>JAVYIG010000736.1:0-465525 GCA_035222895.1 Strongylocentrotus droebachiensis
AAAACAGCTTATAGCTGACAAGGGAAATCCAAGCTATGTACATAAGAGTTCGGAGACTGAAAACTTGCGATTGATTGGTGGACTTGCAATTGATTTGGATCAATCGTAACTCTTTGTAAGACGGGGCCCTGATCAGGGGAATGACTCAAGTGAAAAAATGTTACTGTATTTGGTGGCTTTCATAACTTTTAATATACTTTGACAAAAGATATTATGGCTAGATTTCCCAATTTTGTAGTTATAATTTTCAAAGAAATATCATTTATGTGCGGCATATAGAAATCTAAGCAAGCATCCGTCTCCGTGTTGTAGGTTCTATAATAGGGACTTTAAGATTCGCACGAAGACAATGGGGATTGCTACGATCGACGTCCTTTTAATGCACTGCCTTACACCGTGAATCCATGTGTTTAAAGCCTTACCCCATGTTCAATGACCTGTGAAAAGCCAAGTTTCAACCTCACATCTTATGAGGGTCGTTATGCCATGAGAAAGTGCTCTGCTAAGTTTCGTCTTGTTTTGGAAGGAAAACATTCATAAAAGGACACATTTTGTGAAAATATCATCGTCAGAGAGATATCAGAGAGACATCAATGTATTGATTTGGAAATTAACTGGAAATTTTACTCGATTGGAAAGATACTCACTCCGGAAAAGTGTTTTGAGTTTGAGCTGTTGCATTGCGATTACACTCCGTTCGAATGATTGGATATCACCATAGTCCCACCTGTGTAATCATTGAAACTACACTCCCAAATGGGGAATATTGTCGTCATTGAAACTGAGATAGGCCGATGAAATGCTGATATTGGTGAGAAAGTTATTTGACAATATATTCTTTTTCTACTTGAACTATGAACGTATACCGTGAAATATGGCTAAGCAACTTAAGATGAACACATGTAAGGGTATACCAGGACATCCGAACTTTAAATACAAGTTGCCCAAATATATTACCAAATCAAGCTTATCAATAGCTATTTCCCACCTTCGCATCTCGTACCTTAACCAAGGAAGGGACACTAATGAAACTGAATTCATTGAATGTGAATTGTGCCGCATTCTCCCAAATTTAGAGGAAAATATCTCCAAACACTTTGCCCTGACAGTTGGTATTAATGAAAACTTATTATCTGATGTTTACATTGGAAACGAGGAAGAAGACAGCCATGTTGAACAAGATGATAGTTTGACCAATAAGCCGCAAACAATAGAATGCCCGATAGAGATCGACGTTCATGAAAGCCCTCTATGCATTTGGTGTGGATCGCCTACAGAGAGCGATTATGATAAGCCCCTGTGTGAACGATGCGTGGCAATTCCAGAGAGACTGGATGCTATTGAATGCCAACTATCCTTAATCGACATTAAAAAGAGTGTCCAAGTTAATCCAACTCCAGAATCTAGGAGTAGTGAAAAGTTTGAATGCGAGAACATAATCAAGCGGAACATGGATAATGAGAAGAGCTCCTCTAATGTTAGTGAATGTCAACCGAAAGCGAAAGAGAAAGAGATAAACACTGACCCTCCTACCCGGGAACGAGAGGTAAATGACCCCGTAGCCACCGACAGCAGAGAAACAGTGAACGAGCATGAGCCTCAGAAAACAATTGAAAATCTACAGATGGGAACAAATGGAAATGACCAAACTCCGAACAAAACCACAATAACACTGACTCATCAACTTCAAGACTATAAGAATAAACAAAGTAAACTCTTCAAGAGCAAACAAAAGGCTGAAGTATTGTTAATCGGAGACTCAATGCTTCGTAGAATAAACCCCTTAAAACTGTCTCGCTCCAAACGAATATCCTGTAAAACACTCCCCGGAGCGAAAGCTGAAGACATATGTGAAATTGCAACACAAATTGCCAAAGATCAAGCAGTTTCAGAAGTCATCATTCACGTCGGGACAAATAGTCTAAGAGACAGTCAACCCGATGTGATCGCTACAATGATCGAATCTACAGGATTACACCTCATTAGATCCTGTCCATCGGTACAGATTATAACTATCAGCTCCATTGTACCTAGAAATGAGGGATCTACAGTAGATATGAAGCTACAAGAGACCAACGATCGCCTGTATGGTCTCAAGGCAAAGCATGGATGGCGCTACATAGACAACGCAAACATCAACTCCAAGTACCATATTGGATATGATGGTGTCCATTTAAACGACGAAGGTGTGAGGATGTTTGCACGGAATCTCATCGGCCACGTACGAGGTATCCGCCAGCCTCGTTATCGGGAGACTTCGGTTGGTCTTTACCATGCCTTTGACCAGGATTTCCCAGAATTAACAACTTCGAGAACGACATATCCACTCTACAGACAAATGAATGATGATCTACAACATACGATGACAGCTGCTGAATATGATGATGATGGCCACTATGATTCCCTACCACATCAGAGTTTGGCTCATCAGTATCCTCTCTACAGTGATGCAGTGAAGCGTGACGAATACCATCGACAAGGCTCCTCCAGCACATACTTTGGATGTTACAACTGTGGTGAATACAACCATTCTCGATCAACCTGCCGATATGATACGGTAATACAATGTCACAAGTGTAATAACTACGGCCATAAAGCTAAATACTGTTCAGAAATAAACCAAATTTAACATAATGGCCAAGAAGTGTGCGCCGATAATAACACTCTTCAGTTAAACGACCATGTAGTCCATAATATCCTAGATTTGAAGCAAATGACTGAATTTTCTTTTATTCGTAGTGATGACAACAATGAAGAAGACACTAATGACGACGATATCATCGATTTTGATGGTAATATTGAAACTGGCTTCGATGACAACGAGGCAAACTTCAGTGAAGAAATAGAATTAGACTTTGACGATGGAGGTGACTTCGATGAAATTGATGCCAGTGAATCCGATTTTGCTGACAAAAACGAAATAGACATTAATATTGGCAATGTATATGACTCTGATTTAGATACTTGTACATGTAGTCCGGGAACGGAAAAAACCAAATTGTTGCCTAAAAATATTAAAGATAATTGTCTGAGAATAAAAAAGAAGCATGGAATAAGAATAGCTCAATTGAACATTAGAACTCTGTTATCTAATATTGACAATCTTCAATTGATGGTTAATGATTTTAAATTTGATCTTATTGCATTAAATGAAACAAGATTAAGCAGTGAAATAAAGGACGTGCAAATAGGTATACATGATTACTGTATTTATAGGAAAGACCGTAATAAGAATGGCGGAGGGGTTGCAATATACGTTAATGAAAATAAACTTAGCCACAAACTAAGATCAGATCTTCTGGTAAATGATATCGAACTTGTTGCTGTTGAAGTGAAGCAACCTATGTCTTCACCTATGATCGTTTTAGCTTGGTATAGACCCCCTGGAACAAGTATCGAACTATTTAAAGCCATTGAGAATATTTTGTTAAAAATTGACGAGGAACGAAAGGATATCATATTTTTAGGAGATTTCAATTGCAATATACTTGCAGACCCTTTATCGTGCTACACAAAAAGATTACTTGATATTTGCCAAAATTATTCTCTAAGCCAAATGATCAAAGAACCCACGAGGGTAACACCGCTTTCATCTACCCTTATTGATTTAATTTATACTTCTAACTGTGAGAAAGTGGTTGAAAGTGGCGTCATTCATTTAGGAATAAGTGACCACTCACTTGTATACATTGTATGGGGTCGAGTTCGCAAATCATTTCCTAACCATGTTTATAAGACATATAGAACTTATAAGAATTTCAATGTAATGACTTTTGTGACGATCTAGGAAACATTGATTGGCAAAGTGTTTTTACATGTACTGATGCCGATTCTTCGCTACATGAATTCCAGACAAAGTTTTCAACATTATGTAATTTACATGCTCCGGTCAGAAAAAGTCGTGTAAAAAAAGATCGGAAACCCTGGATAAATGCTGAAATAATTAATCTTATTCATGAAAGGGATAAGTTGAAAGAAACTGCAACGCGAAATAATACTCGTGAGAATTGGAAAGCATTCCGAAAAAGCAAGAATCACGTTATTTATAGAATAAGAACGAACAAAAGAAAAACATTTCAAAAGAATATTAAAGACTCGCAGGTTAATGTTAAGAAAACATGGAAAAATCTTAACATGCTGATACCACGCAAGAATAAAAATGTGAAAATTCAATATTTAAAAATTGATGGAGAAGAAATTCATGACACGAAAACAATTTCACAGAAATTGAATGAATTCTTTGTCAAAATAGGTCCTTCACTTGCTAGTGTCATTCAATGTACGAGGCACATAAATGCAATCAATAATGTTATGCTATTCTCACCGCATACGCTGACAAATATCTTTCAAATTATCCCAGTAACCATAGATGAAGTGAAAAAACAATTGTTGAAACTATCAAATGACAAAGCAATGGGATGTGATATGATACCGATGAAACTGATTAAGCTGGCAATTTCCAGTATTAATGAACCTTTAACACATGTTATAAATACCTCTATTACTACTGGATGTGTCCCTATCGAATGGAAAAAGGCAAGAGTAAGTGCTTTACATAAAGGTGGAACAAATGAACCCACAAATTTTAGACCGATATCGATACTGCCAATACTTTCGAAAGTGCTAGAACGGGTAGTGTTCGATCAGTTATATGACTATCTGAATAGTAATAATCTAATCAATGTATATCAATCTGGCTTCCGGCCACTGCACTCAACAGCCACTGCATTGCTGAATTCGACAGATGAATGGCTGAAAAGCTTCGAACAAGGCAAAGTGGTGTGCTCTGTAATGATAGATTTGAAGAAAGCCTTCGACACAGTTGATTTTGATTTACTAATTGAAAAATTAAAATATTATGGTATTGGACAACACACACTTAATTGGTTCACAAGTTATCTGTATGAGAGATACCAAAAAACCACAGTCCATGGTATATCATCTGAGTTTTTACCTATTCAATCTGGAATTCCACAAGGGTCCATCCTTGGACCTCTTCTCTTTATTATGCACATCAACGATTTACCCTTAGTACTAAAAAATTGTAAAATAAATATGTATGCTGATGACACTATTTTATATTATGCTAGTAATGACTTTTCTGAACTGGAAAACAAAGTAAACGAAGATTTAGTAAATGTGAAAAAATGGCTGGATGTCAATAAGTTAAGTTTAAATATAAATAAAACAGAATACATTGTACTAGGAACAAAAAATCGTCTTAAACTAGCACGTAATACAAATTTGAATATTAACATAGATGGAACCCCTCTGAAAAGAGTTACTACATGCAAACATTTGGGAGTGATTGTGGATGAAACTTTATCATGGACAGACCATATTAAATCTGTACAAAAGAAATGTAGTAGTGGATTGTATATGTTAAAATCAATACGTAATATTGTTGGTAAAGATACATTGAAATTAGTATATAATGCATTGATTTTATCCCACCTCTCCTATTGTGATGTAATATGGGGAAACTGTGGAAAGTGCCTTCAAAATGATCTCCAGAAACTTCAAAATCGGGCAGCTCGAATAATAAATGATACCCCTTGGGATTCATCGGGAAGCTACAACCTTAATAAACTTGGATGGGATACGCTTGAACAGAAAAGGAAGGAAAATATCGCTTTAATGACTTTCAATATACTTAATAAAAAAGCCCCTTCTTATTTAATTGATAAATTTTCGTTCAGAGAAAGACCACATAATACAAGAAGTGGCAATCTATGTATTAAGACAATCCAGCCTAAAACGGATAGTACCAAACGCACATTTGTGTACAGAGGCGCTTGCCTATGGAACTCACTACCACACGAAGTGCAAGCTGCACAAACCAAGTACAGTTTCACAACAGGTCTCAAAAGAATAACAAATTTATAATAATATACAATATACTATGCTCAAATATGTCTATGAACTTTCGAATGTTTCCTTTTTATTTTTGATGTGTCCATTTTTGTGTTGTTTGAATTTATATTGTTGTGTATGCATCTGCTCAGGTATTTTTAAATTTCCATATGATGTAATATAGTTTCATTTCATTTTATCCGAAAATGATTAAATAATATATCTTTTATCTGCTGTGCTTGTTATTCTAATTCACTTTTAAGTGTTTTTTTACTGACTTAAATAAAATAAAATTGTAATCATATCCTTAATTGTAATAATGCAGTATCTTGACCAGCCACATTTGATTTTTTTTTAATATTTTGTTTTAATATATCATTTCTGGCAGTTTATATGCACTTTTAACAATTTGTATTACCTATTTTAATTTGAATTATATTTACAGTACTCTTGTTTGGACACTCATGATTATTGTTATCCATATACATATACTTTTTCGGCAATACTATTCTATCGTTATATTGTTAGATATTTATCTTGATTATTTATTGTTTGTTTTAAATATGTCATTGATGTACCATTATCATTTTTATGTTAATTCGATGTATTTACATTGTGTCACACGGCCCCAATGGAAATCAGTCTTGTAACTGTTTGGGCTTTTTTAACCGTGTATAAATAAAGATATCAATTCAATTCAATTCAATTCAATGGACGTCACATGTACCAGTCCACGCAAATGAATGTTGACAACTGCAGTATTTAAGCCTTCTAGTAAGAATAAAAGCCGAATCGGCTCCAAATCGCCTACAATCACACCGGCAATCACCACTATTCTGCATGATTCTGAGCCGATTTAGCTTTTCCTTCTCAAAGGAAGCATGAAATCCCTTAAATGTTTTGTTTATCATAGAATGCTCATTATTGAACGCTAATTCACAGTTCTTCACAATTTTGATCGCAGTCAGATCGTGTAGTGTTCGGTGGCTTAGAACTAATCTGGATACATTTTTAGATTTAGTCTTACATATTGATATTAATATATTATGTTATGCCCAGAAAGTGCAACCCTACTTAATCAGCGTGAAGAAAGCGCGAGTTTGGCCATGATTCGTTCATAATATAAAGCGATAAACCGCTGCAGATTTTTTTTTTTTTTTAAATGTGCAAATGAATGGCAACTGTGCGCAACAAAGTTCTTATGCGTACAAACTAAGCTCTGTGTTATATAAGATACGTAAATGAAAAGCGCATTACATGTAAGTCATAAAAACAAAGAGAAAACAACTTCAAGAGATGCGTAGTGACTTGAACGTTCTAAGGTCACAATAAGGGAGTTTACAGATAGCACATGGTACAAATGACCCCAAATGTCCACAGATCTTTTACACATGGAGAAGTTCCACTTTGAGAATCTTAGAATAATAACTGCGCGCTACAATGTTCCTATGCGTACTAACTAAGCTCTGTGTTATATAAGATACGTAAATGAAAAGCGCATTACATGTAAGTCATAAAAACAAAGAGAAAACAAATTAAAGAGATGTGTAGTGACTTGAACGTTCTAAGGTCACAATAAGGGAGTTTACAGATAGCACATGGTACAACTAGACCCCAAAATGTCCACAGATCTTTTACACATGGAGAAGTTCCACTTTGAGAATCTTAGAATAATAACTGCCAAAGTCCTAGATGTGCTTCATGAATACCTTTTGTTTGACCTCTTGAAAAGAATACTTCCACCTGCGTATCATAGAATGTACCGTTGGTGCATAAATGAATAATGTTACATAACTTTCATGAGCGCATATCCAGTATTCATCTCTGTGGGTTTTACCATTTTGGTACAAATGACCTTTATCTGCCCATGCGCAGATTGTATCTATGAACTGGCTTATTGTGTATGAACATACATTGTAAATACTCGGCATGTTTCGCGAGCTCTGATAACAATGACAATCTGCAGCTGCACATTCTGAACTTTCTTTTATATAGTTAATTTCATCCACGGATCCACCCAGCAACAATTAAGAGTGTTATTTAGTTACACCAATCAGACGGCATATTGTCATTTTAATAAGCCAATCACCACACCTTTTTTACACACTTGGAAAAGTCTCGACACACGAATTTTACTTCGGTTTTGGGACTCGGACGCGTTTTTACGAAGAGTACGTATTCGACTTCAGTGATTTCCAGTGACAACAAGCGTTATTTCAACAGCTTCATTTAAAGATGAAGTTGAGTTCTGGTCATGCGATTGCATTGTGAAAGAAACGGTGTGGAATCGATCAGAAAAGGTTGATCATCTAGCATATAAGTATTGGTGTGTACTGCAAGGTTCTGGAATCATCAAAATGATAAGAAATTTGGCCCAGTCTTCGTAAAGTTACAAGCACTGCACAGAAAGATGTATATGAAACAATGTTTCATGAAACAATAAATTAGTCGGTGGTTTTCACCGACTAATTGTCACCGACTATTGTGTGTGTTGCTGAGTCTTCGCCTCGCTACATACAATCCTCTGATCCACTGCATACTTCCTTCCCAGTTTCTTACTCCCGCCATTACTATCCGCTCGGACTTCAGTGGCGGATCCAGGGGGGTAAAAAGGGGGCACGTGCCCCCCCCCCCGGCCAAAAAAAAATAAGTTAAAATCAGCCCTAAATTCGCCCAAAATTTACTGAAAAACAGGGGCGTGCCCCCCCCCCCGGCCAATCTCTTTCCTACCGTGTGCCCCCCCCCCCCCCCCGGCAAGAAATTCCTGGATCCGCCCCTGGACTTCTAGTAGTAACGGTAAGAATATACATTTTGTTTTATTAGAAACGATTATTCCTACAGATGCAAAGTGAAACAAACAAAGTTAACATGCAAAGAGAAGAAGAAAAAACAACAACAACGGTTTATTGCGTCATTTGTGAACAAAGCTTTATAGGCTCAATAGTTTTTTTAATACGAGAATGTTTTCTCCATCGCTAAGAATCATTTTCCCTGATGATGTCATCATTACGCGAGATGATAGAAGGTAACCCTTCCTATTCATATTCCTAGTTGATAGAGGATATGATGCTACTCTTCTTTTCTTCAAATCGCCCCCACTCATCACCTGATCAATCACACACGTCTTATACTCATCATCTGATGTCACGACGTAGAGGTCGTCTGTCATAGGATCGATCAGGGGGGTGCAACTCCGCTTCTGCATCCGTCTAGCCATGGGGAGATTTTGGAGGGTCAAAAGTGCACACTGCTTCCATTTATCGTGTATTAGCCTATGAAGACGACAAATTTTTAGTGCACCAGCGAAATGGGGATTTTGGACTGCGCGCAGCGCGCAAAATATTTAAATTAAAATTTTGAATATTCATGAGCTCTTTTCCACTTATTAGCATACTATCGCAATGAAAAAAAGACAATGCGCATGCGTTACTATATCGACATAATCCTAATTGGGCCGGATAAATGTGGAACAAAGGTCAGAGTTGGGGAGGTGTGTGGGGGGAGGGGGGGGGGGAAGACTTTTAAATGGTTGACTTAGTTGGGGCCACAAACTTCACTGTCACCAGGATGGAAAGTACATTTTTAAAAATTCAGTTCAGTTAAAAGGCAAAAATAATGACCCCATTTCACTCAATTCATTTTTTACCTCTTTTTTTTTGTTCGTTTATTAACTTAAATATTTTTTAAATCAGACAAATTGCACTAATCATTTAGCCCACTTAACAAGTGATATTTTCATATTTTTAGTGTCCAATTAATGAATCATTCTCACCTCGACTTCAATGATCTTCATATTGTGCCCCATCCCCAATGAAATTTCAATTTTGTCTCGTTCTTTTCATTCTTGCATTCGTCGCCACTGATTTTTTTTTAAATTCCCCCCCCCCCCCAACAGTAACATTTTCAATACAGGGACCCCTTCTAATAGTGACATTTCCATAGGCTCTATTACCCCCAAAAACCTATGCTTTCATCATTTCGGCATCGACTTATTCTTTATTTAACCCCCCCCCCTCATCTTTATTGTAAACCATTTTTTATACTGCATTTATACATTAGTCTTGCCCACTCTCTTGTTACATTTCCGCTTTCTCTCTCATTAGGAAAGATGGTTAAATCTATCTCGCTGATGCCAGATATAAACAAACATCAAAAGGTCGAACACCATACTCAATTCTACACAAGACTGTATCAGCCCCCATCTCTGAGCATTATCATTACAGAGTGCCTACATCATCATAATCACCAGCATCATCACATATATTTCACAAAATAAGAAAATGAAAAGAACAGAATTCAGCAGTATTAACTGATTTATTAACATTTATGAACTTTATCAACATATTTTGTTTCTATAAAGTCTTTTTAAATCCAACATGACATCAACAAAAGGATGACAAATGGATGGGGGGGGGGGGTGCTGTCTCTTGAATTCAAATCTTTCAGTTGTAAAAATTTACTGTAGATTTTGAAGAAAAAAATATTCAATAATATCAACATGCTATTTTATTATGTAAAGCACAGGTATATACTGAGTTTTATGAGTACTTTATCTTACATTGGACATTATTGTTGTTGTTTTTACTACTACCTGTATTATCATTATTATTACTGCTATTATCATGATCATTGTCATTATTGTTACTATTTTTAATATTGTTATTATTATTAATATTAATTATATTAATACAGTCTTACTATTGAACTACATCATTTTATCCCCCCCCCCTTTAATTTACTATCCAGTTCAGCATATCCCTCATATTTTTGTCAGAACTTGACTTAAGATTAAATATCAAAAAACTATGTTACATGTACACGCATTTAAAAGAACAAATGATTACTTTCATGATCCTCGATATATCTTCTTCTTCTTCTTCTGGTAATCTTCAAAAGGCATTGTAGCCTATCACGAAGATGAACTAATACTAAAGATTACAAGTGGTGTGAGGAAGACAGATTGTTTCTAAGTGGGATAAGGAGAGTAGATGCCTCAGAAGTAGTCCCTGGCAGTTCTCTAGACTGTCAGCATGCACTATATTTGCTGGAAGTCAGTTCCATTAACTTTGGGACAGAGTGTTGGGCAAATTACAAACTTGTCTACCTATGTCGTTTCTGGCTTGGTGCAACTGGAGGGTCATGTCATGGTACTTCCTGCTCGTGATTTGTTAAAGCCCGTCTGTACTAGTTTGGCCAGGGGGA
The DNA here is from genome assembly GCA_035222895.1 of Strongylocentrotus droebachiensis. Taxonomy (NCBI): domain Eukaryota; kingdom Metazoa; phylum Echinodermata; class Echinoidea; order Camarodonta; family Strongylocentrotidae; genus Strongylocentrotus; species Strongylocentrotus droebachiensis. The sequence goes on from JAVYIG010000736.1 coordinate 11,056, forward strand.
TAAGACCACCCTGCAAAGTCACTGACAGGTGGTTATCTCATCAAATCAGCTCTCAATTAATATTAGAAAAAGAGGATCATGGGGGACCAACAGGCACAGATTAGGCATTGTTTGATATATAGAGGGCGCAAGTAGCTATAAGTAGTGCAGTGGGAAAATTTTCAAGGAAGAGCGGAGAGACCATTGACTATCTTGTGCACCATTCCCAGTCTTCTTGCAGAGTGCCTTGTAGTTGTAGATATAGTAGGCAACTAAAAGGTGCTGATCATCTCAGTCAAACTGCTGCTTCTCTTGTGGTCCCCATTGTGAAGTAGCGTCCTGGACATCTGAGATGTTGTAGGGATCCCAGACACCGGAACAGTTCTCAAGATGAGGGTGGACTAGGGACTTGAACAAAAGAAGCCTGGGTATCAAACCTTCTGCATGGGACAACCTGAATAATAAAAACAAAAAGAGAGGAGAAATCAAATAAGATTAAAACTGCTGCATTATATTGGATTTTCAAAAATAGTACCTCCCCACTTTTTTTTAGGTCTTGCATTTTAATTTTACTAAAAAATGATAAACTTATGTCTATTTGATAGGGCCTTTTTTTAAGAGAAGAGTAAAGGTTTAGATGTATTTCCAATTATTTTAAAAGTAATTTCCAATTTATTTTAAGTTATTATTTGCTAGACTTTTGTGAACAAAAGTTTGTTAGATATAATGTAATATTTAGGAAAAAATGCCTTTGAGTATGTCTTTTAATATGCTGAGAGAATAAACTGTAGCAACACCATAGTTTAAATGAAACCTAAATAAAGCTAGAGAATAAATGAGAATTACAAGATATAATGCAACACAAGATGACAGTTCCCCAAATCTTTGTATATTAGTCCAAGTCGAGTGCGGTGTTCGCATGGGCTTAGATTAAACAGCCTGAATATTTTCGAACTTCATACAAACATACCTTGCCAGAGTTCAACTTCAACTTAGGTGTCTTGTTCCTGATTAGATCTACACCATAACATTTGATGATCAGGTCCTGGTGCTCTTTGTTGCACTTCTGTGATCATTATCTGCTTTTTTGTTCCATAGGATCTACAATTAAAAGAAAACAGAAACTTAGTAAGGTTCCTGCTAATATCAAATCCATGCATTAGTTATCAGTTTATAACTTTGTTCATGTCCTTTAGAGAAAGAAATATCCATGTCATATGTAGGGTTGGATCCAGAATTCTCACCAACATAAAAGGGGTGGCATAAAATCCTGAAAATAAACCAATTATTTCAAACAAGGCACAATGACATAACTAAGAGCGAAATCAGGGGAAGTGGGAGGGGGGGGGGGGGGAGGAGATACCTTTTTTTTTTTTTTTTTTGTTGTTGGTAGATCTAGCCTAGATCTACATTCAAACTAAGCTGAATCTGGACCTGGATCACAATAATGACACATGCGCAGGACTAGTCTAGTAGAAGTGGAGCAAAACGAGCCTAGACCCATGGCTATGGAAGTCTTTACTAGGCTATGGCATAACACAAGCTATAGATCTAGATCTAATTGCCTATTTTTAATATTATTAGTAGACCCTACTAGGGGGCTTTAGACCTAGATCTAGACCCGTCCCTATGCCACATCTGAATAAGGGGGCACAGAATGATTGTGCACCCCCCCCCCCCCCCCTCCATAACTTCCACATTGACCCACCTAAACCAGGCATTTATTTAGTCTTTTTTTTATTAGAATGCATTAGGCCTATGGCCTAGAATCTAGCCCTAGATCTAGGCCTAGATCTATACTAGATGCGGGGTTAAATGCTGTTTATACTTAGTTAAGTGCTAGATCTAGACTAGACGGTAGAACTAGCCTAGCCTAGGGCTAGGCTCTGCTTAGCCTTAGCCCGAATTTTTCTGTCTCTTTCGTTCGTTAGCCTCTGATTTGGGTAGGGTCGGCTAAAGAGAGGAGCCGACCCTACCCAAATCAGAGGCTAACGAACGAAAGAGACAGCAAATTCAGGCTAGACTATGCTATGTATACTAGCATAGAGGTCTAGGCTTTACAGTAACACACTTTAAAGTTATAGCCACGTCCGCCAGCTCAGGAAACGCAGTCACTTCTTGGTGGACTGTTACAGCCGGCTAGCACCGGCGAATTGAAAATCATAAACCGCTCGACGAGATCTCGTCGGCTTGGACTGACTAGCAATGAGCCATTTGCGCAGTCTACAACAGGTCCACATCTACGACCGATTACTATCGGTAATCAAGCTATGAACTGAAATTAAAATTATGAGATGTGCTCTAATGAAATAACCTACGGTAAAATCCTGATTGTTTCTAAAAATATTACCGTCGATGACTTATATTAGAGTTCATTCAATCAGTTAATATTCTTTGGTCAGAAGAAAGAAAAGAGGATGGGGAAGGGGGTTAACCGGGTAATACGTTGTGACAATGCGGAGAGCCCCTCACTGCAATGACGAACACATCACAATCATTTCAGAGACCTTCACACAAAATGGATCTTTACTTACTTTGCTTGATATCATAGGGTATCACTTCGATGTCAATGTTCGCCTGAAGATTTTCTGCTTCACTGAGATGTACTTGACAAACTTCTATTATAATAGAAATTCACTTAAAAGAAAAATGTTTCATTGTTCGTAATTGAATAACTTGAAAGTTGCAGTTCATACAACCGCCATTTTCGTGGTCAAATCGTAGGGAATTCTGGGAATGCAAAAAATGTTTTATGCATGACCTAATACATAAAACATTTTGTCGATGGCCAATCAACAAACAGTACTTGGCGTATTTTTTACGTCATTGCTCATGAATATTCATTGACCCTCCAAAACCGTCGTTCAAATCGGACAAAACCCCCATAATGCATCCAATGCAAAACCTATGGAATGTCAAAGGTCACGATTTTAGTTGGCCCTCTAGTCCTCCTACGGAGGACATACTGTGTATGATCGAATCTCTTTGGGATCGATGCAGGCATTCAGGATTACATCACTGTGGGGGATTTCCCGTTGAGCACCCTGTCTATCGATGATGAGTACTCTGTGATCTGGTGGTGAGAGTCGAGCGATGATGTGACCTGATGATAGTACACCATGCATCCTTATAATTGTATTCTCGTTACATGTGATAGTGTTCATGATCTTACCATCAGCCTGGTTGACGATGTATATCTTAGACTGAGCCCACTCAGCAGCGATGATCATCCCATCCTGGTCAACAGCTACATCGACCCATGTTATATCATCCGTTATGTTTATTGGTATTGCGACGTCATTGATGTGCTTCCATTTTCTGTCAAATACACTGATGTATCCAGACAAACTGTCCCCTGTGCACCCTTTACACCATTTACCGCATACTACCTTCCCATCATTCACCAATGCACAGGAGACAACCCATGACGTATCGCTACTGGTTATCACTCTCTGATTGTGTTTAGTGTTCAGATTTAACATGTGTGTATGTAGGCTACTATGTAGTCTATCTGAGATGATCACATTGTATTCATCTAAGCATCCTACAATGTACGGGAATGCGATCTTATCTTTGACATTGATTGTATCAATGAGCTTCCACTCCCCATCATACCAATCAATCCTCCCATCATACTTCGGTCTCCCAGCACCCTTCACAAACCTCACGCCCGATATGGTACAAGTGATTTGTTTCACCTCACCCTCATTCAGTGGTTTCTGTAATTCACTCACTGATGTCTTCACACGATGCCCGTCTTTGACGACATTTGTATCATTTTTAAGTACTGTGTCTAGTGTCTGTATTGTATTCTCTGTCGTTTTCGTGTCATCTTGCCATGTTTTCTCCAATTCCACAATCTTTTTGTCTTTCACTTCAGCGAGTTTTGTAATGTCTGTTTGAAGACAATGCTGTTTCTTGTCGATGGGTTCCCGTCTTTTCTCTGCATTTTTACGGTTCAATTCAAGTCGCCTCCCTCTCTCCTCATCGTTCTTTCGAATCTCCTCTTTGAGTTTCTGATTCCTCTCATCAATCTCCTGGTTGATTTTTGCAGCATCCTCCTTTTCTATGTCTTTGTCTGTTTTGATCGCCTCATTGATTACCGAATCAACTTCATCTTGCAAAGCTTGAAAATGGGTGTCGGTGTCTTTCCTACACTGGCGAATCAGATCTCCATAAGCTCGACAAAGCTTTAATTTGTCCTTTGCCTTTTCTTTCAGAATGTTTAGTTTTGCTTTGTTTTCCATGATCGCGCCCTCTATATCCTGTTTCAAACAAGGCTGCAACTGATGATCTATCATTGCGCATAAATAACACAGTGCTACACCGTGCGTTTTGCAATACAATTCAATATCTTTATCATGCTTCGCACAATACAGATTGGACCCACCCTTTCTTGCTTTTCCGATGCATCCATCTTTGGTGGCGCAATCCTCGCAAAGCTTCTTCTTCTCCTTCACGTAGTACGTCACATCTGTGATTGCCTCACAGTTCTTTCCTTCACAGATGTCCTCTGCAGAGCTGAATTTAGCCGCCATGCTGATCACAATATTGTCCTGTAGAACACAGCCAAAGTAAATAATGATAGCGTTAATAATAATAATGATAATGATAATGATAATGGTTAAAAAGAATAACAATAATACGAATTGTGGTATTATTATATTCAGTGCGTCCCAGAAAAAAACGAAACCGGGAATAATTATCGATGTTTTATCATAACTTAATCACAAATATAATTCATAAATGAGCCAGGAATAACAAAGTTCTGTTTGCCAAGTCTGTTTGTTTATAGTTATGCTTGCATTTCCATAATTTTATTAAACGCATTCGTTTTCACGGGCTGTCTACCCTAACAACAACAAAAACGAAAGATTTCCTGTATGGCTGATCGTCAACGAAACGAAGTTTGTTGTTTATTTCTACGGCCAGGGGCGGATCTAGCTTTTTGCTAAGGGGGGGGGGGGTTTGACCAAAATAATGACGATGCTCCGCATCGTCCACGAGCCGCAAAGCGGCGAGCCGAATTTTTTTGGGGTGTTTATTTGAACCCCGTTAGTGATGTTTTCCTGGCATATATTAACACAATGGAGACCATAAAAAGCAGTGCATGATAACGTCTTTTTAAATCAGTAACAGTTTAATACACAGTTATATCCAGAGTTATCATATGTTTGGTTAAGTTATCAGATGAGTTGAATATCTTCTCACAATATTTGCACTTGAAAGGGTTTCTCTCCAGCGTGCGTTCTTTTTTCTTTCTTTTTTTTTTGGGGGGGGGGGGGGGGCCGCCCAAAGGGGGGGGGGTTTAAACCCCCTAAACACCCCCTGTAGATCCGCGCCTGACGGCAGGCAGCCATTGAAAACGAATTCGTTTGTTAAAATTATTAAAATCAAGCATTACTTTAAATTAACAAAACTGTGTGATCCCTGGTTCATTCTTCCTGATTGAGGTGTCATGTGAAAGGGCAGAAAATGAACCTTTTGGAAATGCGATTTTCTCTTTGAAATTCAGATACCGTCCGCCAAATGACTTGTTGGTACTCTTTCTTCGAATGTCCTCAATCACTCATGCGTGAAATATGCATCATAATTGCATCAAATGAAAAAGGGGATCTAACACTATGAACATGACGGACAAAGAAAGCGGACAAGATATACAGTTCCTCATTCTACCCTCAACAATTGTTGTGATAGACAAAGGAACATCCCTTCACTGCTATTATGTAAAAATAAGTAGCACAGGTGAATATGCATATGACATCTTATACAGATTTTTACATAACAGCATGTGAAGGGATGCTCCTTTGTCCAGGGTAGAATGAGGAACTGTATATTTGTCCCGCTTTCTTTGTCCGTCATGTTCATATAGTAAGCTTTACAATTATGTGTCATGTATTAACTATAATTGTGATTAAGTTATGATAAAACATCGGTAATTCTCGGTTTCGTTTTTTTCTTGGACACACTGTATAATAACAATAATACTATAATTACTAAATATATTATGGATACAAATAATGATAATAATAGTCATATTGATAACAGCGGGTTGAGCTGTAGAGTTCATGAGTGTTAGACAGAACCATCCTGGTACTCCACAATATATAGATGCATAAACATATATAATATAGGGAGAGAGACAGAGAGGGAGGCGGATTTCCGATAAAGATGGGGAAAACTTTGGGAATTTTAGGAAGACCGTGCAATGGGACAGACAGACAGACAGCAAAAGCAATTGTGGGGAAGGTAGAGATGGAGAGAGATAGGGAGAGAGAGAGAGAAAGAGAAAGAGAGAGTGGGGGGGGGGGGGGGAGACAAAGGCGAGAGAGGGAGAGAAGAGGTATCGATATAAATGGCATTCGTTCTTTTAATAAATCCTTTTACATTATAGCAAAAACTTATTTTGTTTTCTTAATTTCTCTCTCTCATGATGATAAATAACATGCCCCAGCTCACTGTAGTTTCTTTTTTTCCTCTCGATCCAAACTTATACTCATTACATTCTCATTTCATAGTCGTTTTATACTCATTTCATAACCGTTTCATCAATTTTTCTTTTACTTCTGTGTTAACGATAATATATTGTCCACAACCCCATCAAATCGACCCAGCTCACTTCCTACATGTAGTTGTGTTCTTACCTTCGTATTTTGAATTCCGAAGAAAGTTCACCTCTTCGATTGGCTGTCCTTCGATGTTTAAACTTCGCCTGAAGAAGATGTATTCGATAATGTACTGATGATTTGTACAAATTAAGATGGCGTCTAAATGTTTACCATCCAAACTAAACCGAACCTGACACCGCAAATGGCTTTTCAAATTGAAAAGATACTTTTCACGCACGCATGCTCACAATGTCGTGCAGAAAAAACGCACCCGCAAGTAGAGAGAACAAATATGTACCATTGTCACATGATGCAGATTTATTGACCTCGCTGCACTTTGAAATTAGATCAACATGAAAATGTGAATAATATTTCAGCGTTACACATGATAACGAATGCATTGGGCCCATTCACAAAGCCAGTCGAAGCTGAGGATGTGTGTATGTGTGTGCATGTGTTGAAGTGAGGGGGGGGGGGGGGGGGGGGGGGTTGCCGCTATGATTTTATAGCCAGAGAATACTGTATCATCATGCACTGTTTCATAATAATTTTGTAAAACGTCATTAATGTCGATGTCTCTCTCTCTCTAACTCTCTCTCTCTCTCTCTCACACTTTTTTCATATCTGTCTCTATTCACACTTGCCCACCTCTGTCTCTCGCTGTCTCTCTCTCTGTATCTCTGTCTCTCGCTTTACATAATTATCTTTCTTTATCTTTCCTTTCTCGCTCACTCTAGTTGTACATATTTCATTACTGACATCATTCTAATTCTCTTTCTCTCTCTCTCTCTGTCTGAAGAGATTGAAATCAGTTTCTTTCTAAAAACTAAAGAGGCAAGTAGATAGAACAAAATACCATTATCACATGATGCAGATTTATTGTCACGAGATAACTCCGATGCACTTTGTAATAAGATTGACGGATGAAAATGTGAATAATATTTCATTAATATTTCTCTCTCTCTCTCTCCTTTATCGCTCACTCTAATTGTACACATTCTAACACTGACATCATTCTAATTATGTATCTCTGTTGCTGTCTCTCTCTCTCTCTCTTTCTCTCCCTCTCTGTCTGGATAGATTGAAATCAGTTTCTTTCTGAAAACTGAAGAAACACAACTGAAAGACCCCAGGTGTAACAATGAAACCCGTCACAAATGCAATCAAAGCCGGATTGTTAAAAGTTCGGGTGGGATTATTATTCATAATATTCGTGTTTAAAGTCTCGCCATTATCGCAGTTTACACCAATTTGAGCGGCTTGCACGTACACCGTTGTTCTAAAGTCCGGATTTTACCACACGGACTGCTCACAAGGACTATAATTATCGTAAATCAGCAGTTTAGTTCACTATTCCTCAATTATTATTATTATACAAATAATGCACTGTTGCGAGTGTTATATGCCTCGGTCACACCTTCTCGTTTTTGGCTTGCGAACTGAGCACTGCGTCTTGCCCGAACTCAGACATACCCGGTCATAACCATTCATATCAGGGTATTTTGTTTAAGCCCTGCCATATAAAATCTTTATATGTTAGTTTTCACACCTTTCTGTAGTATTCTCAACATTCTCTTGCACACCCAATTTCCAAATGATATGATTTTTTTTTCCACATTGTTTCTTAATGTCCGAGTTTCTGCTCCATACAATAGAACAGACAAGACTCAGCAATGGACCGGTTTACTTTCATGGATGTTTCTTTTCTTATGAACTACAATAATCGGAATGAAGTCTACATACATTACGTGTTACTATGTCGGGAAAGCCTCGGGCAAGCTTTCGGGTTGTCAAGAACAACCTTTGTTAAAAAAAGATAAGACTCATTCTTAGTTAAATTTCACCTTTCTTGCTGTCAACAGGTTTTCCATTATCATCTAACCCTAGCCTTCAAGCTATAACCACTCAACAAGTCCTTTATTTATTTATCCTTAGAATTCTTCTTCAGAACCATATTTCTGCTGCTTGGATTCTGCTGTCCAGTGATTTATTTAACTTCAAGCTCTTACACTTTTCCAGAATTTAGTAGCCTGTTTACATTTTTTAATTAGATTTCTTAGCACATTCCCATTTTGGTAAATGACTCCTTTGCAAGTGCAATTTATTTCTTGACTTCTGCATCACTCCTCCCATCTGAGGTGATCAAACCTCTAAGGCAGCAGAGTTTGTCCTCTCGTTTTACATCTTCTCCATGCATGTGAATATTACATCTGGTGGCATCTTTCTTTTTGGAAACTACCATACATTCTGTCTTCTTCAGGTTGAGTGACTGGCCCAGTTTTTTCAATGTTGATGACTACCTTTAATATTTCGAAATGCTTGCAACTCATCCCTGCTTCCTTCAACATGAACAGTGTCTTTAAGAGGCCTATCTTAGATTAAAAGGGACGTTTAGATTTGCACGAAGACAATGTGGATTGCTCTGCCTTGAATGGACGTCACAAATCTAAAAGTCCCTATTTACGTCCGTCCTATAACGTTACTTATATAGGTTTAGCTCTTTCGTAGCATTCATTTTTCCGTCTTAGTTTTTCTTCATTTTGTTTCTGCGTAACATAACTCGGTTACAGTACTCTATACTTTTTGTCACAAACCGCTATTCTTAAATTGCTCAATTTACCGTGAAAGAGATGGCGCTATACAATTGATTTTAACACAATAAAGGCGAATGTTACTGATCACTGATAGATGGCGCTAGTCTGTTTCTCATTACGAACAGGACAGAGAGCTCCTAATTTCTATTCTACGCTAGTTTCCGTTATTTTCTGTGTATCAGTGAAGGCTGGATTGAGACCGCAATGAGTTTGTTTCCGGTTCGTTTTAAGAGTATTTTTTTGTTTGAATCTCACAAGAATCTGATTTTTGTTTGAATCATTCCACTTTCTCTCCGTCTCTCTCTGACTTCTCATGTTTGTTTCTCTCTCTCTCTCTCTCTTTCTCCCCTCTCTCTTCTTCTTTTTTTCTCTCTCTCTTTCTCCTCCTTTATTCTTTCTCTTCATCTCTCTATCTTTCTTTCTTTCTCTTCTCCTTCTCTATTTCTTTTTCTCTATCTTTCTCTCTCTCTATTCCCTTTTTTGTCTCTTTCCCATCTCTCTCTCTTTCTCTCTTTGTCTATCTCATTATATTATATTCTCTCTCTCTATTTCTCTTTCCCCTCTCTCTTCTTTCTCACATTCTCTTCTCTGTCTCCTCTCTCTACTTTCACTATCTTACCGTCCTCCCTTTATCTCTATTCTCTTTATTCCTTCCTTCCTTTTTTTTTTCTTCATCTTCCTCCCTTTTCTATTTCTCTCTCATTAAAACTTTGTGTTTACTTTTATTTCTCTAAAAAATTATTGTCTTTCTCTTTGATTCTTGGTTTATTTCATTCTAGATCTCTATCTCTTCACCCCCTTGTCTCTTTCTCTCTCTCTCTGTCTCTCTCACACACACATACCTCTTTTTTAAAAACCTATTTTGATATTTTCTTTCTCCAGCGCACATTTAGTAATTTCGATGCGAATATTGAGAAATACACAAATGCGAGCATTATAATTTGATGACAGAATCTTTTTTTTAAATCTTTCATTGCCAAACTTGGCCAGTATCACGTCACATTTCGGTACTCTCAATTCATCACTTCGGGGACAGAGAAGGACATTAGTGTCGAGCAGGGATTTGAACCCTCCACTCTTGGACTGAGCTATGGGAGTCTAGCGAATGAATCTATATAAAATCCAATAGATTGATATGATATTTGCCATGAGAAAATATATTTGAACGAATCTTAGAAATACTAGTACGACGCAGCTATTTATATTTCTTGACAATGCATCTTGAATGGCTTTTTGAATAACAATCCTGACATCAACCTTGATTGAAACTTATATCAATATTCATATTACACTTTTTTTCTATCAAGGGTAGAATAGCTTTAAATAATGTAAGGACAAAATGTGAACGAATCTTACAAATATATAATGTAGCTAGTTACTTTTAATGTATAATTGTGTGGATAGCAATACTGTAGAAATGTTCGATTGGTCTCTCAAAATTTCATCTCAATATCAACATGTCTGATGGCAACCTGCAGTATGATCGACATATTTGAAACCTGCCGAATTATTATCATAATGCAGCTATTGACATGCTATTAGCACATGATAGATTAAGAAACCATTTAAAATATTTCGTTGTTTTTTGTCATTATAGAGTATTTGCATTTCTATCAAAATAAGATGTCAAAGATCAAGATGTATTTTAGAAAATATAGGAAAAATGAAAATGATAGAGGTGTTGTGGTCCAGTGGATAAGTCTCAGGACTATAAACCACAAGGTCCGGGGTTCGAATCCCTTTCACAACAATAACGTCCTTTGGCAAGACGTTAATCTATATTTTGCCACACTCTTCCCATGTGATGTAAATGAGTACCTGGTAGGATTATCATATTTTACGGCTGCTGGAGCTAAAGCTTGAGTAATATATAAAATAGCTAACGAATTTAACAATGTTATGGGTAAAATAGGACTATGGCTTGCAAAGAGAATACCAGCAGTGAATTCTGACTTTACAGAATATTTAGGATATAGAACAGAAAACTCACTTAAAAAAATTAAAACAGAGAATGAAGTTAAATGCTACTTACAGTCTTTAGATACAAACAAAAGCATGTGGATAATATTTTGCCTGCAGGATTGTTGGGGGATACTGCTCTATACATTTCAAGCTCATATTATTAACATATATGTTCAATCTTTCCATAGAAAGAGGTAAATTTTCAGACGCTCTGAAAATAGCAAAAGTGACACCTATTTATAAAAGGGGCGAAAATATGTAGCTGGTAATTACATACCTATTTCAGGTTTTCCTATACTGGGTAAAATCTTTGAGAAAATAATAAATAATCGTGTAATTGACTATTTGGAAGCAAATAATATCTTGTTTCAACACCAGTATGGTTTTCGTATTAGAAACATAGCACAAAATCGTCATTAACCAATCTTGCAAATACATTATTGAAATACCTCGATGAAGGTAGAACAACAGTTGCCATCTTTATTGACATTCAAAAGGCATTTGGTACTAAAACTACAGTATTCTCCTAAAAAAAATGTCGACCTGTGGAATAGGTGAGTTAGCTTTGCAATGGTTTGAAGATTATATGTGTAAGCGATCACAGTCTATACAATATAAAGAAGCAACAAATCTGTGAAACTGAATATAACATATGGTGTTTCTCAAGGTTCCATTCTTGGACCGACATTTCTTTTACTGTAAATAAATGACTTACCTAACTCCACAAACTTGTTCAATCTTAGATTATTTGCTGAAGATTCGACTTTATTTTATACTTAATACAAGACATAAATAAATTGATTTAGAAATTGTAAGTGCAAATGTAATAAAGGTGCAGAAAAGATGTAATGCAAATGAAGTCACAATTAACCAACATCAAACAAAATTATGATTATGAAATCCAAAGGTAAATCAATAGAAAAAAAAAGAATTTGTTAGAATATCAAGATCAAAATATGAAAGAGATGCCCATTGCATCATTTGTAGGAGTTGAAATTGATTGTCACCGTTAATATTTGGACAATGAACAAATGCATACGGAAGAAAGTAGGCATTCTGTTTAAACTGAGACATTTTGTTCCAAAGAATATACTCGTGTTATTATATAAGGCTTTGATAAAGCCCTACCTGTCTTATAAAATAGAAGTATGGGGAGCACTAACAAAGGTAATCTAAATCGATATATTTAAGTCTAGAAATATCAATTATTTTTAAACTACGTGAACTTCTTGTATCAACATTTCTGTATGATACAGTAAAAGGTGTATTACCACAATCTTTAGTTGATTATTGTCAGATGATACCACACAGATATGCAACTAGGAGAAAAGAAAGTGGCTTATTCTGTCAAACAAATTTAAGACACTGCAAGGACAATTTTGTACTTCGTTTGTATGAATAAAGCTGTTGAATGATCATCCAAATTAAATTAAATTAAAAACATCGAGATTATCTTCTCGGAGACATCTTTCCATCTACCTTCTATGTAAATGACGTAGGCTCTACCCCACGCACCCCTATCGTTTTCATTTCAATTTATTTATAATATTCCTTCTATATATAATTATGTATACACTTGCTTGTTAAAGATTATAGTAGCCCTTAAGATTTTACTGGATTTATGCATGCACGCACGTCTGCATGTTTTTATTTTATTTTTTTATCAATCCATCCTTTTTATTTAATGAACATAGTGATGGTTGTATTTGTTTAAAGATGTGATTTCCTTTTAGAAATGTAAACAAGTTACAGGATACTATATTATTTTTGTGTGTACATTCATATATATATATTTTGTTTCTATTACATGTATGTTATGCACAGAATGTGTAAAGCTTACTTTACTGCGTCGATGATGAATGAGGCTTTATAGGCTCAATAGTTTTTTGAATACCAGAATGTTTTCTCCATCGCAAGCAATCATATTTCCCGATGACGTCATCACCACGCGAGACAATATAAGGTGATACCGCCTATTGTTCTGTGAGCCCAGTCTAGTTCCCCAAAGTAAATCTAGTTCTGTTGATAGAGGGAATGATGCTACTCTTCTTTTCTTCATACCACACCCACTCATCACCTGATCAATCACACACGTTTTATACTCATCATCTGATGTCACGACGTAGAGGTCGTCTGTCAGAGGATCGATGCAGGAATTCAGGATTACATCACTGTGGGGGATTTCCCTTTGAGTCCCCTGTCTGTCGATGATGAACACTCTGTGATCTGGTGGTGAGGGTCGAGCGATGATGTGACCTGATGCTAGTACGCCATGCAGTCTTATACTCTCTCTACAACTGATGGTATTCATGATGTTACCATCAGCTGGGTTGATAACGCTTATCTTAGACTGACCCCACTCAGCAGCGATGATCATCCCATCCTGGTCAGCAGCTACATCTACCCCTGTGAAATTAAGCGTTGTGTTTCTTGGTATTGTGACGCCATTGATGTGGTTCCATTGTCTGTCATACACACTGATGTATCCAGTTAAACTTTCCCCTGTACACCCGTCACTGAATTTACCGCATACTACCTTGACATCATTTAGCAATGCACAGGAGAGAACACGTGATGTACCATTACTGGCTACCACTCTCTGAGTGTGTTGAGTGTTCGTATCTAACTTGTATGTATGTAGGCCACCAAACGTGTTATCTGTAATGATCACACTGCATTCATCAATGCATCCTACAATGATCTGGTTTGTGATTTTGGCCTTGACATTGATAGTTTGAACGAGCTTCCATTCCCCCTCATACCAATCAATCCTCCCATCATACTTCTCTCTCCCAGCACCTTTCACAAATCGCACACCCGATATGGTACAGGTGATTTGTTTCACCTCACCCTCATTCAGTGGCTTCTTTAATTCATCACGTACTGATGTCTTCACATGATGCCCATCTTTGACGATATTGTTATCATTCTCAAGTACTGTGTCAAGTGTCTGTAATGTATTCTCTGTGTTTTGCGTGTCATCTTGCCATGTGTCCTCCAATTCCACAATCTTTTTCTCTTTCACTTCAGCGATTTGTTGAATGTCTGTTTGAAGAACATGTTGTTTATTGTCGATGGGTTCTCGTCTTTTCTCTGCATTTGTACGGTTCAGTTCAAGTCGCTTCTCTCTCTCCTCGTCGTTCTTTCGAACCTTCTCATTGATTTTTTGAATCTCCTCTTGAAGTTTGGTATTCTCCTCATCAATCTCCTGGTTGATTTTTGCAGCATCCTCCTTTTCTATGTCTCTGTCTGTTTTGGTCGCCTCATTTACTAAAGAATCAACTTCATCTTTCAAAGCTTGTAGATGGGTGTCGGTGTCCTTCCTACACTTCCGAATCTGATATCTATAAATTCGACAGAGCATTAATTTGTCCTTGGCCTTTTCTTTCAGAATGTTTAATTTTGCTTTACATTCCATGATCGCGCCCTCTATATCCTGTCGCACGCAAGACTGCTCATGATGATCTATCATTACGCATGAATAACACAGTGCTACATGATGTGTTTTACAATACAATTCAATATCTTTATCATGCTTCACACAATACAGATTGGACCCACCCCTTCTTGCTTTTCTGATGCATCCCTTTTTGGAGGCGCAGTCATCGCAGAGCCTCTTTTTCTCTTTCACGTAGTACGCCACATCTGTGATTGACTGACAGTTCTCTCCTTCACAGATGTCTCCTGCAGAGCTGAAGTTAGCCGCCATGCTGATCAGAGTATTGACCTGTAGAACACAGCCCAAGTAAAATAATAAAAATAATAATGACGATAATGATAATAGTAATATTACTATACTAAATATTATAATAATAAATAATAATGATAATAATAACAACAATAATAATAATGATAATAATAATAATAATAATAATAATAATAATAGTAATAATAATAATAGTAATAATAATAGTAATAATAATAGTTGGTTCTTCTGTAGAGCCCATGTCTGTCAGATTTTACAATCCTGGCACTCCACAATAAAAATGTATGTACATGAACATGAATAAAGAGCTATAATACATAGAGAGAGAGAGAAAGAGGTGAGGGGGGGGGATACTGAGATAGATTGGAAGAGCGTGGGGGAAAGGAAGACCGTAAACGGGGCTTCATAATTCGGGACAGACAGAAGAAACAGTTTGTGGGGAGGGGGAGGTAGAGACGGAGGGAGAAGGAGAGAGAAAGACAGGAAGAGACATAGAGGGGGGATATCGTTGTATTTTACATTTGTACATTATCTATCAACGAGAGATAAAAATGAAAATGCCTTTCTCATTAGCAAAGTGAATTTGGTTTTCTTAATTTCTTTCTTTCATTGTAATATATAATAACGTGCCCCAGCTCTTTGTTGTTTTATTTTTTCCTCAAGATCCATACTAATAATCACTCTTGCCTACGGTTCTCATGTCATCCTCGTCTCATACTCATTTTATGCTCTTTTCATAACTGTTTTTTTCTTCAATTTTTCTTTCACTTCCGTGTTTACAATATGATAATAACGTACCACACCCCCATCAAAACGACCCTAAGTTGCTGTTCTCACCTTCGTATTTTGAAATCCTAAAGAAAGTTCACCTCCTCGATTGGCTGTCTGTCCATTGATGTTTAAGCTTCAACTGAAGAAGATCTGATCGATAATGTACTGATGATTTGTGCAAATCAAGATGGCGTCTAAATTGTTACCATCCAAACTAAACCGAACCATACCGTTATTGACTTTCCAAAGCCAATATTACTTACGCAATGTCATGCAGAAATAGACAAATAGAGGGGAAAATATGAACCATTGTGACATGATGAAGGTGTATTGACAAAAGATAAGCACCGCTGCTCTTTGTGAATAGATCGACATGAAATATGTGAAAAATAGTTCAGCGTTCCTTATAAGGAATGTATTGGCTATTATTCAAAAGGCCAGACAAAGCGGAGAAGGCTCTGTGTGTGGAGGGGGTTGTCCCTATGATGTTAAAGGTACTATGTCCCATTTGCAGGCCAACAAAATGAAAAGGTTAAATTCCAACGGCATTTGAAGATAATACTAATTTAGAACTTTCCTATTAAAAAAAAGGTGGGCTTGAAAATGTCTTTAAGTGGGAAAATAACGACTATTAGTTGTCTCATATTGTTGGCCAAGGATCCTGATTCAAGTCTTTCGGTAGCCTTTTTGGCAGCCATTATGAATGTTCATGGTCAAGGTAAGCACTTTTACATTTTTTAAATTGAATAGTTGAATTTGCCATGTCAGAAAACATATTATTAGACACTAAAATTATTAGAATCGGACACTGTTAGCTGTAGACGGAAAGCCTTGATTGCTAACGTCTGGAACAGACAAGGACCTATAGGCAGGCAACATTAAAGATCCGCGCATTCGGCCATTATCATTGTGATGCAAAAACAATACTATTTTCTTTGCCAATGCAAGGCTAATCACCATAGAAGGTTTCTTCCTGAGATCCCTTCAGGGGCGGATCTAGCTTTTTGCTAAGGGGGGGGGTTTGATCAAAATAATGACGATGCGGAGCATCGTCCACGAGCCGCGAAGCGGCGAGCCGATTTTTTCGGGGGTGTTTATTTGAACCCCGTAAGTGATGTTTTCCTGGCATCTATTAACACAATGGAGACCATAAAAAGCAGTGCATGATAACGTCTTTTTAAATCAAGTAACAGTTTAATACACAGTTATATCCAGAGTTATCATGTGTTTGGTTAAGTTACCAGATGAGTTGAATATCTTCTCACAATATTTGCACTTGAAAGGGTTTCTCTCCAGCGTGCGTTCTTTTTCCTTTTTTTTTTTTTTTTTTTTTTGGGCCGCCCAAGGGGGGGGGGGGGGGGGGGGGGGTTTAAACCCCCTAACCACCCCCCCCCCGTAGATCCGCGCCTGCCCTTCCTAGATGGCGCTAGTCTGTTTCTCATTACGAACAGGACAGAGCTCCTAATTTCTATTATTCGCTATTTGTCGATATTTTCTGTGTAACATTGAAGGCTGGATCGAGACCGCAATGAGTTTGTTTCTGGTTTGTTTCACGAGTCTATGCCTTGTTATTATATCAAGGCTATGTTGTTTTAATCTTTGGATTTATTCTGATTTCTTCTAAACTACTATAATTGTTTTTTGTTTTAATCTCACGAGAATATAATTTTATTTTTAAATTGAATCATTTCCCTCTCTCGCCGTCTGTTTCTGACTTCTCTTTTTTCTCTTTCTCTCTTTCTCCACTCTCTCTTCTTCTTCCACTTCGTCTACTTCTCTCTCTCTCTTCCTCCTCCTTCTCTATTCTCTCTCTTCCTCTCTCTATCTTTCTTTCTTTCTTTCTCTTCTCCCTCTCTTACTTTCTCTTTCTCTCTCTCTATTCCCCTTTTTGCTCTTTCCCCTCTCTCTTCTTTCTCACATTCTCTTCTCTGTCTCCTCTCTCTACTTTCACTATCTTACAATCCTCCCTTTATCTCTATTCTCTTTCTTCATTCCTTTGTTTTTGTTTTCATCTTCCTCCCTTTTCTATTTCTCTCTCATTACAACTTTTTATTTACATTTTTTCTCTATAATTGTCTTTCTCTTTGATTCTTGGTTTATTTCATTCTAGATCTCTCTCTCTCTCTCTCTCTCTCTCGCCTCTTTAAAAAATTTTTTTTTGGATATTTTATTTCTCCAGCCCACGTTTAGTAATTTCGGTATGAATATTGACAAATACACAAATCTGAGCATTACAATTTGATGACAGATTCTTTTTTTTAATTTTTATCTTTCATGGCCAAACTTGCCCAGTACCACGTCACACTTCGGTACTCTTAATAATCACTTCGGGGACAGAGAAAGATAATTAAACAAATTAGTGTAAAAACGGGGTCTTGTTTTATCCAGGGTATGTACACATGCTCTTCATGTGGGCCTTGCAATTAGTATTACCTCAGAATGGTCACGTATCCATTTAACACCTGGGTGGAGAGTGCCAAATGTGGGTCAATGTCTTCTAAGGAAGGACGTTAGTACCGAGCTGGGATTCGAACCCTCTACCCTTGGACTAAGCTATGAGAGTCCAGCGAATGAACCACACTACCACAAGATCAACACAGAAAGAGGTGTATGATCATTACCGGGCAGCGCGCTACCGGGCATATATACGCAGAACATACAAACATAATCTTATGGTATCACAAACACAATTAAACAAAAATCAACTTATTATATTTTACTAAGTGCAGCTTTGCATGAGAACACATATTGTGTATAATTTGTTTGATATATCACAGTTTACAAAGCAGTGGAACTTACTTTATTTTTTTATAGCATTTTTACCAGAAATTCTTAGAAATACTTCTACAAAGCAGCTTTTTACATTTGATAGCAGTGCAAATTGTATGGTATCTTGGATTATACAAAAAATCCGCTGACAAAATACTTTAAAATTATTGAAATATCCTACAATTCGAATTTATAAAAATATAAAAGAGATTGGTACGATATTTACTAATGGCAGTGCATATTGTGTGGTATCTTGGATTTGAAAAAATCTGACAAAATACTTTAATATAATACAATTTGAATTGACCAAAAAAAATTAGATTGATACGATATTTACTAATGAAAAAAATATGAGAATCTTAGAAATACTAGTGCATGCAGCTATTTACATTATATGACAGTTCATATTGTATGGTATCTTGAATGACAAAACTATCACAAATCTTAATTGAAACTTATTTCAATATTAAACATTTTGGTTTCTATCAATGATAGCATATATTAAGATAATTAATGATATTGAAAAAAGTGAATGAATCTTACAAATACTAGTGCAATGTATCCATAAAACGTGAACTGTTATTGTGGCGATAGAAAAATCGAGAAACCTTTACAAATCTATACAAATTCATCTAAACACCACATGTCTACAATCTGCAAAATCAACTAATTTGAATTTAATCTAATTCTTATCGAAATGCAGCTATTGACATATGAACCAAAGAAATATGGTCAATAAATCACACACAACCCCTTTCAGACAGCCGTGTCTGAATAAAAAATTGTTGAAAATATGCGAATTTAGTTCATGATGTTGTTATTTTATTTTGTAAAAAAATAAAAAATTATTTGGGATGATCAATTTTTTGAACGGCACGTCATTCAAAAGCTGGTACTCTAATCTTTCCAATGATACCAAAACTATGATGGTAAGGTCGATCGATATCGACTAAAAATAATTCAAAACGTTTTAACAGGAAACGCAATGGCTCAGTAGTAGAGCAGTGGTCTCTTAACCAGGAGGTGCCGGGATCGAAACCAAGTCGATGCGCTAGTGCCCTTTGGTACGGCGTTAATCCTCATTACCAAGTCCCTTGGAGAGGACTAAATGCCGTCGGTCCCCGGTTGCTTAATGACAAGAATACACATGCTTTCATACCAGTCAGGTAAAATAACAACATCAAACCAAAAACTTGATAAACATGTCTCATTACAATATATGAAAAGTAACAAAAACTTCCCCGAATTTCAAGTTTACTTTTTTCGGGGGTATCCATCCGACTGCGATGACTATTTGTAAGGTTTACAGACTAGATGCTGTGCAGCATATTTCATTGGTATATTATATAAGCATTAAATCCATCCAAAATACATACTCCAAGAATAAATGTATCACATAACAGAATGAAATCGACAAAATTGAATCTTAGAAATTATACAGAATAATGCAGCTATTTGCATGACCATACGATAGGTTAAAACACGTGCAATTTATGTCATTATCATAGCATTTTCTTTGTCAAAATACATATAAAGGATTTACATGTAACATATGCATATTTCACTTTTCATAGCAAGACGAATTTTCAATTAAAAGTTCAGTCTTCCTTATATTTAATATAATGAAGCTATTTTCGAAATAGATTGCCAAAAAAACAAACAAGCTTTAACAAACAACAATTAAAACAATAACGTGCGATTTCTGTCATTGTTAGAGCATTTTTTGTCAAAATAGGTCCTACATAAATGTGTCAAGTTTCTTAGCAACACCAAATACTAACAAGTTTACTTTTAATAATACTAAGTATAATGTAGCTTTTTAAAATATAGATTACCAAAAAGAAAAACCCAAGCTAATACGAACGAACAAATAAATCAACAACGAGCGATTTATGTTAATGTTACAACATTGGTTTTGTAAAAGCAGACACCAAATATCGATAACTTACATTTTTCTTTGGAACACTAAAATCAGTACGATAGGGCTATATATTTACAATTCATGATATATCACACAAACAAATGCTACTACAAACAACAATAACGTGCAGTTGATGTCATTGTTATGGCATTGGTCTTTTCATAACAGGCCCTATATATCAATGAATCAGGGGCGGATCTAGGTGGTAAGGGGGTTTAACCCCCCCCCCCCCCCCAAAGTAAAACATTGTTGTTGTTTTTTGTTTGTTAATGTCGAGGGCAAAACTTTTTTTTTTTTGGAGTGCTTTCTACCCCCCCCCCCCCCCCCCGAAATACGGGGGGGGGGCAAAAAGAAGAAAAAAATGATAACTATCCTAACAAATGGCATTTTAGAGTGCCTAAGCCTTCGAGTCAGAATTAAAGTCGAATCGGCTGACGTCACTACGATTCTAAGCCGAGATACATTTTTCTTCTCCAGGAAGCAAGAAATACCTTGAAATCTTGTTTGATGGCCTTTAAATTAATCTGGATGCATTTTAAATTTAGGCTTGAATATAGATCTTTTTACAGATATGCTATACACAGAATGTATAAGCAAACTTAGTCAGCGAGAAGCAAAGAGAATTTGTTCATATTTGTTTAAAAGTGTAAATGAATGTCAACTGCGCGCAACAAAGTTCCTTGAGTTCTGTGTTATTGAGATACATAAAAGAAAAGCGCATTACGTTTACGTTAAACAAATATAATAGAAGAGATGAAAACAAACAAAGAAACAAAACAAAGTAAACATAGATAAAACACAAACGGTTTACCTCGTCAATTGCGAACGAGCCTTTTAAGGCTCAATATTTTTTTTGAATACGAGAATGTTGTCTCTATCGCAAGCAATCATATTCCCTGATGACGTCATCATAACGAGAGATGATTCAAGGTGACGCATCCTGTCAATCTGTGAGTCCAGCTCTGTTGATAGAGGGAATGATGCTACTCTTCTCTGCTTCATGTCACCCCTACTCCTCACCTGATCAATCACACACGTCTTCCTCTCATCTTCTGATGTCACGACGTAGAGATCGTCTGTCATAGGATCGATACAGACATTCAGGATTACATTACTGTGAGGGATTTCCTTTTGAGCCCCCTGTCTGTCGATAATGAACACTCTGTGATCTGATTGTGAGGGTTGAGCGATGATGTGACCTGATGATAGTACACCACGCATCCTTATATTCTCTCTACAACTGATGGTATTCATGATCTTACCATCAGCTGGATTGATGACGTATATCTTAGACCGATTCCACTCAGCAGCGATGATCATCCCATCCTGGTCAACAGCTACATCCACCCATGTATCCTCACACGTTGTGTTTATTGGTAAAATGACATAATTGATGTGCTTCCATTGTCTACCATACACTCTGATGGATCCAGTCGGAAAGCCCGCTGAACCTGGTGCACAAAATCTGCCCCTTACCTTGGCACGACCCCAGCTGCTATTACCGCATACTACCTTGTCATCATTCAGCAATGCACAGGAGAAAACCCGTTCTCGAACACTACCAGGTATCACTATCTGACTGTGTCTAGTGTTCATATCTAACATGTATGTATGTAGGCCACCAAATATACTATCTGTGATGATCACATTGCATTTATCTATGCATCCTACAAGGATCGGGTAAGTGATTTTATCTTTGACATTGATTGTATCAATGAGTTTCCACTCCCCATCATACCTATCAATCCTCCCATCATACTTCTCTCTTACAGCACCCTTCACAAACCTCACACCTGATATGGTATCAGTGATTTGTTTCACATCACCCTCATTCAGCGGCTTTTTTAGTTCATCACTCACTGCAGTGTTCACGTGATGCGCATCTTTGATGACATTTGTATCATCCTCGAGTACTGCGTCAAGTGTCTGTACTGTATTCTCTGTGGTTTTCGTGTCATCTTGCCATGTTTTCTCCAATTCCACAATCTTCTTTTCTTTCTCTTCAGCGATTTTTTGAATGTCTGTTTGAAGACCATGCTGTCTATTTTCGATGGGTTCTCGTCTTTTCTCTGCATTTGTACGGTTCAGTTCAAGTCGATTCTCTCTCTCCTCATTTTTCTTTTGAATCTCCTCTTGAAGATTTTGAATCTTTTCATCAATCTCCTGGTTAATTTTTGCAGCATCTTCCTTCTCCCTGTCTTTGTCTGTTTGGATCGCCTCATTGATTACCAAATCAACTTCACCTTTCAAAGCTTGTAGATGTGTGTCGGTGTCTTTCCTACACTGATGAATTTGATCTCCATAAACTCGATAGAGCTTTAATCTGTCCTTTGCTTTTTCTTTCAGAATGTTTAGTTTCGCTTTATTTTCCATGATCGCGTCCTCTATATCCTGTCGCACACAAGGCTGCTCATTATGATCTATCATTGCGCATGAATAACACAGTGCTAAAAAATGTGTTTTACAATACAATTCGATATCTTTATCATGCTTTTCACAATGCAGATTGGACCCACCCTTTCTTGCTTTTCCGATGCATCCCCCTTTAGAGGCGCAGTCATCGCAGAGCTTTTTCTTCTCCTTCACGTAGTACGTCACATTTGTAATTGCCTCACAGTTCTCACCTTCACAGATGTCTTCTGCAGAGCTGAAGTTTGTCGCCATACTGATCAAAATATTGACCTGTAAAACAAACCCCAAGTAAAATAATAAAAATGATAATCATTGTAATGGTATTGCTACATTTAATACTACTAATAACTATTTTTGAAAAGAAAAGCAATAATGTTAATGATGGTAATAATAATAACAACAATACTGCTATTGCTAAATATAATAACAATACTACTAATAATGTTGATAATAGTGTGTTCTGCTGAAGAGTTCATGAAAGACAGGACAATACTGTTATTCCACACTATATACATATATCTACAGAGCTATAGTATCGGGAGAGAGATATAGGGGGAAGACCGTAAACGGAGCCCTTAAATCGGAACAGACAGAAAGAAAAGTTTGCGGGGACGGTAGAGACGGAGTGAGACTGAGAGAGAGAGAGAGAGAGAGAGAGAGAGAGAGAGAGAGAGAATGAGGTAGAAAAGGATGGGGATGGGTGGAAAAAAAATAGAGAGAGAGAGAAAGAGGAGGGATAACGAAATGAGTGACATTCGTTCTTTTAAATAAAGATGTTTTAAACTAGAGAGGGATAACAAAAGAAGAAAGCCTTTCACATTAGCAAAATGAATTTTGTTTCCTTAATTTCTCTCACTCGTGCCCTAGCTCATTGTTTCCAATTTTCTCTCGATCCAAATATATATATATATATATATATATATATATATATATATATATATATATATATACTCACACTCGCCTTATTCTCATTTCATTCTCGTCTCAGACTCGTTGTATGCTCGTTTCACAACCGTTTCATCGATTGTCCACACCCCCATCAAATCGAACCACACATTATATCTCACTTCCTACACATATAAGTTGCTGTTCTCACCTTCGTATTTTGAAATCCGAAAGAAATTTCACATCCTCGATTTGCTATTCTTTGATGTTTAAACTTCGCCTGAAGAAGAACTTTTCGATAATGTACTGATAGTTTGTGCAAATCGAGATAGCGTCCTCGATTGGCTGTCCTTTGATATTTATACTTCGCCTGCAGAAGAATTGTTTTCGATAACGTACTGATGATTTGTGCACATCAAGATGGCGTCATAGTATACCATCCAAACTAAACCAAACATGACGCCGCGATTTTCTTTACATATCCAATATTTCACGCATGCTTGCATGTCGTGCAGATAGTATAGGCAAGTAGAGGGACAAAATATGTACCATTGTGACATGATGAAGGTGTATTGAAAAAGGATAAGCCCCGCTGCACTTTGTAAATAGATCGACATGAAAAAATGTTTGAATAATAATATTTCAGCGTTACACGTCATAAGAAATGAATTGCCTTCATTCACAAGACCATTCAAAACAGGTATGTTTGTGAGGGGTGGGGGGGGGGGGGGGTAGAAATTGCTCCTTTGATTTTCGGGGGGGGGGGGGTCATTACACGGAACTTTTGACCCCCTCTCACGCCCCGCTCCAGCCAGAGAATACTGGATCAGCATGCACTGTTTCATAATAAGTAGACAAAACGTCAATAATGTGCGTATAATATATAGGCTGCTACACTCACACATATAATAACATTATGAGGGAAACGTAACATAATTTACATATATATACATGTTCATGTATTCTGCCGTTAGTGCTTTGTGAAGAGTTATTTTGTAATACTTAGTGCTTACGTAATTTTTTCTCTCTTAAAACCACCTTATCTTTCATAATACCCTCTCTTATTTACCATTATAGTCTGTTGAGAGCCAGATGGGTGTTAACTGTGTGTTAAAATATATGAGTTACTGGTTCCAAACAGGATTACCGTATGTACTCTCTCTCTCTTTAGACATCTTTCTCTCTTCGCAACGTTTCATCTCTTGATCACCCTCTCTCTTTCTCTCTCTCTCTCTCTCACACACACACACACACACTTATTGTAGCTATGCTAACACTGACGTCCTTCTAATTCCCCTCTGTCTCTGTCTCTCTCTCTCTCTCTCTCACACACACACACACACACACACACACACACCACTATTGTAGATATGCTAACACTGACGTACTTCTAATTCCCCTCTGTCTCTGTCTCTCTCTCTCTCTCTCTCTCATCTCTCTCTCTTTGAATATTGTTTCTATTCTCCCTCTCTTATATTTGCAAAACAAACTGACCACATTCCTTTTGGCTCTCAGCCGACATTTTAAAAGCCAATTGTGTTTCCATGATACATATATTTGACAGGAAAAAAAAATCGTGTTGTCAAACAGTAACCAAAGGTCAAGAAGGTGTTATTAAACATATCATTTTAAAAGAAAAACCAAGTTGAGGTTTTGCATGTTCCGTGCACTGCATCTAAAGACATACGACAATGCGAGCTGAAGCTATCTGCGCAAGTGCAAATAGTGGTAATTTTTAGACAACTGTGCAACATGTCGACACAAATGCAGGATACATGTCAATGAAAGTTATATATAATAGTGGGTTCTTGCATAGCGCTCATATCTGTCAAACGTGGCACTCCTGGCGCTCCACAATTTTTACCCTGGCTTTAATTATGGCTGCCGTTACGGCGCCATAACATTTCAAGGAATTAATTCCTGCCTGGTGCCCATTTACATCACCTGGGTTTAGTGTGGCAAATGTAGATTAATGTCTTTCCAAAGGGCATCACTGCCGCGGCGGGACTCGAACCGCGGACCCTGTGACAGGTATTTGGACCCAGTACCTTGTAATCCACAGTCCGCTGACGTAACCACTCGACCACGACACCTCTACATATGCAGCATTATTATTAACGATAAAGGTGAGTTCTAGTCATGCGATTGCATTGTGGAAGAAAAGGTGTGGAATGGATAAAAAAACAAATTAAGATAAAGTTGGCCCGGGGCCCCCCTCCCACTGGATTCGCCAATGCCTTATTCAGTGGTGATTCTAACTCATCCCTGCTTCCTACACAGTATCATCTTGTTTGTTTACAGTCTGGCCCTTTTCAGTTGCTTAGTAGGTTATGTAGATTTTTATAGCTGTTTTTGTTTGTACTGTTGTTAGACTTATTTTGTTTTCTTTCTTTGTATCATAACTCGTTTACTCTCACTTGTTGTCACAAATCAACCGACTTTGATAAGAGTTGGACTTACTGTTACAGGGTAGGTGCTTTAGCTGTACAACATTTTTAAAGAGAACGACTGCGAATTTTACTGATTTCTGATAGATGGCGCTAGTCTGTTTCTCATTACGAACAGGACAGAGCTATTTTCCTTACTTTCTTCTTCATAAATGTGTGACAATAAAGGCAGGATCGAGAACGCAATGATTTTGTTGGAAGAGTTTATGCCTGTTTATAAATATAGCTATGTTTTTTTCTGTGGGATTTGTCTCATTTATTCTAAATTAGTCTCATTTATTCTAAATTACTATTAATTATCTTTTTTTTTATTTCATGAGAATCTGACATGTTTTAATAATTCACCCTTCTTACCGTCTTTATCTGGTCCTTCTTGTTTTTCCCTCTTTCACTTTTCCTTCTCTCTCTCTTCCCCCTCTCTCTCTCTCACTCCCTTTCTCTTTATGTCCCTCTCTCTTTCTCTACCCCATTTTCTCTCTTCAAATTATTCCAAATAAGCGAATGGCTGTATAATTCAGTTCATTATGTTGGGGTTTTGTTTAAGGAAAGAAAAAGATTAGGGGTGATCAATTGTAAACACACATCATTCAAAAGTTATTAGTATTATAATCTTTAAAATTATACCACAAGTATGGTGGTAAGGTCGATCGATATCGACTGAACAAATTATTCAAAGTTTTAACAGGAGACGCGATGGCTCAGTGGTAGAGCAATGTTCTCGTAACTGGGAGGTCCCAGGTTCGAAACTATGTGGATGCGCTAGTCCCCTTTGGTAAGGCGATAATCTACATTACCAATTTCCGATGCGCTTCGTTTTGGGCAAACGGGGCTGCCGTGGCAGACGGGAACATAGAGTAAACGTAGCATGATACTTGGTGCTTTTAAACGTAATTGAAACTGATCACCTCATCTTTCATCATACCCTCTCTTACTAATATCATTATAGTCTGTTTAGAGCAAGAAGGGTATTAAAGCGGTGTTAAAGTATATGAGTTAACGCCCTTCTGGCTCCAAACAAAATTACCGAACGTACTATTTATGTAGTAATTGCCCCCCCCCCCCCTTTCTCTCTCTCTCTCTCACTCTTTTTACACATCTTTCTCTAATCAAACCGTCTCCTCTCTCTCTCTCTCTCTCTTTGCACATATTTCTCTAGTTATTGACCTCAACTCTCTCTCTCTCTCTCTTTGGTTATTTGCAAAACAAACTGACCACATTCCTCTGTACATGTATTTCAAAGAAAAATTGTGTTGTCAAACAGAAATAAAGGGTCAGGAGGGCGTTATTAAAGATATCATTTTTAATAGCAATTCCAAGTTGAATATTTACAAGTTCCGGTCACTCCATATCTAGGCATACGACAACGACGATGCGAGCTGAAGCCACCTTGGATATACTATCTGCGCATGTGCAGAGCAGACAGTGGTTATTTGTACAAAACTGTGAAACCCATCGACACAAAATGCAGGATACATGTCCATAAAAGTTATGTATAATTCATCATTATTCATTTATGCACCGACGGTACTTTTTATGATACACAGGTGGAAGTATTTTCCAAAAACATAATCAAACTGTATTTAACAAGCACCTTTTTAAAGTTTCAGTAGTTATTATTCCAAAATGCACAAAGATCTGCGGATATTCAGAGGTGTCGCCATCCCGACATATCGTCTTCTTGTCCTAAACAAGTTGATTGTCGAGTTCTAACAACAGGTCTTCCCGTCAGTACTTCTACGCTTTCGTATACGCGTCTTATTTAAGTGTACGGTCCAAATATGTAAGGGAGAACGTGAATAATACTATTCCTAGGCAAGGAGGAACTATGTAACCTAAAGAGTACCGAAGTGTGACGTCATACCGGCCAAGTTGTCAAGGTTGCTTCTTCCCAAACAAGTTTGTGCAGCATAATTGTAAGGTGATCACACCATCCGCAAACACTGAATTTCTCATGTTCCAGTCCTCATGCGCAGGCTCTGTTGTTTGGAACCAAAAACTTGAACGACGAGCGAATAATGACGTCACCACTTCGGTAGTCTATTGTGCGAAATATGGGATTCGACCATTAATTACGTCAAGTTATTTTGTTAGTTATTCAGAGAGCGATATATGGCGTAAAGGTGTGCCTACGGGGCAGTGGAGAGGGAGGAGAGGAAAGGAAGCATGGACAACGATGCAGGGAAAGAGAGAGAGAGAGAGAGAGAGAGAGAGGGGAAGGGGGAATCAGAGACAGACACATATGGAGAAAATTAGAGCGACAGAGTAATAAAAACATACTAAAAACGAAAGGAAGTCAGGAAGAAAGAAAGAAAAGTAGAGTAACTGCCAATGGAAAAGAACAGACTCTTATTTTTGAGACAGGAAAGCAAATAGAGGCGGGAAGGATATGTGAGACAGAGATGAAGAGACAAAAAGGGGGAAGGGAAGGAGAGGGAGAATAAAAGGGAGAGAGAGAGAGAGAGAGAAGGGGAGACTAAAAAAGAGCCAATGAAATACAAAAATATACACATGAATATATATACACATATTACTAGTAGCAATCGTAACGTTTATCCGCCAAAACAAGATCGCAGAGACTTTCAAGAAACGTGCTTAAGTGTTGTGTCAATACACTATTTCAAATATTACAGTGACCTAGGTGAAAGTATTGTCTAAACGATATCAGCAAAGTGGGCCCCTTTGTTGGTGCTTGACTCTTTGAGCTCTTCATCAGATATATCAATTGTTTCTCCGGAGAATCCATTTCTCATTTGAACCAAAATATGGTCCAGTTTCTCTGTTATCTCCACGGTGTCGTAACCACCAATGACTCTCGGTTTATTCTTGCGAGCAGAGGGCGCTGTTCCCTCTGACATGCTCCGCAGGAGTTTCGGATTATATTCAGATTTGTCTGTTCTGTTTCTGCGTGTATCTCCTTGACCGGTTTCTTTTCTGGTCTTTCCGCTTCCATCATGATCGAGGCTCTTTGATTTCTTTACTTTGGCGTAAATCGGCATGGTGCACGATCGCTGGAGAGGCGACGATTGGAATTGATTTGGTCTGGATAATCGATCATACCCGGACTCGGTTGTGGTCTCCTTGCCAATCTTAGGCTGGTTCTCTAGAAGAGCCATTGATGAGGCGTAGGCTTCGACGTCTTGGTAGTCATTTGCAGGGACCGCCCGCTCTGGGATGCTGTCTAATTTCTCGCAAGCTATCGAGTGTCTTTTGCCTGGGGTAGAGTCAGTAACCTTATCGGCGCTGATGATCTCCGCATAGTCCCCACTGCCACCACTCGCCACTGACAGTCGTCGGCTTTCCCATTCGCTCGAAGGAACATCTGGTGTTGCTGGAGTAACTTCCGAATCAATTGAACTTTCTTTTTTGTTTCTCACCGACCAGGGCCAACGATTTCCGAAGGAATTCTTTGATTTATTTTTTGCTTTGTCCTTTATGGCTTCAGAATCTGATTGCCGACGTTGACTGAAAGATTCATCGCTAAGAGGTTGATCAGGGACTGATAGTGTTCGGGGAAGTGTTCGTGCAGGAAGCGGCGGAGCAGTTTGATTTCTGGTAAGCGCTCTGGACATTGTGGCCGAACGTTCTCCAGACGGGAGACGACAAACACCCAAATGAGCCTCGTCGCGACCAGACATGCCTTTGAAAATGAAACGACCCTCAAGCGACACTACATCCGTTACGGCATACGCACTTGCTGATGATTCTGACATGGTACGCTCATGGATCCTAGACAAGCCGTGATTGAGCATGCCTTGGTGAAGCTGATCTGAAATTTCCAATGGTTTCGTTTGGGGCCTTGCGTATTCATTAGGTGTACAAGGTGGCCCAAATGCTGGTGACTTTTCAGCATCAGGACTCCCCTTACTTGCTTTCTGCGAATAATCAATATCCTCTGCAGCTTCGTTACCTTCGGGCTCTAGTGTGACGTAGAACCTATCAAGGGAACATTCAGTATCAGACCCAATGGATTGTCGCTGCGTGTTCACTGCGTTATCTCCGATTTCCCCGGCGACACGTCCCTCCAAAGTCTTCGTGTCGACAACGCTCATTTCCAATTGTCCACAGTTACCATTACCATGTGTAGCCCCATTTTGCTGCTGTGTTAGGATTTTTTGCTTTCGTCTCTTGCGAATAAAAAGGAGCACGACTAACCCGATGGCACATGAGAGCATAGTCACCAAGGCTCCTGCGATGGCGGATACAACAACTAATATCGAGAGATGCTTTGAGGAATTATCCCCATCACTGATTTCTGCTAAAGGCTGGATGGACAGTAGTGGTCCTGCTGGTGAGGGTAACGTTGGCGTGTATTTTATAACAGATCCAGACCTACTCGAAGACGTCTCTGTCTTAGCTCGTCTTGTTGTAACGTGATCAAGAGACGGGGATGAGGAACCCTCAGCGTCAGGGAATACGTCACTAGGGTCAAACACTTCGATATCGGCCTTCCCAATTCCCCGGAAGGATCCATCAAGTGTTGACACTACGCATGACAACGTGGAACCATCGTCTCCACGGTGGATCATCAGATTTAGCAACGAATAGCCGGTTCCATTAAAGATAAGCTCAGAATTAAGATACCATTCAAATAACAGGTTATTTGGATCGTACGCAACTGGAAAGCAGACTAACCCTTGCCGTATCCCTGGCGGGTGCTGAAACAAAGGAGGATCTATGACTACTTCAATCTGACGTTGCAACGGCGTGTAAGTGCATTCCACTCTATTCGGACGGGCAGATCCGTCAACCAATTCACATACAAACGTTCTGTTGACGTCCTCAATGGACAGCTGACGATTATGAATGCACGGAGACTGAGGACAGGCTACGAGCAGAGTTCTCCTTCCCCCTTCAAGAATGGTCCAAGCTAGCGT
This sequence comes from Strongylocentrotus droebachiensis, assembly GCA_035222895.1. Classification (NCBI taxonomy): domain Eukaryota; kingdom Metazoa; phylum Echinodermata; class Echinoidea; order Camarodonta; family Strongylocentrotidae; genus Strongylocentrotus; species Strongylocentrotus droebachiensis. The sequence goes on from JAVYIG010000736.1 coordinate 41,984, forward strand.
TTGCGGAGGAGAACCTGAGGGAGTGGCGCATGTGAAGCGAACTATTGAACCAATGTTGAAGATTCCTGGAGGAGCGATTGCTTCAGCCAAGCAAGCTGGTAAAGGATCGGGCTCGTCTGGAATCGGTCGATTCCTCGGTCGAACTATGAGACTGGCCTTATTCGAATCAAATACGTAAGATTCGGCTGTAATGGCAGAACAAAAGTATTGCCTTTGGTCTGACATGAGGACATTTTTAATAAAGAGGTTGTATTCTCCATGATTAGGATCCCCTTTGATGGATATCCTCTCGGTAAGCTCACCGTGCAGTCCGGCATACTTGTCAGTGTTCCTGTTCACGGACAAAATTCCTATAGAACCATCCTCGTCTAGATAACGCCAGTACAGGCTTGCGTCACCAAGATCCGTCACGGTACAACTTAGCATGGCAAGCCCGCCCTCTTCGACCTCAGCATCTATTGGGTATACCTCAAAGCTAGGTGTCGCAATCGATAGACAAATTGTGCTTGAAATTATCAGGATGATAATAAGCTGATGCATCATGCTCGATTCCATTTTCATCTGCTATCACTCACACTTTAATTCTATGCAAAGAAAAGAGTCGTCTTTCTACTATTCATTCAAAGTTTTAGGGAAAAAATTCCGCATATTTCGCCCACATCTAGACTTGCTACTGTAACATATGTGTGTGGCTTGTCCGTTCCTGTTATGAGCATCAATGACGTAGATGAACCATATCTCTGCCACAGAGTCGGAAAGAATTAAGGTGATCGTGATAAAAATGCAAACCGAAAGAGTTTATTTAATATTGCGTTCTTCCTGACGTTAATCCCCGGATGTATGACGGTCAGGTGATCTGTTGGAAGCAGAGATGGCGGGAAAAGGCAGCTGTGGCGGGAAAGTGGAGGAAGATAATTCAACGGTTCGTTAGCTCCGTGTGTCCTGGAATAGGGAGGGGAAATAGAGGGAGAACGTGAAAGAAAAGTAGATGGGATAGAGAGGAATTGATAGACAGGGAAGAGAAAGATAGAAAGAACAAAAGGAGATAAAAGAAGGGAACAAAAAAAAAAAATAATTAAAAATAGATAAGAATAAACACTATCGTGTCGGCAATGGTTCTTAGTTCAATGTTATGTAATAATGAGATATGTACAACACGATTGGAAAGGTTTTCGAGAATTTCTTATGCAATTTTAGCCCATAGAAATCATGCTGATGTAGAAGAAGTATAGCAAAGAAAGGTTTATCACAACAGTAGGCCTAACTGTATATGTGTATTGTAATGGACTCTTTTCCCATCTAAAAGCATTAAAAAGTGTGTTTCATACACACACTTCTCTTTTGTTTAAAGAACAGATTCCATTTCCAAATTCAAGATGACTGGTATCAGATCTCAATACTAAAACAAGTGGGTTCCATATACAATCACTCCTCTTTTTCTTTAAGAACAGATTCCATGTCCGTATTCAAAATGACTGGTATCAGATCTCAATAATTTAAACAAAAATGAGAAACATATACACACACTCCTCTTATTCTTAAGAACAGGTAGCACTTCCATTTCTAGAAACTACTGGTATCAGATCTCAATAGTATGAAATGAGTGGGTTCCATACATATACACTCCTCTTCAATTCTTTAAGAACAGGTGCCCTTCCCAGACATCCGTTCTTTCCCATTCTTCCTTCCTTGATTTCCTGAGTTTGTTCTCAACCAGTGACCTTAAAGGTCATCTCAAACCAAACCAGTGGCGCAGCCCCGGAAAGGGGTGAACGGGGGTACACCCCTAATGGATTTGCGAAATAAGAGAAAAGGAAAAGGTGGAGGATATTTTAAAGAATGGTGATGGGTCCCTTATTTCAATAGCATTTGTAACATCTGCCCCCAACCCTCAAACACATCCTCCCACACACTCACCCAGACGTGCGCGCACGCACACACACTAAATACCCACATACACCCATAGCTATTTCATTTAGAGGTATAGTTGCCACAGCGGAAGTCGCTTCTGATTTGTCAGCCATTTTATTTAATTCCCTCCATTCATGATTTAACCAATGCCCACGCTTGCGTACCTGCGCGTGTCGCAACTCTCTCTCTTGTTACGCTGTGCATGACCCGACAGTCCCCCCCCCCCCCATTATTGACTTTATCTCGCTACGCCACTGACAAACGGGAAAAACGACCAACCGTTATCTGTTTCCGGTATAGCTAGATAGTGCATCCTGCACATTTCCTGTGCCTTCTGAAAAAAAAACTTCTGATGACGATGGACAATGTCTGCTCCATGTGTATTCCATTTTTTATTATTTGATTATTTCAAAATGTAACCTTCTCCAAAAGGTCAATATCCCCAATTATCTCAGATTATAATTCGACAAAGGCAAACGATTGTCTATTCCCAGCTCGAATGACAATTTAAACATGACATATATAAACAAATAATTAAGGTAGCAATAGATTGTTGATTAAAGGGTTAATCCAGCCTGGTATTAAGTTGGTTTTGATACCAAAACAGAACAATTGCCTCAAAAACAGGAGAGTAAAAAGTTTGAGCAGAAACCGATCAAAAATAAGAAATTAAGATTGTTTGAAGGTGCGTTCAATCAAACACAAAATCTCCACCCATTTCCCCTGTACAACAAATAATTCAAAAATGTATAGTTTCCCCTTATTTTTTTTCTTTCAATCAGACATTCACCCCAAAAAAAAGATTGTTTGCAAATATGTTTCGTATTAAACACAATACTGTATATCCCGTCATCAATAAATAAGAAACTGAAAGTTTATGAAATTGTCTGTAAAGAGCAAATTCCAGAGGAGCTCGCAAGATACTTTACAGTGTTGCCAATTCATGTTTCACAGGTGACAACTTCAAAAATGTTAAACTTCAATTGTTGTAATGGGATGTTGCTCCAACTTGCTTTAATTTTTTTCTCTCATATTTCTGATTTTACAAAAACCAACTTAATCTCAGGGAAGACTGCCCCTTTAATTATGGCAATAATCATGACCAAAGCATTATATGTAAATACTTCGCAAAGAAGTACAAGAACAAGCAAATGCTTGCCAGAATAAGAATATGGAGGAATAAAGGAGAGTTAGAAGAAGACGAGATGGAAAGAGAAGAAGATTGCAGCATATTGTATAGTGTATATAGTGACCAAGTCCCTCACGCCGCGGCACTCCTGACGCTCTAACATTACCCCGGTTATAGCAGCGCAGCCAAGTGTATGTAGCGCTACAGTATATCACGTATTTCTTTACACTTGGGTGGAGAGTGGCAAATGTAGATTGATGTCTTTCCAAAGGACCTTTCTGAAATTCAACTTCACAAGTACCACGAAACCTTACATTAAGAAGAAAGAGTGTTGATAATGATGATGACGGCGATGATCATGGTAGTGATGTTGATGGCCGTGATGATGATGATGATGATGGTGGTGGTGGGGGTGGTAATGGTTGTGGTAATGATGAAAGTGATGATGACGATGATAATGATGGTGGTAATGATGATGGTGGTGATGATGATGATGACGATGGTGCTGGTAGTGATGTTAATGGCCGGTATGATGAGGATGATGATGGTGGTGGTGGTGATGGTAATGGTGGTAGTGATGTTGATGGCCGTGATGATGATGATGATGATGATGGTGGTGGTAATGGTGATGGGGGTGGTGATACTGGTAATTGTGGTGGTGATGATGTTGGAGGTAATGATGAAGGTGATGATTGTGCAGATAATAATGCTGGTGGGAATGGTGGTGGTGGTGATGATGGTAATGATGGAGGTGATGATGATGGAGATGATGATGAAGATGATAATGGTGGTGGTAATTATGATGGTGGTGGTGATGATGATGATGGTGGTGATGATGTTGGAGGTGATGATGAAGGTGATGATTGTGCAGATAATAATGCTGGTGGGTATGGTGGTGGTGGTGGTTGAGGCGAAGATGATGGTAATTCTCGTGAGTGCTTGAGTTTGTTGTTTGTATGCCAGTGATAATACATGAGCTTCGGTGGTACAGGTGAATAAACCTTTCAAATGATTTTAAAACGCCATAAACGAATCTTGGAAAATTATGTTAAAATACTCTGGCCTTATAAATCATTTTATTACATTACAACTTTTTTTTCCCTTCTGATAATAGGAAAATTACACCAGTCTGAACCCTTAAACACTGTATTATCCTCATACTCATCATGAGAATGTATCCTACTAAAGTAACACAATTATCGTCATCCCAGGGATCTCCACGAGTTGATTTTGCTTTCGTGTGAGGTTGTTTTTAGAGGCATCTTGTGCTGTGTATTTCGCGTGTTATGTGAATATCGATGCTATTTTAATTACTAATTAAAAAAACTCAACGATAAATAATTAAAGGCTTACAGTAAAATGTCCGATAATATGATTAAGGTAATAATATATGTCCATTCAACAGCTGATCAAGGTACCTTGTGCGCTGGAATCAATGCAAGCCGAAAAACAAGATCATCTTTATAGGTTTGTTACCAAACAAACTAAATAAACGCTACATTCAGCACACGGTTTCAAACATTTTTCAAAAGGTTTTTATGACAACTATTAATTCAAGAATGATAAGATTTTCGGAAAGTGCAATCTAGGTATAACAGATCAATGTCTTAGAGAAACAGATGTACGTATATTTTGACCTGAAAACATGCCAAAATGTCAACACCTTTTTTTTTTATTCAAAGAAGTTTTTCCAACAAAATGTATAGCGGTGATGAGTTCTGCGCATTGCTTTAAATAATCATGACCATTTTAACAGATAATGATACAAGTAAATATCTAAATATCTTGAAAGCACGATCGGATAGCTTGGTCTCATTTTGTGCCTGTATAAAATGTGTTTGAGAAAAAGTTGAACGTACCTGTTTGCTGAAAAAGGGCAAGCCAAAAAAGAGATCGTCTTCAAACGTATTTTATTCAAAGAAGTTTTTTGCCCAACAGATGGCTCATCGGTGATTAATTCCTCGTATTCTTTCATCAAATTCTTAAGAGATTATAACACAGGTACGAAGTAGGGCAAAATAGATTGGCTCAAGATTTACTTTGCAGCGTCCAAAAGTATGCCTTCGGTCCTATGTGGTATATGAGAAGAAGTTGAAGGGACCCTTTACTTTGTCTACCCGCTGGACGCATGGAATGATAGTCTCCAAATGTTTGTGTTCAAAGAGGTTTAACAAACTAAATGCTAAATGCTAACCTCGGATGTCGGGTAGAGGTTTGTCATTTTTTGGTATAGCTAGGTTCACATGATAGTCCGTTAACTTTAAGTTAAGCTTGTGGTTTTAAACTTCGAGGTCATCTCGTAATTAAGGACGATATAGACGCACTCATGGTTCTTGAAAATCATGTTTTAAAGTATGATGCTACGGTTACGACTGCCATACCAAATTACAACACCATACCGACTCCATACCGACTCCATACCGACTGCATACATACCGACTTCATACCGACTCCATACCGACTACATACCGACTCCTTACCGACTCCATACCGACTTGATTCTTGACATTCGGGGTAATGAACGAATTTAATCGGTCTGCTGTCGGTTTGGTGTCGGTCTCGCTGGCTTGACTGTGGTATTAAAGTTTGATGCTACGGGAACGACGCCGTGCAAACACCATACCGACTCCATACCGACTACATACCGACTTGATGCTATGGGAACGACGCCGTGCAAACACAGCTTCTGTTTCATTGGTAGATTTTGTTTATTATCACGATGAGTCATATGTAAATGTGAAGATTCCACTGAACCGGTAGACTAGACCTTGATGCTAGTCTTGAATTACCGGACCTTGTCAATTCCGGTAATGAACAGAGAAAAAACGGTTGTACAGCTCCTGACCGGTTTACTATCATTTATTCAAACTTATTGATGTTTCTTTTTTGGCGACCTAGTAACGAGCTATTATGGAGACCTAGTGACGAGTTATTCCGTTATTCCTGTAATTAATGTATGAACTACAATACTCGGAATCCAGTCTGCGTACATCATGTGTTGCTTTGTCGGGCAAGCCTCCAGCAAAAATTCAGGTTGTCAAGAACAACCCTTGTTTAAAAAGTATGCATACAATTTGATTTTGTAAGTGAACTGGTCTATTGCTCCACGTCAATTTCCAGCACCAAATGAGTTCTCAACATCACTTTTGGCCTAACGATATACCTAACCTAACACCTAACTTAAAACTCAATTGAAACCCTAACCCTAACATTAACACCTTACCTAAAACCCAATGTCAACCCTAAACCTAACCCTTACTTGAAACCCAATTACAACCCTTAAAGATAAACTTGAGTTCTGGTAAAAAAAGAAAATGAATTCTCACAGAAACTTACACTGAATGTTCAAGATTACAAATAAATGTCATGTGCCAAACAATTTTGGAAGAAAATGTATACTGGCTGAGTAATGAGCATAGAAAGATAAGGAAATCAGGGTAGTACCAGCCCCGACACCATGTGTGTTGTCCCATATACATCTTTCTGTGTAAGTGATTGTTACTTTACCAAAACTCTGCCAAATTTATGATGATTTTGACGACTCCAGAACCTTGCATTACACACCATTACTTACATGCTATATGATCAACTTTTCTGATCCATTCCACACCTTTTCTTTCACAATGCAATCGCATTACCAGAACTCAAGTTTATCTTTAACCTAACACCTAATTTTAAACCCAATTGCAAACCTAACCCTAAAGCTTTGATAAAATACCCCCGGAGCAAATGTCAGGTCACCCTGAAAACACCAACTTTCTAATCTTTGCAGCCATTAGAGGCCGATCGTGCTGGTAGCTGTGGTAATTATGGTGGGGTGTTCGTGTTCGTGTGTGTGTGTTGTGTGTAAGGCGGCTTTCCTTGATAAAATTTCATTATTATAAACCGGACCGGGTGTTAACTGGCTTTTAGTGGAGCCGTTATACCCCATACTAGCGATGAAACTATAGAAAAAATGTATTTAAAAAAAACACCAACCAAAACTAAAACCAATTATTCAAATCCAATTCCAAATATTGCAAGGAAAACACTGCTAAGGTATTAGGTATTAAATAATTCGCATAACCCGAAACGGTTGGAGTTAGGCCTTTACGTTGTCTGTTTTGTAGAGATCGAAAATATATATATATATATCCGATAAGTCAACGTGTTAGCAAACTTTGCATAATATGAAGCAACAAAATGATGAAGAAGCAAAGAATCATGCTATATTAAAATCCAACAGTTTTTATTGGGTCACGAGTTTCCGACCAACGTTACCTCATCATCAAGTGATTCATACTGGAGTATTATATATGAATAGATATGTACACAGGCGCGTACACAGGGGGGGGGGGGGCTTTGGTATTTTGTGTGTGTGTAAACCCCCCATAACCCCACTTAACCCCCCCCCCCTTTGGATTTTTTTTTTTTTTTTTTTGGCTGACCTAAAAAAGGTTACCTTATCCCCCCCCCCAACGGAGCAAAATGTCAAATTTTTAAATTTCGAGACCAAAAAAAAAGAAAAAAAAGTGTCCTCTTACCCCCCCCCCCCCCCCCCCCCCCCCGTGTTAGCAAAAATTTGCATGATATGAAGCAACAAAATGATGAAGAAGCAAAGAATCATGCTATATTAAAATCCAACAGTTTTTATTGGGTCACGAGTTTCCGACCAACGGTACCTCATCATCAAGTGATTCATACTAGAGTATTATATATGAATAGATATGTACATATATATTATACAAATATACACTGTCTTGAGAGGTTCTGGTTAAAACTATGCGCAAGAGGGGACTCCGATAGTACTATTTGGTACATAAATGGTACATTTGGATTTAACGAGGCCCATAGTTTTAACCAGTACCCCGAATAGAAGGCATGGTATATTTGATTTATATCCTGCATCAACAATTTATGTTTAAAAAAAAATACAATTTTGGGGGAAGAAAAACAAATTTGAAGAAGAAAAAAATGTCAATTTTTATCTTTAAAAATTTCAAATATTTTGTTTTCATTAAATTAAGATTTAAAGAAGAAAAAAATAAATAAAAACAAAATTCACATTTTTTTTCCAACTCCCAAATAATAATCTCAAATAGTACTCTCATATAGTACTTTTTCAGAGCAACCTTAAAATAGTTGAAATATTTCTGGCCACGTGACGAGCTCTCAACCAATCAAAAACCAATACATTTTGTATGCTTGATATAAATATATATATATAATGTGTCAAGTGTGATGGACGAAAGAGCCAACATATCATTATTACTATTATCATCATTATCATTAACATTATTATTATCATCGTCGTCATCAACATCAGTAGAAGTAAAAGTAGTTTTAGTAGTATATAGTATAATAGTATAATAATAGTAGCAGCGGTAGTAGCAGTAGAAGTAGCAGTTAGTATTAGCAGCAGTAGTGCTAGTAATAGTAGCAGTAGCAGTAGTAGTAGTAGTAGTAGTAGTGGTAGTAGCAGCAGCAGAAGTATAATCATTAACACGATGGCAACTACTTAATTTCGAGAAGAAAAAAAATCAACATGAGACAATTTCTTGAGCGTCACCTCTTGAAATGTGCGAACATGAATAAGGCGTATCACGTAATCCGAACACGATATCTAAGGGAAATACATTGCCCTTGAGTTGATATCCCGGGAGCAGTTGTATTCGTGTTAATCATAATTATTGTCAGTACTTTAATCAGAAATCTGATTAACCATGGGAATAACAAGCCTTTGTTTAAAGCTAAGCACCAAGCGAATTCACACATGTACATGTATATTCCAAACGTGGATATCGTGATATAAATGCAAGTATACCAAGTGTACGCGTAGAAAGGCTGATAATGTAATTAATCTGTGATAATCTCTCTTTTTGTTTGAGTGTGTTTTCCAGCGTTTCGCATCGCCGCCCGTCTGGGCACGATACGGGCCTGTGAGGCTGTGACCTTCACGGGCGGGCTACCAAGTGGGAAATGAGATGACCGGACTTGCACATGATCAACCAGCTGACAAGGAGCTAGCTGCCAAGCAGTCCTAATTGTGTGTTATCTTCAAGGTATTGTTCTGAACCCTAGATTCCTCTCTTTTTTGAAATATTCTGTGTCAAAACTATGCAAAAAATAATGTATTCTTAATTTTGCCTTGAGCGATCTTCCTTTTTGCCGTGAGAGGTTGGAGGGTATAATGTTAGCTAATTCCTGAGCGGTGAATTGCCGTTTGATTTACAAACCATAAACCTTAGCGACGCCCATGAACCCTGATTCACATCACTAACAAAATGCCAAATTTCTGTGACGAAGTTGCTCTTAGCCAATCAAATGCCGCGATTTCAGTAGCTTATAACAGTTATTATAACTTGTTATTGATCACATGTGTTTGATGAAACGGGACCCTGGTTTCCTTTGTCTCGTGGTGGTGATGATGAATTGCGCTTTATGATTGTTTCCGGTTCTTTTTTAATGCATTATCACTCGTCTGTCTCCCATCTGTCACTCTCTGTCCTTCTCATCGGAGAGGGAATATTTTAAGGTTAAAGGTATAGACCATGTTTTGGAAACGCCCCCCTCTCAAAAAATGAAATGGAAGCTCTTATTACCAATCATGTGAAAGAATATGTTTTGACTAATACGTGATGATACAATTTTTTGCCGGGAAACCGCATACTAATTGATATATTTGGTAAATTATTATATCTTATTTGGACCTGATAGATATCGTCACGTGTCGCGTAGTCCCATATACATCTTTATGTGTACAGTGCTTGTAACTTTACCAAGACTGGGCCAAATTTCTTATCCTTTTGATGATTCAAGAACCTTGCAATGCTAGATGATCAACCTTTTCTGATCGATTCCACAACGTTTCTTTCACAATGCATTCGCATGACCAGAACTGGTCTATACCTTTAATGATAGTAATATTTATGATAATGGATTCTTTTATAACGCTCATGTATGGCAAACTTGACACTGCTGGTGCTCCACAATTATTATTACCCCGCCTTTAATAGCATGGCGGCCATGATGGTGCTCTAGCATTTTGAAAGGAATTATGTCCTGCCAGGTACCTATTTACCTCACCTGGGTCGACTGTGGCAAATGTAGATAAATTTCTTGGCAAAGGACACTAGTGCTGCGGCGTGACTCGAACCGCGAACCATGTGATCCACAGTCTGGTGACGTATCCATTAGACCAGGACACCTCTAAAGGCACTTATATATAAGACATACTCTTGATAAAATGCTTTACGTTTGGTTTCCTCCACTATCCGAACTCAGTTAAAACCACATAGTAGGCCTAATCAGTGTCCACGTGTATTGCATAATTCGCTGACTGCATATTTGGTTCATTTAATGTGTCTGTGCGTGCAGTCAACCGGGGCAGTAAACCCGTGGTCCCACCAGAAAATAACCCAACTTGCCCTCATATCTCGAGGGCGCGGGAAATTCAATATTTTGTTGAGAATCCTTTATGGCAGTAGACTAGGGTACAGTGCATTACACAAAACCTGTTGGTAGAAAAAAGAGTGAAATGCACTCTTGGTGTCTAGTTCCCCATGAAAACTTAAAGGAGCTACACAAAGAAAATTCACTAACAACTGATAACTAGAACAAATTACATATGGATGGAAAGATTTTCTCTTGAAAAACACGAATCATATAGATATCATGGAAAGGCGTAAAATGCAATTTTTCAAGACCCTTCTTAAACCCCCAAGCGCCCCCGAACGTAAGCCAAGCACACGAGCGTAGCGAGCTCTTTATAGTGACGTCACACACTGGACAAACAGCTCAGTGCCGTGTAGCAGTCTGCAGCTAGCCAGTCGTGTCCCGTATGTGACGTCACAAATATTGACGCTCTATAAAGGACCGCTGATTAAGGATAAAAATCTGGATCTCAAAACTAACATTTTTGAGAGTTGATTACTGCGGGCCCCAAACATATTTTGAAGAAAAGAGTTGTTGTATTTGATCAGCAAGGCTTCCTCTTCGCAATGATATGAGTTTTGCATCAATTCAAAACACTTTTGATTCTTCGTGTGTCTACTTTAACTTGGACACTCGACCAAACACTATACCTAACCCTAACCCTATAGCTACTCCAAAACCAAACCATACATATTTATGTTTGACGAAACAAAGATTTTCATATACGACACATCCTCCGGCGATCAGTGAATCGTGGTCAATATCCTAACCTAATTTCAATCCCGGGCTTTGACAAATCTTTGTAGCAACGGAAATGACTTCCACTATTTTGAACCAGGAAATAACCTGATAATTGAACTAAATATTTAAAACAAAATCTCACCTCAAATGTAAATGGTGAAGAAAACAAATATAGTCTCGTTTTGCAGATAATGTTACGCGCTACTTTAATCCTGGGCTTTGACAAATCTTCTAGAGATGTAAGTGACTACCACTAATTGAACCAGGAAATAACCTGATAATTGAACTAAATATTTGAAACAAAATCTTGCCACAAATGTAAACGGTAGAGAAATAAAATATAGTCTCGTTTTGCAGACACTATTTCGCCACCGCACCGACTGACAAGGGTATGTGCCTGCAAACAAGGGGTGGAGTGCCAAACGCCTGGGCCCCGTTTCATAAAACTTGATATCGTTAACATGTTACAAGCTACTGTTACAAGCTACTGAAATCAGGACATCTGATTGGCTGAGAGCAAATTTGTCATAGGAATTTAGCATTTGTTATAGATAACAAGTTTTATGAAACAGGTCCCAGTTATGTTATTTCAGCGGCCATTCCAGCCATCTGGGACCCGTTTCACAAAACCTCTTTCAATGACAAATGACAACAATTAGTGACAAATCTGCTGGTAACCAATTAGAAGCAAGGATTTCACTACCTTATAATTTGTCACTGATGACAAGTTTTGTGAAATGGGCCCTGAAATCACCTCTCATACTTTTGATCGATATGATGAATATTTGCCATAACTCCACAACTTCTTAAAATTTGCATAGGTTCCAAGAATGGAGTAAGCTGGGCATTTATTCATATTATTTACAGTCTTTGTCAGTATAAGCCTTTTACTTTAGACTGGTCTTCGATCTACAATTGACCCAACATTATGTCCGATGTTTTTCAGATTGGTATCAAATCTTAAAGTAGCGCGTCTATCTGAATACAAAATACTACTTGGCAAATAAATCTGCGCAGCCTACTTCGACAAATGGAATATTCACATTGTAGAGCTTTCTAATTGTATTCAAACGCTGTTATTACATCATGATTGTTAATGGAAACTATGATTGTCATGGGGACCAAACATGAACTCGAACCTTCGAAATACTAATCTTCGCACTTTTTGGATCGAAACTAAGTCTTTAGTCCCGGATACCAACATGGGTGTAGGCTTTTGATCTTTTTCAAGGTCAAGGCCGGACTCTGATCAGGAGTGGTCTAATAGCTTTTCCATTTGTTCCCTTTATCTTCTGGAATTATCGTAAATTTGACGTCATAGTTTTTTCAACGTCTTACATCCACACAGACTCTAAGAAATATGATTCTGCTACAATATAGCAACACCCTCTGCCAAATACGCGTAGGTGGATGCGTGCTCCCAGTAAATTTCAAATATTTCAAATAGCGCCTAAGGCCATTCCTTGGTAGCAGCGCCCATGGAAATCTCAGAATACGCAGTTCTGGTATATAATCTCCAAACGGGAATAGCAAATCGGTCGATCGTAGTCAAGAAACATTGTTTTAGAGCTAAAGTAATATCAGTCTTGAGAAGGCGCTATACAACTTAAAGAGTTAATTATTTACATTTTCATCACTTTAGACTCGATTTCAATCGCGACAACGATCATTGAATATTGTAAAATCGCATTATGCTTCCAAAATGTTAATTTGACCCAAATTCATGACCCCATATCAAAATTTTGTAATACCTTTATTATTATTATCATTATCATTAATATTATTATTGTTACTATTAGTACCATGATTATCACTATTAATATTATTTTATCAATATCTCATCTTGATCTATGCTGGTTTTAACTCATTGGCATACTAACTGAGGGCAAGCTACGACCCGTAGCCTTGGGCCTCAAACACTATTCGTAATAGTCTTATTAATAGTTATTATTACTGTTATTATTATTATTATTATCATTACAAATCATAACATGACAAAACGACAATCATAATAAAGTAAACTGATTGCAAATCATATGATCACAGACTATAGCCCAAACAAAACTTGGTTAATAGAAAATAGATTTCATCATACGCCTTCAATTTTTTTAGAAAATGTGAAGTCAATCAGAACAGTTTGTTCAGGAAGTTTATGCGACCATTTCCGTGAATGGATGTCTGTCAAACTGCTCAAAGGTATATTTAAAGTACTGAAGCACTTTTAATACCAGGGGCGTGCCTATAAACCATTTTAAAGATAAAGTTGATTTCTGGTCATGCAATTGCATTGTGAAAGAAACGCTGTGGAATCGATTAGAAAAGGTCGATCATCTAGCACATAAGGTTCTGGAATCATCAAAATGATAAGAAATTTGACACAGTCCTCATAAAGTTACAAGCAGTGTACACAGAAAGATGTTTATGGGACTACATGAACATGTGGTATAACAATCAGTCCCGATTTGTATGATGTTACATGCCATATTTAGAATATTAAGGCATTTGAAAACCATGCTTTTCAGGGAACATTTTTTATCTGATGTTCTTCCACACTTGCATAATACAATGATAACGATCACAAATTATTGTTCACCTCTTCCCAGAACTCAACCTTCTCTTTAAGTCGGGTGTTGGAAGAGGGAGGAGGAGTGGAATCAAATAAACCGACAAAAAGACATCCGAATATCAGCCTAGGCATGTTGGTATCATGCAGTTGCAAATCAGGGGGTGTTTCACAAAGATCCTAAGTAGAACTTAACATTAAGTTGGACTTAAAAATTATGGACAGCCATTGGAGCCTTAAAATGAAATATATTCAAAAGCAGAAATTCAAGTATTTTAGACTTTTTATAAATTCCACATCCAGAATATGAAATCTCCTTGATGATAGAAAATATGAATGATTTGAATCAATATTTTATGCCTTTCAAAATAACTTTTACAAAATATTTGCAAAGATGCTAATGGCTTTCCATAATTTTTAAGTCCAACTTAGAGATAAGTTCAACTTAGGATCTTTGTGAAACATCCCCCAGGGCCCTAAGCACGACGTGGCAGAGGACAAATGAGCGTGTAATCTTGTTTTCTGAGTAGGGCAAGCCAAATGCCCAATAAAGCGATTTAAACTTAGATTTTCGACCAAACAAATCTGGGTATCGCGAAAAACTCTCTGTATTAGGAAAAGAATCTGATTATCACGAAAAACACTGTTTATCGGCGATAAACTGAGTTCATTTTGTCGAAAGTCTGAGTTGTCGATAAACAGATTTTATCAGTTTATCAGGCAATTGACTCACCATGTCTGTAAACTATGTGCAGACTTATACACAAATAAATAGAACCACCTCGCCACTTGCAACCAAAATAGTAGAACAATAATATAATGACCAAGGTATTACAATGGAAAACAAAGCATCCGCGGAAATGACTCAACAGAGGCCTTGTTCGAAATCGTCTACAGACCGCGTTTTTGTTATTGCTTTCTTTCAGTCAGTCCTTCTTTCTTCTTCCTTCCTCACTTTTCTTTTGCTTTCTTTCTGTCATTCGTTCATCTCTTATTTTCTCTACCTCTATGTTTGTCTTTCTTTCTTTCTTTTAGTTATTCATCCTTTCTTTATTTCCTTCTCTTTCTTTTTCATTCTTTCATTCGATCTTAACTCCTTCCTTTCTTACGTTCTCTCTTCCTTTGTTCTTCTTTCTTTTTCTATTGTATCACTTCCATTGTTCCATTGTTCATTTGTTTTTGCAACATTTTTTTCTTTTCTTCAATAACATTAAGAAATATAAATATGTTGTTGTTACTGCTGCTGCTAATGATGAATTTTATTTTGTTACATTGCGCTGCTAAACGCCTGTATTGGGCAACATAAACTAATAACCATGCATATTAAAGACACAATATTTCCAATCTTTAAAGATGATTGCTCTTTTAAATTTGTTGCGATCACCTCGAAATCACAAAAGCGAGGGTGTGGGGGGGGGGGGGCAACATATGTACGCCCTTGTGACGACATACATCGAATAAAGTTATGATATTCAAACTTGTGCTTAAATCACCATGACACTGCATGGTGTCATTATGAAAGAAGTTTCAGATATATACAGGTCTATACAAGTTTCAATAGGATTAACATTTATCAAGACTCTTTTTTTGTAATACTAAAACCTTTTACTTGCGATTTTAAAAGAATTTAAGGTTGTCAAACATAGTCGGTTGTTCGGAAATGACTAACTCTGTCCTTGGTTTAATCGCAGACAGTGAGCTTCTTTCTTCTTTATTTGTTCAACTGTGTCATTTCCATTGTTATTTTCATATCAGTTCACTATTTCGATGTAATCTGGGGACCGTTTCCCGAAACCGTCATAAGTCCAATATACTGTTCAATTATGAATGTTTATGTCTGCTTTATTAAGAATGATATGTGCAATCAACTGTAACTCCTTCTCACTTCAACGCCCCCCCCCCCCTCTCTCTCTCTCTCCCAGTCTTCTTTTACTGTTACATCACCAGGAGTACTCCCTGATTTATGTATCAGTTTGCTTGTATATCTACTTAACCTCTTGACTACTGAATTGTATAGGTCCCATAGGCTTAACACAGGGACCACCGGGTTCACGTAAGCAAAGGGTTATTTATTGTCAAGGCTCACAAGGCATCAAGCTTTGCTTATCTTGGAGCCCTGACCAGTTCCATTTAAAAAAAGTTCATATTTCTTTATTTATCTTTCAATGTCTACTAATTTTATTTTGTATTCAGAACGTTAAAATACAGATATAAGCGTAAGAGCCTCTTGGGTCTGTATTAGGCTACGGAGACCTGACGTTGACACCGCACCCAATCGACCCTGTTTCTATTTTCTTCTTCTTCTTCTTCTTGATTTGATTTTGTTTGGCAATCAGTCACAGTTGACTATTTTTGCCACACACTATTTTATGAATTATTTATATATATACAATCATATGTACAATTTCATGTCATAAATGACTATTTTTAGGATTCTTTCTCTTTCCATCCCCTTTCCTTATGCTTATTTTCTTTTTAGACCCTATATATATATATATATATATATTTTTTTTTTTAAAGAGAAAATTCAATAAATTAATACATTTGGAAAGAGATGGCCTAGCCTAGCAAGTTGTACGTACTTGTGTTTACGCGCACGTGCGCCTCTGAGACTGACCATGCTAGGCTAGACTAAAGGCTGTACTGCATTGTGTTTAAGTGGCGAAGATAGGTCTGTTTTTGTAGACTAGTTTGCGCCTGCTTGCAAACATACGATTGGCATGGTGAACAGATCAAAGGGGCTGCGCACCGAGACTACGGTAAACAGGAAACGGTGCACAGTTTGAATGTAGTATTTGTAAATGCTAATGGTGGTTAGGTTAGTAAGGAATGCCATTTATAACATATCCAGATGTATGTAGGACTACGTACAATCCTTAGCTCTTTATCAAAGGCTCTGAACACAGCTGCCTGGGATGATATAGGTGCAAGTTCACCGGCATCTCCTATTGACTTCCGTTAGTAGGCCATTTTCGTAATGTAACCAAATGTATGCATATAATTATGCCGTTGTGAGGCGCCTCAATACGAATTTATTTCGTTACCAAATAAATTTATCTCAATGATTTAGAATTTAATCGGCATACATTCGTTATTGCTTGGTAGGGCAAACATTATGGCATGCCCTACCAAACAACACGTACTAAATGCAATTTGCATTCTGACTATTGAAATGTAATTATTGGTAAGAGTCGAATGGAGACAATTGTATCGGTGCGCTTCACAATTAAAGGCATTAAGCGTAAATGTGGTTACATTACAAAAATTGTTATTTAGTGCCTATATTGTATTGGTGCAAAAATATACGTGTGGCAAACGAGGAACCGTGTTAAGAGGCGAAGAAAGCAAGCGAAATATTAATTTTAATAGACGCATTGTAATGGGATGTTGATCACGGAACTGTTACCAACGAGTGCCCATTTTATTTATGGTAGTGTATATGACTTCAGTGTTCTGCCAGTGATAAATGAAAATGTTATATGCCTCATCCCAAACTTCTCCATCCTTCGCAAAGTTTGGCATGAAGCACACATTATCTTTCGCATCTAACACGTGATTTGTCAATCTACCCTGTGAGTAAAAAATAAAGATCATCTATGAACAGTAAATTCTCATACATCTTATGAAAGAGTGTTTTATCCCAAATCATTTAGTATGATTTTTGTGTGGTATGTGTTCACGCTTGGATGAACAGGAGGCATTGTTTGCGATAGTGCAAAAACCGACTTGCGCCAAAGTTGCTTATGTGATGTTTGATCCGTACTAATTTCAATAAACACCCTAAGCCTTACTTGTTGATCCGGTGGTAATGTCTTTTTGTCATAACCGTGTTAAGGGGTGGGGTAGGATGGAGGAGGGGCGGGCGATGTACCATTTAATGACCAAAACAAAAATCACAGACAAAACAAATTGCGCCATGTTGTGAGCGACAAACTGAAACCATGCCACTCTGTGTAAAGAGGGCCCTGATTAGTGATTACCCCCATTTTTAAGGCTCGTTCAGACACCCCGCCACCCTTAAACAAAAACCGCCGGGGTTATTTGTTTTTTTACGTTTTAAACATGACAACTGACGGTGCAACCCAAAATAGCGCGTATTCATGAACTCTGTGTTATTATTAAAGAAGGTAAAGCGTTTGCAAAAATCGACTTGCGCAAAAGTATTAAAATGAGAGAATGAATTTAATTTATCAAATGAAATGCATTGCATGAATTATGCTTTCTGCAGAAGCAAAGTCACACACATACACACACACACACACACACAAGCACCAATGTTCTTTGATATTTGATATGTGTTATTCTGTTGTTATTGTTGTTGTTCTTGGGTGTTAAGGCTGACCAATCTGCAAAGATTTGCAAAGACTGAATTAATACCCAAATCCAAATCGTTTTATTCAAACATCGCATAAGCAATGCACCTCTGCAGCGATCTATGAAAAATCTGCTAAGAATAGCCAATCAAAATGTAAGGATTTCAGTAGCTTGTAACAAATACCATTACATGCATATTGAGTTTCATTAAAAAAGGGGATAGGTCGTAAAATAGGGGCCTGTTCATCGGGGCGCGTGCCCCCCCCCCCCCCCCCAAAAAAAAAAAAAAAAAAGAGGGAGGGGGGGGGGGGGGGTGAGAAGCATGGGCTGATGAGCATTTCCTTTTCTTGTCCAGAAATGTCGGACTAACAAGTGACTCCTCCTGCTCGAGAATGGAAAATCCGCCACTACTGCAATTTTCCAAGCCCAGACGTAAATGCTTATAGACGGAATATGTCATTTGATGAAGAAGAAGAAGAAGTAGAAGAAGGAGAAAAAGATGAAGAATTAATAGAAGCAGGAAAAGAAGAAGAACAAGAAGGAGAAGAAGAAGAAGAAAGAAAAAAAAGAAAAAAGAAGAGTTCTGCGAGGTTGGTTAATCGATTAATGCAAATGTAATCGATCAATGACATTCTTGATTATGAAATATATAAAATTATAGACTATACCTTATAGCTGTTATATTAATAGATTAAAGATAGTAATTAATACAGAAAGAGAACTAAAAACAGTTGCAGTGTATTAAAACATTTTACATTACTGTTTCTTTGTATCATTATAAAGTGTATAATCACTTTGGCTATGCCTATACATAAAGTATAACCGCATCAAATATTGTTTTTTTTATATATTTATATTTCAAAAATCCCGTATCATTCACTCTGGTTTTTCTGCAATACGCATAAATCTTTCGCCTTTTACTAAAGATTTCCGTGCAGAGGAACACATTGATGAGTCTATAAAGATTTTTCTTCGGCTTGCCTACACGGCAAGCCTTGCAACACAAATGAAAAGTAAGAATCACAAACACATCCCAACTTAGAGTTAAGACCCCAGGACCACGCCCTCGGGTACCTCAAGGCTCCCAGTTCATTAATCGGGATGGGAGTGGAAAACTACTACGGTCGTAGTTGTAGATTTAAATGAGTAAATATAATTATTTACGTTTTTTGTTCGGGTAATTAAAAAAAGATCATACCCATATACAAAGTTTTGTAAGTATGTGACAAATTGATTTGTTTGAGGAGAATGTTTGTATCGTGAGTAATTGTGTATTATGATGTACTGCTTTTTGCCATCACATCAATTGTTTTGTGTTATGTACTCATGATTTTGGTTTAGTTAATTTGCTTTGAGAATTCTTAATAAGTATTATTTGAAGAGAAAAAAAGAATATGACATATTAAAACTTATACATCTAAAAGAATTCAACAGAGACCATAATTCAGCCAGGCCACCTTTCATTCTTGAGTTACGATAAGCACACACACGCACACATAAAATTTAACTTTTCAAGAACGGGGTATGAACAATTTATTTGTTAACTTTATATTCTACGCGCATACATGGCTTGTAAACTCAATGCCTAATTTTAGGATGGAGGTTATTTCAGTATAACTTTCCTCCTCAAACTTTTTGTTCATATTATACGCCCCACAGGAGCTCAAAACAGATTTAAAATTTGATAATGAAAATAAAGGCCTTCTTTTTTTCAAATCACTAAAGAATGCATATCCCTTTAAATAAATTAGCAAAGAAACAAATCTAGAATCTAAGAATTTTATTCATTAATT
Organism: Strongylocentrotus droebachiensis; assembly: GCA_035222895.1. Taxonomy (NCBI): domain Eukaryota; kingdom Metazoa; phylum Echinodermata; class Echinoidea; order Camarodonta; family Strongylocentrotidae; genus Strongylocentrotus; species Strongylocentrotus droebachiensis. Next base: position 61,848 of record JAVYIG010000736.1, read on the forward strand.
CACTGTTAATAATGTCCGAATCCCCATCTCTGAACATTAAAACAGTTAATGAATATGTTACAACTAAAAGTAAAGAAGTGTGAGTAAAATTCAAATTTGCTTACTATGCTTAGTACTTTGATGTTGCCTCCAGCGAAGTTCATTCCTCCATCGCGCGTGTCACGTCATGTCACGGGCAGCTGTCGGCCTGGGTGAATGGCAGGTACACGTGTTCCGCAGACGAGAGTACTTCATCTGTATGTCTATTATGATAGACTGGACGGCACACTTCTGGGCAAGATAGCAAGTAGGTTTCGTCACGCGGGTCCGGCTAACTCGGCTTAGGAGGAACTCGGCCTCACTCGGCGAAAGGGTTTGAAAAGTTGAAGTTCAAAATCGGCACATCGGGCCTCTAAATAACCACAAATCTTATGATTGCAGAACTTAACGTCTTGAATTTTTCTACATAAACTTCTTTGTAACTTTTCAATACAATCTTATCGAAAATGTTTGAATGCAGATGACCTGAAAGACATAATTTATGTGAAAAATTCACCCAAGTATTTCCGCTCTCTTGGATAACTTGGCAATATTTGTCTGCCGAGTCTGGGTTGACCCTAGAGCCGAGTTGGCTCGGATCATCATCACTACTTCGCCAATTGGTGCGGGGTGTGGGAGTCAAACAAGCACAGATTGGGGTGCTGACTTTGAGTAGTCTGAGTAAGCAGACCTTGGGGGCGTTTCATAAAACTTGTCATCGGTGACAAATGATTTTTTTTTAGTTGTTATAAGCTACTGAAATGCTTGCTTCTGATTGGTTATCAGCAGATTTTTCACTGAATTTTGGCATTTGTCATTGAAACTGAAGGCTTTGTGAAATGCCCCCCTGTATTGCTAGAAGGTGCTGGGATGGGCCGTGGTCATGAGCGGCGGGGAAGAGTGGGGGATTGGATGGGACCTAACGGAGTTACAGGGAAACAACATCACCCCCCCCCCCCCCCCCACGAAATCAGAGGTGTGATATAATGACAAGTGCCTCAATAAAAGGAGACGGCGAGCGGTGGGGAGGGGGGGGGGGGGGGATCTTATGCTATACTAATGGGAGGGGGTCTTCTGAAGAGATGGAGTCATTTTGGGTGTTCAGACACCCCCCCCCCCCGCCCTTGGCAAAAGGGAGGTGTTTTAGAATTTTAAAGCAACCCTTTATCTGTGTTTTATCTACATGTATGCAAAGATTCAATCAGTTTAATTTTGGCTATTACAAGAAGTGGGTTCTTGATGTAGACAAAAGTTTATGTAGAGTCACTCAATAATGGTGTCCGACAGTGAAGTCTAGAAAGTATTAAAACGGGTTTCCTTGCATAATTTGAATAATAGGACACCGCTCACATTTAAATTTCACATAATTCCTGCAAAATTCTACATAATTTAAATAATAGGACACTGCTCACATTTATATTTCACATAATTCCTGCAAAGTTCTACATAATTTGATGTCGGCTGCAAAAGGGATATCCTACCTTTAAGTACAAGGTCTGTGATCGCAGACTAAAGTAAATACGGTAGAGTGATGCTGAGCGATTTTCAAGCTGGAAGACAGATTCCCGCCTCATACCCCTCCCCTCTCTATTTCTCTTTCCTCCCTTGCTCTCTCTCTCTCTCTCTTGCTCTCATATTCTCTGTCCCCTCTCTCTTCTTCCTATCTTTCCCTCTATCCCTCTATTTCTCTTTCCCCTCTCTCTGTCATCCCTTTCTCTCTTTCTCTCTCTCTTTCCTTTTCTCTCTTTTTCTGATCTCACCTTCTCTTCTTTCTCTCATTTTCTTCTCTGCCCCCTCTCTCTTCTTTCACTATTTTCTCTTCCTCCCTTTCTCTCTATCCTGTTTCTTCCTTCCTCTGTTTTGTTTTCATCTTACTCCCCTCTCTCTGTATCCCTCATTTCAGCTTTATGTTTACATTTATTTCTCTAGTATTATATTCTTCTCTGAGTATCAGTTTATTTCATTCTACATGTCCCTCCCCCACACCTTCCTCTCTCTCTCTCTCTCTCTCTCTCTCTCCTGCCTCTTAAAAAAAAACACCTATTCTGTTATTTTCTTTCTCGCACATTTTGTAATTCTGATATTAATATTGACAATACACAAATGAGATAAGTACAGTTTGATCTCAGAAAAAAGGCTTTTATCTTTCATGGCTATACATTCGTTAATCCAAAATATAATATCACAACATAATAGCATAATAATACCCCCAAAAAGTGGAAGAGCTATTAAAATATCGACTTCATGTTCGGAAATGAATTGTTATGCGAGAGAATATTGTGTTCCACTCCTACACATGCAACGCAGCTATTCACATCTTATCGTCATCTGAAGTATGTACGGTGTCTATGAAAAGGAAACTAATGTTTAAAGATGATCATTATTATTATTATTACTTATACCACGCTTTTCCCATAAGGCTCAAAGCGCTTACAGTAGGCCTACATGAAAATAATTATATGAATACATGCATGTAATAAGAAAAACTTACAACTACAAACTGCCAAAAAAGGTGTTTTCAACGCCTTTCAGGAGGTAATATCTGATGAAAACTGTCTAATTATAAGTGGTAGATCATTCCAGTATGTTGGAGCAGATATAATAAAATGTCTTACCACCGGCTAATGTGCAAGTAACTGAATATGTGAGACGGAGAGGATCACTGGGTGCCCTGGTAGGTGTATAAAAATTCAAACAGGTATCTAAATATTGTAGGGCTTTATTATTGAGTAATTTGTAGACAAAAAAAAAAGAGTAATTACAAAATTATTCTTATTCTATCAATATTCCTTAAATAAAACGTAACCATATACTACAGATGTGAGAAATATGTTGAGACATCGACATGCAATTGTGATTGTGAGCTGAAGCAGCAAAAAAAAATCAGTCTTTAAGTCATTTAATTTTAACTTATTTAATATATCGCCTCATATCTTAATTACAACTTTGAAGTTTGATAAGTGCGTAATTTACACTATTTTTTTTTATTTTTGTATTTGAAGTATATTTCATTCATCATAAAAACATCATAGCAAAATCCTAACAATAATCCCCAAAGTACGTTTTTATTATAAATGTATACATAATTGCAAAACTTGATTTCTCTTCTTTCATATGAAGCAAAGAAATATGGTCCATAAGTCACACGTGACCCATTTCAGACAGCCTGAAGAGGTCATGTCTGAAACCCAAATCCTCCAAAATAAGCGAATGACTCTTTTATTTACTATTTCATTATGTTGGGGTTTTTTTAAAGAAAAGAAATTGATTTTGGATGCTCGATTTATGTAAACACACATCGTTCAAAATCAAATATTCTAATCTTTTCAATGATACCATAACTATGATGGAAAGGTCGATAAATATCGACTTAAAATCAATTCAAAAAAGGTAAAACAAAACCGTCAAACCAAAAACATGACAAACATGTTAATAACAATACATAAACTTTTACAACAATACCACGAATTTGAATTTTACATTAATTGTTTTGTATCCATCCGACTGCGATGGTTATGTGTAATGTAGACTAGACGCTATGCAGCATATTTCATTTGCATATTATATATAATTTTATCCATCTAAAACACATATTCTAAGTTTAAATGTATAACAGAATGAAAGTCAACAAAATTGAATCTTACAAATTATAAAATACAATGGAGATATTCCCATGATAATATGATACGTTAAAACACACGCGCAATTTATGTCACTATTATACCATTTTCTTTGAATCTACAGATTTACATGTAACATATGCATGTCTAATAGCAAGACAAACAATCAATATAAAATTCACTTTTCAATATGCTTAGTATAATATAGCTATTTACAAATTATGATAGATTAAACACAAAATAATACCAGAAAACAAACAAACAAACAAACAAATGACAAAGACGTGAATATAATGTCATTGTTTGTTATAGCAATCGCTCTGTCACGACAGATAAAGTATGTATTTTATCTGTTTATAGTTTCGTGATAATTATTGTAAATTAGTCTTCCATATCTAGGGAAAAATTTAGCTCTTTATAAACTATCATAGATTACAACAAAAAACTATTAAAACAAATATATATATACAGCAGCATGAAGTTTACGTCATTGTTATAGCACTACATACAAATTACTCTAATGTTTGTTAGCAACACAAAAATCAATAAAAATCAGTCTTAAAATATTACGTATGATGTGGCTATTTACAATTGAATAATATAATACAAAAACGAAAGCTAATACAAACAAATAAATAAACAATAGCGTGCAATTTGTGTCGTTGTTGTAGCATTGGTTTTTCATAACAGGCCCTATTATCAATGAATTGCATGTCAAAATACATATCATAAACTTATCATTGGTGATGTGATCAGGGGACCGACTTAAGCGATTTTTTAATGTGATTAATTAATGGCAACAAAGTTCATTTGCGTACATAAATGAAAAATGCCTTACATTACGGCATAAAAATAAAAAAACTAATAATAAAAGAGATTAAAACAAATAAATAAACCAAAACAAAATTAAAAAGAAACAAAGCACAAAAAACATCGGTTTATCGCGTCAATTATAAACGAGGCTCTATAGGCTCAATAGTTTTTTGAATACGAGAATGTTTTCTCCATCGCTAGCAATCACATTGCCTGATGACGTCATCATAACGCGAGAGGATACAAGGTGAGCCTCTCTATCCTCCAGTGAGTCCAGTCTAGTTGGTAGAGAGAATGATGCTACTCTTCTCTTCGTCATGTCACCCCCACTCATCACCTGATCAATCACACACGTCTTCCCCTCATCACTTGATGCCAAGACGTAGAGGTCGTCTGTCATAGGATCGTTGAAGGTATTCCAGATGACATCACTGTGGGAGATTTCCAGTTGAGCACCTTGTCTTTGTCTGTCGATGATGAACACTCTGTGATCTCGTGGTGAGGGTTTGGCGATGATGTGACCTGATGATAGTACACAATGCATCCTTATATTCTCTTTACATTTGATGGTGTTCATGATCTTACCATTAGCTGGGTTGATGACGTATATATTAGACTGGCCCCACTCAGCAGCGATGATCATCCCATCCTGGTCAACAGCAACATCCCCACATGTGCCATCACGCGTTGAGTTTCTTGGTATTGTGATACCATTGATGTGCTTCCATTGTCTGTTATACACACTGAAGCATCCAGACAAACTTTCACCGGTACACCCATCACTGTATTTACTGCATACTACGTAAGTGCCATGATTCAGCAATGCACAAGAGAAAAGTCCTGATGTACCTTTACTGATCACTCTGTGAGTGTCTTTAGTGTTCATATTTAACATATATGTATGTGGGTTATTAAATGGTATATCTGAGATGATCACATTGCATTCATCTATGCATCCTACAATGGCTGGGGAGGTGATTTTATCACTGACATTGATTGTATCAATTAGCTTCCACTCCCCATCATACCAATCAATCCTCCCATCATACTTCTCTCTCCCAGCACCATTCACAAACCTCACGCCCGATATGGCACCGGTGATCTGTTTCACATCACCCTCATTCAGTGGCTTCTTTAGTTCATCACTCACTGATGTCATCACATGCTGCCCGTCTTCGACGACATTTTTATCGTCTTTGAGAACTGCGTCAAGTGTCTGTACTGTATTCTCTGTGGTTTTCGTGTCATCTTGCCATGTTTTCTCCAATTCCACAATCTTCTTCTCTTTCTCTTCAGAGATTTTTTGAATGTCTGTTTGAAGACCATGCTGTTTATTGACGATGGGTTCTCGTCTTTTCCCTGCATTTATACGGTTCAGTTGAAGTTGCTTCTCTCTTTCCTCATCGTTCTTTTGAACCTCCTCTTGAAGTATTTTATTCTTCTCATCAAACTCCTGGTTGATCTTTGCGGCAAGCTTCTTCTCCGTGTCTTTGTCTGTTATGATAGCCTCATTGAATACCGAATCAACTTCATCTGTCAAAGCTTGTAGATGGATGTCGGTGTCTTTCTTACATTGGCGAATCTGATCTCTATAAACTCGACAGAGCTTTAGTTTGTCCTGTGCCTGTTCTTTCAGAATGTTTAGTTTTGCTTTATTTTCCAGGATCGCGCCCTCTATATCCTGTCGCACACAAGACTGCTCATGATGATCTATCATTGCGCATAAATAACACAGTGCTACACCATGTGTTTTACAATACAAATCAATATCTTTGTCATGCTTCACACAATACAGATTGGACCCACCCTTTCTTGCTTTACCGATGCATCCCCCTTTGGAGGCGCAGTCATCGCAGAACTTCTTCTTCTCCTTCACGTAGTACGTCACATCTGTAATTGCCTCACAGTTCACTCCTTCACAGATGTTTTCTGGAGAGCTGAAGTTAGCCGCCATACTGATCAGAATATTGACCTGAGAAACACAGCCCAAGTAACATAACAATAATAATAATACTGATAATAATAATACAAATACTAATAATAATACTAATCATAATAATTATAATAATGATAATAATAAATGTATTTATAATAATAATGATAATAATAATTAAGAAATAATTACAATAATGATGGTGATAATAATATCAATACTACTACTACTACTACTACTACTACTACCACTACAAAATATTTTAATAATAATAATAGTAATAATAATAGTTGGTTCTTCTGTTGAGCCCATGTCTGTCAGACTTTAGAATCAGGGGTGGCACTCCACAATATAGACGTGTATAAAGAGCTATATAATATATAGAGAGAGAGAGAGAAAGAGGGAGGGGGGGGGGTACTGATAAAGATGGGAAGAGCGTGGGGGAAATGAAGACCGTAAATGGGACTACATAAATCTCGACAGACAGAATAAACAGCTTTGGGGAATGGTAGAGACTGAGAGAGATAGAAGGGGAGAGGTGGGGTTGGGAGAGAGAGAGAGAGAGGGGGAGGAGGGGTATCGATATTAATTACATTTTGTTCCTCTAATAAGGATGTATACTTATCCATCAAAGAGAGAGAAAAATAAAAGAAGCAAGGCTTCCACATTAGCAAAATGTATTTTGTTTTTTTTATTTCTCTCTCTCTCTCATGACGATAACGTGCTCCAACTCTTTGTTGTTTCCATTTTTTCTCTAGATCCATATTAATACCCATTCTCGCTTCATTCTAATGAATTTTAATCCTCGTCTCATACTTTTTTATGCTCGTTTCATAACCGTTTCGTCAATATTTCTTTCACTTCCGTCACTGTTAACGACATAGTATATACTGTCCACACCCCCATCAAAACGACCCAGCTCACTTCTTACACATGTAAGTTACTGTTCTTACCTTATTTTTTTGAAATCCGAAAGAAAGTTCACCCCCTCGATCGATTGGCTTTCCATTGATATTTAAACTTAGCCTGAAGAGGAACTATTCGATAATGGTGATTTGTGTACATCAAGATGGCGTCTAAATGTGTACCGTCAAAACTACACCGAACCTGACACCGCGATTGCCTTTACAAAGCCACATTTTCACGCAAATAGAGGGAACAAATATTTACCATTGTCACATGATGCAGATTCATTGACAACAGACAAGCCCCGCTGCACTTTGTAAATCGACATAAAAATATTATGTGAATGATATTTCAGCGTTACACATAATTTATTGGGTTCATTCACAAGGCCAGTCGAAGCGGAGAATACGCATGTGCCTGTGTGTGTATGTGGAGTGGGAGGGTTTTGCCCTTATGAGTTCACGGAAGGGGGGGGGGGGTTTCAAGGAATGCCCCCCCCCCCCACCCGTCCCACATCCCCGTCCGAACCAGAAAATATAATGTAGCAGCATGCACTGATAATTTATAATAAATCTCTCTATCTCTCTCTCTCTTCTTTGTTCCTCTCTTTGCCCTTCGCTACTTTCTCTCATTCTCTTCTCTGTCCCCCTCTATCTCTCTCTTCTATCTTGTCCCCCTTCTCTCTATCCTCTTTTTTAATCCTCTGTTTTTCCTCTTCTTCCCTTCTCTCTTTCTCTCTCATTATAACTTTATGTTTACATTTATTTCTCTATCATTCTCTTTCTTTTAGATTTTCAGTTAATTTCATTCCACATTTCTCTCTCTCTCTCTCTCTCTCTCCCTCTCCCTCTCTCTCTCTCTCTTTCTCATTCTGGCCCTCCGTTTCTACCACCGAACCCCGAACCCCACCCCTCTCCCTATTTTCCTCTTTCTACTTCGGGGGGGGGGGGGGGGGTATATTCAGATTTGGTTTGAACGGGGTGTACCGCTCAAACCTCGAAACCCCCCATTATTAGGGGTCATCCCCCCCCCCTCCCCCCCCCCAAAAAAAGACAATTTTTAAAACAATTTTCGGGTGTTTTTCGGGTGTCTGCATGGCAGGGTTGGACATTTTGGACATTTTGAAAAACGGACCCATTTTTAATAGTATTTTTTTAAAAGTGGGACCCATGTTCAGGGATTTCTTGTGAAAAATTGACCCATTAGAGCGGCACACCCCCGTATGTCCTAATATGTGAGTACCCCCCCCCTTCCAGGTTTCTACTCCCCCTCTCTTCATCCACTCCTTCTTTACTAGTCTCCCCTTCCCCCTTCCCATCATTGGAACTCTAGTGGGCTTCGCGAATTGTACGTCCAATGAGGTGGTGATGTGGTTGTCGAACCTCATGAAATATCTAGGAAATGACGGGGTCATCATACGCATTAAAATTGATGGTTGTGCTTCAGTCGGAGAGACTGCCGGAAACACACTGAAGATGGTTAAAGTAGATGATAGTGATGGAATTGATGATGTGGTGAGACGGGTACGTACAGAGGCCAGGGATGTTAAATACAACAGTGCAAAATATGATCTGTCTATGTTTACCAAAGCCAGAACCATTAAGAGTACATGCAAACCCGACGTTGGTCAAGCTTGTGGCAGAATTGGTATCAAATGGAAAAGTTACCAAGAAAGCATTTAGTCTGAGTCAAGCCACCCAGAGCCATGTAACCTCGACCAGAAAGCAGACAACCCTAGGACTTTATTGCTGTGTTTCCGGCAGTCTCTCTGAATCTTATGACTGAAGCACAATCATCAATGCGTATGATGAACCCGTCATTTCCTAGACATTTCATGAGGTTCCACAACATTGCCATGCGCCCAAGATCACCACCACATTGGACGTACAATTCGTGAAGCCCAGTAGAGTCCCAAATAATCGATATTCTACAAATATGCTAATTAGGCTCATTAGTACAATAATTACATATTAAGTCAATTGCATTACTTAAAAATCAAAACTGGTGCATTAAATGAATCCCTCGTCATGGAAAACCCTGAAAAAGTCATATTATCGATGTTTTCAGGCTTCCTGGGTTAAGATTAGCAACATTATTACATATCGCACATATATGCTAATTAGATTATTATGCTAATTAAGCTATTTATAGTTATACTACATCCACATGGAATATCTTCTCATGAATTAATGTGTAGTCTCAAAAAGGTGATTTACAATGTTGCATTGCCCCATTTTAAGGCTAAAGTTAAAGAATGACAATGAAGTCCATATGATGCTAATTAGCTCATTTTTTATTTATTTATTTATTTTATTTATTTCTAATCTTTTGACAGGGTAGCCCATTCACCAGCAAGTAGTGGTCTTCCATGGGGCCCTGAATGAACATATTTACATAGTTATAACATTTATACAGAACAGTTACAAAAATAATACTCGTTTGCAAAATAAACATATATCATTAACCTAGTAAACAGTAATGTCATTAGGAAAATATTAATTAAGTCGCAATTATGTGAATAAGTCATGTAAATATTACAGAACATGCACGTAGTGTATACGGCTGAGCCATTCACAAATTACAACTTTGTTTAAACAATCTCTCAAATGAATTGGCAGAGGAAGCCGTTCTCAATGAATTATCTAGCTTATTCCATTCAAATATGGAAGAAACAATTGGGCTACACTTATAACAATCAGTGTGAAATCTAGGCACACGTAAACATCCACTGTCTATTTGCCTTGTATGATGCTCATGTACATCATTAGGATTGATTAAGCCTACCTGAAGGTAAGAAGGTGCTAAGTTATGAACGCATTTATATATCATCATAACACGACTTAACTCAAACCGCTTGTCTAGTGTCATCCATTTAAGACTTGTGAACAAATCAGCCGACGGTGTGTCATAATTATGTCTTGTTCAATATTATTCTTGCGGCCCTCTTTTGAATTTTTTGCAGCTTAGTTGTATGAGAATGAAATCGGTTCGACCATACAACAGAGCAGTAATCTAATCGTGGCAACACTAGACTGTTATAAAGTAACTTTAAGGATTTTTGAGACAAAAAACTCTTTGCTCTCTTTATCATGCTAATGTTTTTCTGGGTAAGTTTATTTACGTTTTCGATTTGTTTAGACCATTTCAATTCTTCATCTATCAAAAGTCCTAAGCATTTGGTGAATTGAACTCTTTTGATCAAATTGCCGTTTAATGAAATGGTGAAAGATTCAATTTTCTTGAGATTAGCAGGAGAGCCTATTAACATGACACAAGTTTTTTCAGTGTTAAGAACAAGACGATTTTCCTTAATCCATGCCATGACTCTGTTTAACGCAACAGTTAATTTTTCTTCCACAACAGTTGCATCATTTGCACTGACGGTAAGTGTCGTATCGTCAGCATACATATCTATGATACCTTCAGGAGTACATTCAGGTAGACTATTAACATATATTGAAAATAAAAGGGGACCAAGAATTGAACCTTGTGGCACACCTAATTTGATGGTTGATGGATGCGACTTGGCTCCTTTAAATTGGGTCACTTGTTGTCGATCCCCTAAATATGATTTGAACCAATAAATAGTCCTATTACTACACCCTATACAGGCTAGTTTATGTAGAAGTAGCTCATGGTCAACAGTATCAAAGGCCTTACGAAGATCTATGAAGGCAACTCCAGAAATCTCTTTGTTATCAATATTCAACCACCATTGATTTACAAGTTTTGCAAGTGCAGTAGCTGTTGAATGTTTAGGTCTAAAACCAGACTGATTAGGGTGTAATAATTGATTCACGTCCAAGAATTCACTGAGTTGTTGGTGGACGGCCCTTTCTATTATGCTAATTATGCTATTTAAGTCAATTGCATTACTTAAAAATGAAAAAATGGTGTCATAAATGAATTCCTCGTCATAGAAAACTCTTGAAAAGTCGTAATATCCATGTTTTGAGGCTTCTTGGATTAAGATTAGCAACATTATTATATTCTGCACATAATTATGCTAATTAGATGATTATGCTCATCAGTCTATTACAAAAATTGCCCAAGGTTGCTAAGTTGGCAAAGAAGCTGAATTTACTTCAATATCCATCTAGAACACAAATCAACAACAAAACTTGTACTTATCAACTTTTCCAGGTCTGAATTTTTGTTAATTGTCCGAATTGTGTACCAACCTGTCCGGACACAGGCTGTGTATTTTGCAAGAGATGCCTATTCCACGTTTTTAGCATAGCGCCAGCTTGAGTCTCCTGAGATCGCATTGAAATTGCGCAATTCTTCTAAATAAAAAGTTGGCTAGCGAATTATCCATCACTCGCCTGAGCTGTGACCTGTGTGGTGTTCGCTTTTTGATGTCAAAATGGCTACTTTTCTGTTTGTGATTCTGTGCATTATTGTCACTATATTGGCACTTCCGCTCCTTGCTTTCGGAATCGTCGTGTGGAAGAACAACTTGATTTATCAATTCTTTCATCCGGTAAGTATATTTGCGTGCAATGCTTTGACTTTGATTTCGATTTCGTCTGGACCATTTGGGCATACGCCGCGCCCACCGGATACTATACTGCCGGTAAAAGTGTCGGTGTGGTACGGGGCCACGGCCGGGCCGCGACTTTGCGTTTTACACCCTGGCCTGGACATTTTCCCGGTAAATAGCAATGAAACTGCTTGAATGAGTCTAGTCTACGCTCCTCGATCGGGCGCGCCAGTTCCAAATCGAATCGTACATGCACAGACCACAGAATTATAAGAAGTATTCTGTGGCACAGACGTACGTCGATGCAGCATTTATACACACCGTACGCAGCTGCAATACCAAGGAGTTACTCCTTGGCAATACTGAAGATTAAGGGAGAAGATATACACCGATACGGGCGAATTTTCATGGATGTGAGCCCTCTACGTTTATCATTACACGCTGGGGGGCTTCTATCAGCTTGCGCTTTCATCTTGCATGCAACGATCATTGCTTTCTCACAGACAAACCACTTATTATTCCTTGTCGCTTTCGGACATTTCAACTTCATTTTGTCTAAATTTATTTCATTTACGATGGATGAATGGGTAGATGATGTCCGTCATTGGCGAGTTTTGCGTGCGTTTTCGGCAATCGAAGTTTGGGAGACGCCGTTGTAACGGTGTCCCACATATTCATTATCGTGTATGTTAACATGCAGATGATTTTATTGAATTGAAGAGAGTGAGAGACGGAATGATTTAGAGTTAGAATATAAATAATTCAAGGAATTTTAGCTAGCTGGAGCAGAGTTGTGAGTTCGATCTTACGGTACGGAGGCACTCTCACCACACCGCCAGTAGATGCGGGCCTAAGTACGAACGAGCTCTCGCTCATTCAACTTTCCCATTCAGGTGCTATCCAGAAGCCCCCCAGCTGCCCCCCAACTGTAGCGCCACTTACGGCGGCTTGCGTGGAAGGTCGCCCAAAGTGTATTTGTGTATAGGATTTCAAGTTCAGAACAACAAGTTAAGAAGCTTGCTGCACGATGGAATTCATCGAGGATGATGACGGAGTGGCAATGCAGACGCCTTTGCGGGTATGAATACTGTAAATCCAGTTTTGAATTTTAGTTATATGAGTACGATTAACTGTAACTGTTAGGCATCCATAGTTAGCAAAACTAAGAGTAAGACTAAGTGAGTCGCTGCACAGTGTCACATTGTCACTGTCACTGTCAGTACTGTCTGTCAGTCAACATTATCTGTTCAAATTTCTACTATTGTTTGCTTTCACTTTTACTACATATTTCTTCTTTATATAACTATTTATGCATACACATACTCCTGTATCTTTTGTATTACTTCTCTGACATTGAAGGATTAGATTACCTTCACGAAAAAAAAAAGTATATGAATGTAAAGCAGTAAATAAAGTGCAAATGAATTCATGTAAAACGGAATTATAAAGCGGAATTATAAAACCACAAAAACCATAATATTATTTGGTTTCTCTTTTTCCTTACTTTGATTAATTCCTTCTCTAATTTCTCTCTTTCTTTCAAGTTAGTTTTTGTTTTCTCTCTCTGCTTATGACATTCTTTGTTTCCTCTCTGTTCTTTAATTATTTATTGTTTTTCTCTATTTCCTTCTGTTGTTATTCGTTGTTTTTCTCTCACTCGTACGTCTCGATACAAAAGTACATGTACCGCGTACCGCGACATATAGGACGTACGTTGAGCATTGCAGAAGAGCTACGTGCGCGCGCAATATCTTGTCATGGATAGACTTTTCCCAGTCGGTTCCTTGAAATTTATTGGGAAAAGGTCCAGGCCAGGGTGTAAAACGCAAAGTCGCGGCCGGGCCGATTCCCCTCTACCACCGGCTCCATATGCACTCTCTGAATCTCCGGCACCGAGCTCCTCACAGCTAGCAGTAGACCGAAAGCTTCAGTCTCTATAATCGTTGGTTGTTCCACTGAGACTACGTCTGGCTCTACTAGACCTCCGGTTATAGAGACTGAACGATCGCCTATACCATCGTATGTTGAAGATATCACGGCTAGATTTTAGCCGCTAGGCCCCTCCCACAAACATGACAAACTTGCCACGGCCGTATTGTTATGCCCCCCAAATCCCCCAAAATGTCATTTTACCTCGTCCATATCCAATTTTAAATTAGGCCTAGGCTATAATACATCGGTTCCACTTACTAACTTGATTGAAATAATCCGTTTAATGGTCCCTTTTAAGGAAATTATGGATCAAAATCGACATCCATGTTGAAAATCTTGCAAGCCGTGTTAAACTCTCGCTGCCGTCAATCTCATCCCTTCTAGTCTACGCCGAAGGCAAAATGATTATGAAGGAAAAACTGTGATAACGCCATTACGAACGTGTAGATGGCGCACAGTTTTTCCTTCATAATCATGGTCTAGCTAATCAATATTCATATACACATGTAGAGGGTCTATATTCAAAATGGCGGATCTATGAATCATTCAACAGCCCTACCAAATAAGGTACACCTAGAGTAGAGTCTCCGGTTTGCGGCATCGCCCGGTTTGCGGCCAGGGGTATTTGTTTTAAAAATAAAATGAATATGACTCGATAATAATCATTGAAACCTACCGTGGATTCCCCGGTAAGTTCTGCTTTGCCGAAAACGTCCGTAGCAGGTGCTCCTGTCAGTACGGAGTTTCCGTCAGCGATGTCGGAAATCTACGGCACCAGTCGCCAATGAAAATTCCAGCAGGTGCTAACTTTTTAAGTTAAGAGATCGAGGCATGACTAGATCAATATTGTAGCTCTATTTGTCCGATATTTGTCCGATTGGAGGTGAAATTTGATGTTTTTGTGGAAGTATGATGGCTGTGGTCTGTCTCCTATCGCAGATATTTTGATTGTGCCACCGCATGGCCAGTTGCATGGGGTGGCCGCAAACCGGCACGTAATTACGTGTTTTTCTGGTCTGCGGCGGGGGGTGTTAATACACACATAACATGCGGGATCGTGTATGATGGTATGTGTGCTGATGTGTGTACCCGCTATGACCCGATAGTTTCTAGTAGTACGTACCCCCGTATGGGATGATCCATTCGAGGAAAAGGTGAAATTGTTTAAAACTTGACAAATTTACTGTAGCAACAGATAAACATGAGAATTTGGGTTACCCGTAGTAATTTGGTACATGCTTTGATCGTGACGTAGCGCATAAAGCTTTGTGACGTACGCGTGCCGCAAACCGGGTAATGCGTGCCCGCAAACCGGGGAACTCGGAGCATTTAGAAACGTGGTCAATGCTGACCACGCTGTGGGTCAGTTCGGTTATTTGTGACTTCTATTTAATAAGTAAGTATATGGACTCTTTATTGAGGGTATTGAAGTATTCTGTGAGTATTTGCATAAAAATAGAATCGGCAGTTCCCGCCGATCGGCCGCAGACCGGAGCCACTACTCTATGTTACGTTCGACCAATCAGATATAAGAAACCGCAACGAAAAAAGATTGCGCTCGCCCATTACTAAATAGGGGTAATAAAAAGGAAGAAGGGGAGATGAAACCAAAAAAATCTTTAAAATTATCATTTTACTACTGTGAAATATCAAAAAATTAAAAAATTGTAGTTTTATGTGAACAATAAAACATATATCTTTGTATAGTAAAACAATTATCGTATCAAATTAACAATGACAAATTAGTGGTTCCCCCTTGTTTTTACGGCGGTACTTTCGTTCTGCCAACGGCAACGACTCGATCGAGTCATCATGATCATAGAATCCGTGGTCGCGTAGAAAATCACAGCACAAGGGGATTGCTTGGTATATTGCACTCTTTCCAAAACCAGTAGGTACATGTAATGCAACAAAAATATCCCTGCCGGCTTCAATAACGCTACGAATAGCGGATTCCTGCAGTTCTCTGAATTTTCCATTAGGAATGCCTAGTTTGTTGGCCGCATATGATAAACTTTCTCGCAGAAGATCGTCGTCGCATGAACTACCCGCCATCTTGGATGAAGAAAATGACGTAATGTCACGTGATTTATAATATGCATATGCATAGACTCTTCTCCATACTTGTTTCTGATTGGTTGAGTTCATTTCGTATTCATGAGGTTTTTTCGTACGAAAAACTGCCACGGATTCATGGTCGATAATAAAAAAAACAATGACTAAAGCTAGACCAGTGATTATAGGCGGTGAGCCGCTTCGCGGCTCACGGTTCGTAGTCTCGCCGTATCAGACGTTCTGCTTAAGGTTAGTCTAGCAGCAAAGAAAAAAGCTTGGCACTCCGCCTAGATTATAGGCTAAGCTAGCAGCTGCGAGAACGCGGGATGACCACCAGTGCTCTCCAGGGGCGGTATTCTGAACCCTGTGTTATCTCTAATATTGTTGTATCTTTGGAGATAAGATAAAGTTGGTATTCTGAACATTGTTGTAACTTTTGTGTTATCTTTTGTTGTATCTTTTCTTTCATCTCATTGGCCGCGCCTGCGCTCATACTAGTTTGGTGCGCTTGTAATTGTGCGTATTATTAATAAAGTGGCGTTTAATCCTCATTTGCATATGCGCACATTTCAAACACCACTGTACAAAACTCAACTGATTTCACTCAAAATTGGTACGTTAGTCACAATTGATGACACCTAGAGTAGAGTCTAAGTAAGCAAGAGCAGAGTCTCCGGTTTGCGGCATAGCCCGGCGGGCAGCCAGGGGTATCGGTCTTCAAAATAAAATAAATATGACTCGATAATAATTATTTAAAGGGAGTGGATCGCCAGTTTCCATGTGCAGAAGGCCATAATTCGCTGACACCAGACTTGGTGGAAATACCATTAATGGGGGTACAAATTTGCACACAGCAAACCCATAGTCCAGTCAAGAATTACCCCCTAATCTCTCGGAGAGCTCGAGAGTCTTCGGGCAAATCAAGGCATTACATAAGGTCCAATGGTCATAAAACTCAAGGCTAACCCTGGTGATTGACAACACCTGTTATTGGGTAAACACCCGAACGGTGTCGAATTCCCCATGAGAGCCAACTACTCAGTGACTTTAAAACCTACCGTGGATTCCCCGGTAAGTTCTGCTTTGCCGAAAACATCCTTAGCAGATGCTCCTGTCAGTACGGAGTATCCGTCAGCGATGTCGGAAATCTACGGCACCAGTCGCCGATTAAAAATATCAGCAGGTGCTAACTTTTAAGTTAAGAGATCGAGGCATGACTAGATCTAGATCAATATTGTAGCTCTATTTGTCCGATTGGAGGTGAAATTTGATGTTTTTGTGGAAGTATGATGGCTGTGGTCTGTCTTCTATCGCAGATATTTTGATTGTGCCACCGCATGGCCAGTTGCATGGGGTGGCCGCAAACCGGCACGTAATTGCGTGTTTGCCTGGTTTGCGGCCGGGGGTGTCAATACACACATAACATGCGGGATTGTGTATGATGGTATGTGTGCTGATGTGTGTACCTGCTATGACCAGATAGTTTCTACTAGTACGTACCCCTGTATGGGATGATCCATTCGAGGAAAAGGTGAAATTGTTTAAAACTTGACAAATTTACAGTAGCAACAGATAAACATGAGAATTTGGGTTACCCGTAGTAATTTGGTACATGCTTTGATCGTGACGTTGCGCATAAAGCTTTGTGACGTACGCGTGCCGCAAACCGGGTAATCTTGCGTGCCCGCAAACCGGGGAACTCGAAGTTTTTCGAAACGTGGTCAATGCTGACCACGCTGTGGGTCAGTTAGGTTATTTGTGACTTCTATTTTAATAAGTAAGTATATGGACTCTATATTGAGGGTATTGAAGTATTCTGTGAGTATTTGCATAAAAATAGAATCGGCAGTTCCCGCCGATCGGCCGCACATCGGAGCCACTACTCTAGGCCTACATAGCAGTAAAATACATTTTTTTTCAACTTACAGATGTTAAAAAGAATAATTTAAAATTGTAAGTCCTACTGCCTATTATTGGAAATCTTTTGACAATTATGGTGGACAATATTATAAATGATTAATAATTGTGATGGTCAGTTTTGATTGATTCATTAATCTACATGTATTTAAAACACAGTATACATGTACTGGTAGATCTAAACCCCATTCAGCACATATGAAATACAAATACGGTTATCAAATAATCCAAAGGCAAAATTGATGGTTTTATTTTTGTTAAGCATTCAGATACACAAGCCCATCATCTGTATACAGTGTACTTGACTTTCAGACAATCAAATCTGATTATATTTCTAGGGACGCTATTTGAATCTGGACCTTACTCTACAGCAAATCAAAGTCCATACTCTAAACAAGGAAAGGTTAAGGTCCACCAGATTGATATCATAAAAACAGAAGTCAGCTAGTCGCTCGTTCTAGAGTAAGAATCTTAAAGGCTATCTGCACTAGTTTGGCCAGGAGGGTTTAGACCTCCGTGCATGGTCACTGACAGGTGGTTATCTCATCAAATCAGCTCTCAATTAACATATTAAGAAAAAGGGGACTATGGCCTGGGGGACCAACGGGTGCCACTTAGGCATTGCTTGCTATATAAAGCACGCAAGTACATTGAGTGATTTCAAGTTCGGTGTTGAAAGCTGGTGTTGGTGTTGTGAGAACACCAACACCAGCTACAATACCGAACTTGAAATCAGGCTGGTGTTGGGATTGACCTTAGGAAATATGACGTATTCCCGCTAGTCTGTGATGAGGCTGGTGTTGGATGTCGTCTGCTGAACCGAGTACCGCAGTTGGTGTTGACGATTTACGTGTTATTTTTCCATTCACCAACACCATCCCCTAGGGATTGGGAAATTCATGATTTCAAGTTCGGTGTTGGTGTTGGTGTTGCAGTATACCGCAGGTAACTATGCGGCCATCTGGCACGAATCTCACGATCATGCCAACGTAAAAATCCACTGTAGGCCTACAGTAACAACAGCTGTAAATCATGGGAGCTATACATGTACATGTATACACTGTATGTTTTTAAAGAGAAATGATATTTTATCTATTGATTTTTTAATATGGCTTTACATTTGATATTCAAAATGATGTAATTTATTGGATTTAATGAATGGATTACGCTTTTATCGCAAGACTTTTCGCTTGTAGGTTAGGACCAGCGCTCAAAATACACGGGGGCGGTGGGCGATTCGCCCCCGTGAGCTACATAATCGCCCCCGTCAGGTTGCTCACGGGGGCGATTGCAAAATTAAAAATCGCCCCCGTGGAATTATTAAAGGAAACCAAAACCTTCATACTAAGTTACTTTTATTGTAAAGTTTAAGATATTTGAAAAATATCAGTGAAAATTTGAACAAAATCGGGCAAGGAATAAGGAAGTAAGAGCTTTTTAAAATGACTAGTCACTATAGGGCGGTATTCAATTTGATGACATCATCTGTGAACAACTCTCCATGCCTTTTGTACATCAAATTTCATGTTTTTCCTTCTTTCTTGTGATTGAGATAATGTACTCCCCTGAAAGCAATATATAGAATGCAAAATGATATTCTACTTCACATGTTATGAAGTCGGATCAAGAACACAAATAAATACGAAGAAAACTAAAAAATTGTGAAATTTTATGTACAAAAGGCATGGAGAGTTGTTTTTCTATTTTATTTTTTTCAGGGGGGGGGGGGGAAGTGAAGCGCCGTTTTAGCATGACTTTCTTTTTAACTCTTACTTTCACCTATCTCAGATAACCCTAAGTTTTTGGTTGCTGCTTTATATGTAGTTGATAATGCATGATTAAAATAAAGAGAGAGAGAGAGAGAACCACCCAGGGTGCTACAAGAATTTTTTTCACCACTTGCCCTGTCGGGCAAGTGGGTTTTCAATTTACTTGCCCAAACAATATTTCCACTTGCCCAAAACTCAAAAATATCATGCCAAAATTTGTAAATTCTTACTAAATAATAATATTGAAGATATTTTACGATAAATCTCGGATAAGTATGCGAAAACTAGACTAAACAACGTCGCTAAAACCATGAAAACAAAACAACAACGGCTTATATTCTGGGGGTCTCGATACTATTATCAAAATGACTCGCTCGGTCGGATCTTGAGACCGCAGTAATAAATTGAAAACGAGACAAAAACATTCATCTGATTTATATGAGCAGCGAGTTTTAAATAATATGTTCACAATCATTAACAGTCATTATGAATAAATATCAAACATTTGACTTTCTGTACTTACTAGAAAATCCCTGTTGTTTATTCCATTCCGATTCGCACGTGTTCATTTCCCTAGAATAATGACGTCATATTTGGCGTGATTCAACCAATCGGCAATCAGAGAATAGCAAAGGCCTGTCGGTGCGGCCTGCAGAGCTAGAGAGAGAGAGCGCGAATAAGCTCGCAGCTGGTACGATCGCGCTAGCTGTCTCTAGCTAGCTCACGGCCGGCCGTGCGTGGAGGCGGAGCGGCATTCATGGCTTGAAGTGTCACTGTTGCATGCGCGCTGAGCTAGCTGAGCTGGCTAGCTGTCTGTGAAGTTTTTTCGAAATCGGAACGATCGCTTTTTTGCTTCTGGATTTTGACGACGGGTAAGAAGTTGACGGGTGAATGGTAGAGTTCTTGGACACTAGGAAATTACTGTAAAAGTATCACTTGCCCGAATCGGGCAAGTGATAATTTGATTTACTTGCCCGACGGCTCAATTTGGTTGCCCCGGGACGTCGGGCAAGCGGGTTTGTCGCGCCCTGCCACCATCATTTTGCAATGGTTCAGGGTTCGTGTAATGTACATTTGAAACCATTTCTTATGCTATGGTCACAATACCCAAAAGGAGCCTGCTCGGCGGCCGAGCGGCGAGTTTTTAACCAATTCTGCCCGGCGGCTGCCTGCCGGCTAATTTTTTTTCCCAAACAGGTTTGCCAATGCTAATATTTCCGGTCATCTGATTGGCTGATATGTTACGTCATTCCGGCCACCGAGCCGCGGCCGCCCAGGCGCCGCTCGTTTTTAGGGCATCGCTCGGTCGCCGCTGAAGTTTTAGCGCGGAGTTAAGATTTGGGCGGCGCCTGCTCACTTTTCACTCGCCGCCCAAAATACGCTCGGTGCCTGGGCGGTCGCCGCCCGGGCACCGACCTAATCGCTGGGCGATGCCTAAATTCCAGCAGCGACCGAGCAGGCTACTGATCGGTCGGTCGCTGCCCTGATTTGTGAACATAGCTTTAGCGTCTCAACCATAAAAAAATAGCAAAACTATTTTTGAGGAAAAGCGTTATATACTGAAAAGAATAATAGCTTTATATTGGCTCATACTAATACTGATACCGGCTAAAGACAATGTGGTATTTGTATAGAGGTATTCCAAAATGACATTCTGATAATCAACATTTTGTTCTGATATCATAATATATACGCATAATACAACTGATCTTTATGATTTCTTAACGTGACATAGCTTCTTCTCCCCCTGCAAACAAAAAAGAAAACAAGGTTATTTAAAAAAAGGATCATGCGACAAATAATCATTGTGATTCAAATTGATGCAAGGATTTTTTTTGAATAAACAATGCTTTTCACCAAAATCTTCTTTGTAAAAACGACTTTTAAAAATCTCAGCCATGCAAATCTGCCACTGTGTTGTAAGATCACTTTCAGATTAGGAGAAGTGTATTCTTTAATGAGTATTTTACATTGAATGGAACGTCTCAACTCAGTAAGCATGGCTGAGATTTGTAAAAGTTGTTTTTACAAAGAAGATTCGGGTGAATAGCAGTGCTTATTCAAACAAATATTCGCATCAATTTGAATCACAATCATTATTTGTCGCTTAATCCCTTTTAATGACCTTGTTTTCTTTCTCGTTTGCAAGGGGAGAAGAAGATATGTCACGTTAAAGACATCATAAAGATCAGTGTTGTATGCGTATACACAGGCCAGTAACAGCTATGTAGCTTGTAAATTTGTAAGAGGGAAAATGCTGATTGAAATGATAATGATGAAATAGCAAATAATTGAGGAGTATCATAGGTACCAATGCAATGGATATTTGTATAAAAAAGAGCCCCCGTCAGTACTAAAAGAGCCCCCGTGAGAAGGCTCACGGGGGCTCTTTTTTTGGGGGGAAGAGCCCCCGTGAAAAAAAATTTAATTTGAGCCCTGGTTAGGACATCACTGCACTCGGCGTTGAGGCTGGTGTTGAGCCATCAATAATGCGCACTCTTGATCGGTATCGTCCTTCTAAACTGACCGTCGGTGTTAGAGCTCGGTTCAGCAGCCCTTCCGCGCTCTCAACACCAACACTAACACCGAACACCGTACTTGAAATCACTCATTGTAGCTACAAGTAGTGGAGTCCAGCGTTAATGTTAAAGAAGCAGTTCTTGGCCATTAATTAATGAAAAGTTGAGTACCAATCTCTTTATAAAGACTAGTGGCTAGTAAAACAAAGATCTATAAGTTAGCAATTAAATTGTAGCTAAAGTTTTCAGAGTTGCACCTGCACCGTGTAATTCTTTCGAAGGAATAAGAGCCCTGACAAAGGCTATAGCGAGCTTTGCTATTAAAGTAAGGGCTAAATTGGTTCTCAACGTTTCAATCAGAAGAATGACTAGAACATTGCCCAGTGGAGGGCAGGAGGCTCTAGATTACCTACAGTTGATCCGATGCGTTGACCACTTATTTCTGATCATCAACCCACTTTAAATCCTTTGTCTTATCAGCCTTTTGAGCTTTGTAATCTAAAAATAAGTTGATTCACTACAGAAATCTGTGGTTTGTGTGTACACCATACTGTAAGTAGACTTTGACCCTAACTGAATTCATGGGATTAGATTTGTTGTACCATGTAAAAGGGATAGTTGAGTTCTGTTTTCAGACTGCAAATGCCTTTGAAGTGCATGGTTATTGTTCTCATTCTTATTTATGACATTTCTAGTACTCTTTTTGCTATGAAGGTAATTTTAGACCCCAAAATGTGTGAAATTTAGCCAATTCGATCATACCAGTTCAGCTCCACTTTCAAAAATTAATGTGACAATTAATTAATAATAACAATACATGGGCTGGGTGGTTGTGCGTATCATAACCAACACAAAAAAACCAACATCAGCATTGGTTGGAAAAAAACGTATGAGGCTTTATCTCGTTTTTTCAAAGGCTGGTTTAAATTATCGAATTTTTTGTGGGGCACCACAAATATTAGAAATCGATATATTTATGAATATTTCAGCTGTCTCTGAACCGATTTTGATCAAACAAAGATGATTTTTCCGTTTAAATTGTATGTTCTTTTAAATTTGACACTCAGATTTTTAATTATCTCACCAATTTGTGTATGTGTAGTGCCCTCTGCAACAGAACTCAACTATACCTTAAAGTGTTTCGCTAACTTCATATGGCTGTAGTCTGTATGAAACTTAAACAATGCATATGATTTAGTTTGAGAAGTGATGTTCATGTATTAGCTCTAAAGTGATAAGTGTAAATTTGATTGATTCCCGTGTTTTACAAAAGCCTAACTCTGGAAAGTTCTGAGGCATGCATTACTGCATTGCTATTCAACTGAATCTCTATTGCGTATAACCTTTCAATACATCGAACATAAGATTAAATACTACTGTTGTTTAATTATGATAATTGTTTAATAAGCATTTGCTTTGTTTTAATTTGTCATTATTATAAATATGTTTGTGTATTTCAAGTTTGTATGCTCAACCTAATATTTATTCACTCAAATTTTTCCAAAAGCTGAACTTATTTACATGTACATACACTTTACACATCACTGTATCTATCAATACTAAACAGATTGAGAATTTAATGATAATAATAATAATAATTATAATATTGGATTTTTTATAGCGCTCGTATCCACCATTCAATGTTAACCCATCTCTTCTAGGCTACCCATGTCAGTGCTCCCAGCATTCAACTTAGGCTATGCCTTTTAGTCTTCCAAAACAATATATTTTAATGTATTTACTATTTTTCATGACTAGAGGTCCAGAACTCATGACCTTTAACCTTTGACCTTGCAGGCAGACAAGAACTGCAAGCGTACAGGAGGTGAGCTGGTAGCGGAGACGCTCAAGGCACACGGGGTCAAGTTTCTCTTCACGCTGTGCGGAGGCCACATCTCGCCGGTCAACGTGGCCGCTGAGAAACTGGGCATCAGGATAGTAGACACAAGACATGAGGTCAGAAACATTTTATTTATTGATTAAAAGAGAATTTCGAGTTCGTAGAAACGGAGGTGAACAAATATTTGTGACGAGTTTTCAAGGGAGATTTAATAATAATTGTAATATGTATATTCTTGGTTTAAATAGTGCCTTATTAAAGTTCATTCATGATGTCAAATGCATGTATTTTTAGTATTACCGCTCGCAATATATGCACATTCTCCACTTCCTGGGGAGCATTCAAGCTAGGCACTTTTTTACAGATGCTCACAATCAATGCCAAGCAAGGAGATCCAACAAAAAGTTGTCATGATAAGTTACCAATTAAAGGGATCGTTTAAGAAGGGTTAATCTGAGATGCACGGCCTGACGTGTTATCAGTGTCTGTAATATGGTGTTATATTGAAGCCCTAAAAAATTGCGCTTAAAAATGATCAAGAAGTGCCTCAAAAATCTTTGAGTGACCGGTTTTACCATCCTCGTTTTCCCCAATGGACTGTAGTGTTAGGAAAACACAAAATTTGGTTTAGACTTCCAATCGTAAATATCTTGATAATCAGACAGGCGATCGTCTTATAAAAGTCTTGGTGTTCCTGACTGACCTAAAGGTTTATAATTTCACTGTAGCATGAGCTAAATCCAGGATTTTGTTTCAAAATCTGTGACAAAGTTAAGTTACTGGATCCCTTTAACTCTTGCTGTGCAGATGTTAATGTGACAAACAGACTCTTATATTTCCAATCTCACATTGCTCCATCAAAAATATAGCTGTCAATTTATATCACTGTTCAGAGCCGCGTTCTAAATGTACAACATGCACATGTCCAATTGAGAAAGTTTGGAGAAAATTGCAAATGTCAGATTTCTTTTATATACTGGTTGAGGAATGCAATTATAAGATTTGGAGCTAATAGTACCGGAAGTCAGCATTTTTTAACCTTTGGAAAAGGGGGAACATGTAAATCCAATTTCTACAATATTTTCTTCTTTTGTTTTTTTAGGCCACAGCAGTGTTTGCAGCCGATGCCGTTGCAAGGCTATCTGGTGTGATTGGAGCTGCCATTGTCACAGCCGGACCTGGGCTTACAAACACCATCACAGCTGTGAAAAATGCTCAGATGGCAGAATCCCCCGTTCTGCTAATGGGAGGAGCCGCTGGTACATTATTAAAGGTGGGTAGTGGGTCATACCATTTTCTGCTGGAGGGGTGTACTATATTATATGAAAGTTATAAGTTGTTCCTGGGTTTATAAACACCAATACAGCAGTGAGAAATGCTCAGATTGCAGAATCCCCCTTTTGGCTAATGGGAGGAGCCGTTGATGCATTATTAAAGGTGGGTAGTGGGTTTTTACCATTTAATGTGGTAGGGGTATGCAGGGTGTTATGAAAATGTTACAGCAGGAACTAGGTGTATGCTTTCAAACATAATCACAATGATCAGTAAAGAATGGTCATATGTCATAATCTCCTAGTTTGTTATTTTAAAGGCTACTTTTACGTTATTTTCATAGGTGGATATTACTTCAAGGTCATACTATTACCATGTGAGGGAGGGGTTGGGGAAGGGTTAGGCAGGGTTAGGGGATCTTGAAAAGGACTGAAAACAAAATGTAAAAGTTATCCTTCATATAATTTGTTTGAAATCCCCAAACTTGGAATTTGTTTTAAGCACAAAGGGTACCATTTTCGCTGACAAACATGCTACCATGCGGTTCCATAGATCATAGTTTTGAGTTGTCTCATACTTTGTATTCAGTTGTTTAATAACAGATAAGAGACAATTGGTACAACAGAGGGCAAAGGTCAAAGGTCATGAGTTCTGAGCTTCCTGTTTGTCGATCTCTATTTTCTTACTGCTTCATATTTGCACTGCTGACAAAAATATGCAATATCCCTCCCCCCTTTTAAATTTTTTTTTACAAAAGAAAAAGAAATGGCCTAGTTTTACAAGAAAGAGGCAATGTTGACTGTACCGATTGGTAGTGGGTGTATGTGTGTGAATAGTATTCTTGGGCATATTGGCAATGTCCTGTACTTTTGTTGCAAAGTAAGGGAAAGGTCAAATGAAAAAACAGTGGGGGTATTTAATTCAATACTTACATGTATGTCAGAATTGGAAATATGAGTATTTCACTCAGTTTTCGGCCTAGCTAAATAGCCAACATTGATAATAACCACTTGAAGGTTTTGGCTCAGTATTTTAACCTCAGTTTGAGACATCTCCCTATTATTTAGGGCAATTATTTTGGAGGTCTTGATGAGCAGACATATTGTTTTCTTAGGCAATCATCATAAGCTGTGCATAATTATACTAACGCACATTTAATGCTAAGTGTTATTAATTGCGCATTCCTTTTGATTGACAATGTAATGGCACATAATTGCTTTTAAAGTTGGCTTTCTAAAGTAAAAGGCTGAGAAGCCTGAGATTCGATATGAATATGAGTTCAGTCACATTAATAGCAAAGTAAAATGTTTAGTAAAATACTGGTTCAATCCATGTATTGAATTGAATACAGCTCCAAGCCTATCATTTGCAGTAGGGAGAATGATCAAGTAAATCCATGTCCCTAAGTTCTGCCATGTCACTCTCTTTATATTTTTGGTAGAAATAAAGGTAATAAAATCTACAAATTCTCAAGGAAGGAGGAAGCGAATGATGAATCGTTTTAGAGAGTAGAACAGAGAGGATAAGAGAAACAGGGATGAAGTGAGGAGTTATCAGAAAAGAAGGAGAGAGAGAGAAAGACCCCGTTCTCACTCACTTTGAGAGCGCTCCAAGTTAGACCGCTCCAGACCGCTCCAGAGGAACGGATCTTGAGGAACGGTTTGCGAGCATTCACACTCCGAGCAGTTTTTATGGCTCAAACCGCTCCACGAGTCAAAGTGGTCTTGTTGCTATGGCAGCTCAGGTAGGCGGGTCAATTTTTTCGCGCGCGGAATCCAAACCGTATGTACCGTACTACATGTTTCGCACGCAACGTCACTAGCTCACTTCCGCTCAAAGTACGCTTTCCGTTCACATTGCACGTTAGAGCGCTCTGGAGCGCTCTTAATAAGACCCGCTCCTCAAGACCACCTCGGAAGGTGGACTTCTGGAGCGGTCCAGAAGTCCGCTTCCTGGACCACTTTGAGCGTTCTCACTCACCTAAGAACCGCTCCTGAGGAGCGGGTCTTAGTTAGAGCGCTCCAGAGCGCTCCAACGAAGTGAGTGAGAACGGGGTCAGAGAGAGGGAGGAAAGCAAAGATAGCAGGAGAAAGTAAGGGAGGGAGGGAGGGAGCGAAAAATGAGAATGTACATTTGCATTGTAAAAGTGAAAGAGAGAGAGAGAGAGCGGGAGAAGGAGGTACAAAATTTAGACAGAGACGATGAAAAAAGAAAAAAATAGTGGGAGAAAAGAAGGAGGAAGCGGGAAGTGAGAATGTAGAGTGAGATCGAGAGAAAAAAAGAGAGAGAAAGAAAGAGAGGGAGAAAGATAGAGAGAGAGAGAAAGATCCCTACACTGTAGATGGACAGATAAAGAGAGCGCATTGAAGAAAGAGTGTAAGTAATATACAATATAGAGGAGAGAAGTAAGGATATCCGATGGGCAAAACAACAATGTGTATGTTGATGAAGAATCACTGAACTCATTAGTTGATCAGAATCTGTTTAAATAATATCAATTTGTGGTTAAGGATGGTTTCATCCCGTGATTTCCTAATTTCTATCAGTAGGCTTTCAATCATAGGTCAACAAACTTTAGGTCTTATTATCACTGTTAGTCTCAATTGACCTTCTACACTGAATAGTGTGCCATAAAGTTATTTTGAAAAATTCCAATTAGAGGTCAAATTACCTCTGTGATTTACATGTATATTAAAATTGAACGAAATTGACCTAAAAAATACTGAAAAGTCACAATCACTGCACTACTGTACATGGAAATCCACACTGATTGTACCCACACATAGAAGTTTGGTCCAAATTTGTTAGCTACAGTGTATTTCTTCTTCCTGTTATACATATACAATATGTATGTCGAGTATGAGAGCATTTAAGGAGGAATATTTTTTATTTTCTTCTTCATTTCTACTATGATATTCTATCAAATTAGCACCCAAAAAGAATCAGGAAGTAATGTTATAAGTTTTATTTTTATTGTACATGGATCGATCCCAGTGGATACTCAATCTTGCTCATTACCTAGCTTTAGCCCAGCTGTCTTAAGAGCCTTCAAAGTTCAAGGAACGAATTCCTACCAGGTACTCCTTTACCTCATCTGGGTGGAGAGTGGCAATTGTAGATTAAGTTCTACATGGGAGAATTTAAACACATACCACATGATCAACATTCTTGTGAGGTATCAACTAGACCAGGGGAATGTTTCACAATGACTAAGATCAACTTTAAGTTGGACTTAACTATCGCAAGCCGTTCATGCCACTGGTTGCTCTCACCATCGGTCTCTCAATTATGATCTTTAAATAATATTTTCAAAATAAGTAGAGTCTGTAGATTTGTGACCATGATTTGTACGTTCCTTGAGAGACGAATGCCAGTAAGTAAATGGTGAGAGCAAACAGTGGCATGAATGGCCTGCCATAGTTACAGTAAGTCCAACTTTAAGTCGATCTTAGTCTTTGTGAAACATCCCCTGGTCACCTCTGTGAAGCTCACAAATCACTTTCCATCCTAACCAGGAATTATCCTTTTTTTGAACAACCTTTAATATTTGATATTATTTGATATTTAATATTTATTCCTTTTTTTGTTATGGCAGGGCCGCGGAGCTCTCCAAGATATAGACCAGATGGCTCTATTCAAACCTCTCTGCAAGATTTGTATCTCAATAACACAAATCAGAGATATTATACCAGCGATGAGAAGAGCCATACAGGTTGCACAGTCAGGCACACCAGGTATGGTATTCATATTCATATTCCAGTGTGAATGCTAATAATGATGGTGTTAACACAAATTATCTGTTTTAAACTGTGTGTAAAATATGTATCTCAATAATACAAATCAGAGATATTAAACCAGCTATGAGAGTCAGGGGCGGATCCAGCCGGCGGCGGCGGCTTAGTAATTGCCATTTGCCCTCATGGTGACTATTTGGTAGGAATACTCCCAGGGAGTGGAGATGGTGCACATTGTGCATGAATAAATCCAATGATCAGGATAATAATAAATCTGTAAAGTGCTCAGAGAGGGTATTTTGTTTTAAAAGCGCTATTTGAATCTAGATTATTACAGTCAAACATGTCAAACATGTACTATAGGCACCTGTACATAAAGACCACTTTTCTTGTCTCCCTTGAGTGGTCTTTACAGACAGGTTTCACTGTTTAATTATTTTCTAATCTAATGTCACAATACCCAGCTGATCACAACTCTTCTCCCTCCTTTGTTTGATTTTCAGGACCAGTATTTTGTTGAAAATGGTTTCTCATAAAAACATGTACTTTAGGCACCTGTACATAAAGACCACCTGCCTATAAAGACCACTTTTCTTGTCTCCCTTTGGTGGTCTTTATAGGCAGGTTTCACTGTTTTGTTAATTTCTAATCTAATCTCACAACACCCAGTCTCCCTCCCTTGTTTGATTTACAGGACCAGTATTTGTAGAGCTTCCCATAGATGTTCTATACAGCCACGAGCTGGTCCTCCGTGAGGTAGCAGCGAAGGGCAAGCCATCGGGATTGGTCAATGGCATCATAAACTGGTGAGCTACACGTACTTGTCCTTAAACCCTTTCACGACAGGATTAATTATTAAATTGATCAAATATCGTTCTTCAAATTGGGAAGATTATTTTTCTTTTATTACTACAATGCCTTTGGAAACAATATACACGGGGGAGAATGTTTTCGTAATTTTTTTTTTTAAATGGCCAGTTTCGATCGTAGAACAATGAGATTTAATCTCTTAATATGTTGCCAATGCAAGGGTTTTAAAACTTGTTTTCCCTTTTAAAGTTCCTAGCATAAAATGCAATATAGTCATGAAACAAGAATGGACATGCACAGAGCTGCCAACTAGTACGGATTTCCCGTAAGTGGTACGGAAATTAACGACCATTACGGAATGTTGTTTAAAATTACGGATTAAAAAAAATATATATATATTTTTTTAAATTTTTGTTTAATTTTTTTTTTTATATATATTTTTTTCCCCCCATTTTTCCTGGAAGACTGTGTTGTGATGATATGAAACTCATTATTTAACAACTTTGTGTGAGTAAAATCACCAAAAATTTCAGATAATCATGTGTCTGTGCAATGTTGGCGTGCCGTTTTTATTAGAGTCATAGCGCCACATAGGAAATTACTGATTTATACCCAAAATTACTGATTTTGAGCCTTGTGATTACTGATTTTCTGTTCTGGAGGTTGGCAGCTCTGCATGCAGTGTGCGCAGAAATCTTGGCCCTTTTCACTCATGTATCGGGTATATTTTGCTCTGAATCAAAATTCGACACCATTTGGGTGCTTATCCAGGTGTTGTCAATGAACTGGATAAGCCTTCCGATTTATGATCTTATGTAATGCTCTGCATTTCCTACCCATCGCCCTATATCATGGTAAAGTCATTATCCCACTTTTCCCTCCACCAAAGACTCTTCGAAAGAGAGCGTAGGTTTGCCGTGTGCGAGACTTGTACACCCATTAATGATATTTCCACCAAGTCTGGTAGTGTCTACGATTTATGACCCACTGCACATGGAAACTGACGATCCATCTCCCTTCAACAAAACCCAACCTTTTCTTTGAACCACTGATTCATAGGTATATCATGACATTCATCAATAACATCTTTGCCGGAGCCTTTGAGAAGCGAGACACCTCCCCCTTGCCTGTCAATCAACCTCTTGCCACGCCCCTTCAAGGTGAGTAGGGCGGGGCCTATGCAGGATGGTTCAGGGAATGGATTTCACATGTGTAATATTATTTAGCCTTCGAAACACATTTTCTGTGAGTCTTTGTGTGGCTCTAACTGATTAATGTACATATATTTACTGCTTTTGGGGGTATGGTTTAAATTTATGCCCAAGGTGATTTTAAAACAACACTTGATGTGAAGTCTCAAGATCAACAAAGAGCTAGTCTTAACCGCGACCCCCCCCCCAAAAAAAAACTCCAAAAAACAACAACAAACAAACAAAAAACAAACAAACAAACAAACAAAACAAAACAAAAACAAACAAGTAAATAAATAAATAAATAAAAATAAATAAGCAGCCAATATATTTTTGATATACTGTAACCCGCGTGTCATACCTCAAAATTATATTTCAAAAATATACCTGTCGATAATATATTCATTTGTAAGAAATTTACTATTCTAAGAGTATTGTATGTGTGCAAAGACTATATCCATTGTTTGTCTTTACATTGTATGCGCAAGATGAGCTTTGCCCGTTCAATATCTTTTGCCGTACTGCCCAGCAGTTAGTGGCTCATTTTGTGCCTACAGTTTTGACCAATCAGAAGTCTAGAATCTTTATTTGCCTTATATGATATGAAGTATATTGATGAACTTTATGATATTTAGGTTGCATTTAGTGCAAAAGTGTTATCAAATTGTACACTTTTAACTTTATGAAAGAATATATTATTGATTTAACTGGTGTTTCAGAGATCTATCTATTTATTATTTAACAGTTAGAACAGTTGTAATCGGATATGTTGTCTCAGGTTACAATGCCGCAGTATTATTTGTTCAAATGCAAAAAGAAAAAGAAGAAAAAGAAGAGGAGGAGAAAGGAGGAGGAGGGGGGAGGAGGAGGAGGAGGAGGAGGAGGAGGAGGAGGAGGAGGAGGGGGGGAGAGGAGGAGGAGGAGGAGGAGGAGGAGGAGGAGGAGGAGGAGGAGGAGGAGGAGGAGGAGGAGGAGGATGAGGAGGAGGAGGAGGAGGAGGAGGAGGAGGAGGAGGAGGAGGAGGAGGAGGAGGAGGAGGAGGAGGAGGAGGAGGAGGAGGAGGAGGAGGAGGAGGAGGAGGAGGAGGAGGAGGAGGAGGAGGAAGAGGAGGAAAAGGAGGAAAAGGAGGAAAAGGAGGAAAAGGAGGAAAAGGAGGAAAAGGAGGAAAAGGAGGAAAAGGAGGAAAAAGAAGAGAAGGGAGGAGGAGGCAAACAAAAAAAAGAAGAAGGAGGAGGAGAAAAATAATGAGTTGAATTTAAATCAGTTATAGTAATTTTTATATGAAGTGAAGGATCATCATTGTCTTCTTCAACTTTTATTTCTAAAGATTGAATTGCTTTTTGTTTTCTCGACTTCAGTTCAAAAGGGTATAGAGATCTTAAGCAGAGCTAAGAAGCCTGTAATTATACTTGGAAGTCAAGCAACTCTGCCTCCTCTACCTGTGGAGAAACTCAGGACGGCCTTAGAGGTAAGAATACAGTGAACTTGCATTAAAGTAAAGTAAAGTAAAGCAATCTTAGTGATTTAATGGAGTGGCCAGAGTGACAATGCCTAAATTGAATGCAGATGACAATTGGGCGATGTAAGGCCAATATGGCAAGATGGGGACTATTCCCATGAAGAAGATACTCTCTGCGAATGTGGAGAGACTCAGACGATGGACCCACATCTTGCAGTGCGGCGGAACAGGTTGCACAGATGAAGACCTGGCCCTTGTAAATGAATCGGCCATCGCAGGCTTGTCCGACATAGCAACAAGTAATGAAAACGCAGACTGGATTCCACATACTGTAATTCATTCACTTGGGCGCCGAGAAAGAAACATCCATAAACTAGAATACGTTAGTAAACTGGGGGTGTTTCACTGGCATTGGTATCTCAAGGAACGTACAAATCTACAGAATTTACATTTTTTTGTTAATGATTCATTATTTATTGAAGGAAGAATATTATCTAAAGATCATAAACGTGAGAGAAAACAGTGGCATGAACGGCCTGCCATAGTTAAGTCCAACTTGAAGTCGATCTTTGTCTTTGTGAAACATCGCCCTGTGGTCTTTTGCTTCAAGGCAGTTTCTTTCACTCAGATATTTTTGGACCTCATAGCACTGAACTTTGTGTTTTAAGCCGATACCTTTGAATGTAAGTGGTATTTGAAGAGTTTAATTCCAAAAGGAGCTAAATCCATTTTTGTAACATGAGAGAAAACAAGAATTTGTTTACCAGATTTTGTACAGGTGTCTATGGAAAAGTGATTTTAAAAGGTGCATTTTTTCATAATTGCTCCCAAAATTTAGGTAAATAATACTTTTGTTGAAAGACGTGTACTGAATTAAACAATATTCTGATATCAATAACTCAATTTTCATCAAAAGGGGAATTAGCTCCTTTTGGAATTAAACTCTTCAATTTTGTCTCTTTGTATGTAGGCCATCGGTATCCCATGTTTCTTAGCTGGTATGGCAAGGGGCATGCTGGGAAGGAACAGTCCGCTTCACATCCGTCAACGCAGGAGAGACGCACTCAAGGAGGCGGATGTAGTCATATTAGCAGGTCAGTACAAAGCATCATGGAGTTAGTAGTAGTAGTGCTAGTAGTCGTGGTGGTGGTAGTGGTGGTGGTGGTGGTGGTAGTGGTAGTAGGAGTAGTGGTGGTGGTGGGAAGGAACAGTCCGCTTCACATCAGACAGCGCAGGAGAGACGCACTCAAGGAGGCGGACGTAGTCATTCTAGCAGGTCGGTACAAAGCATCATGGAGTTAGTAGTAGTAGTGCTAGTAGTGGTGGTGGTGGTGGTAGTGATGGTGGTGGTAGTGGTAGTAGGAGTAGTGGTGGTGGTGGGAAGGAACAGTCCGCTTCACATCAGACAGCGCAGGAGAGACGCACTCAAAGAGGCGGACGTAGTCATACTAGCAGGCCAGTACAAAGCATCATGGTAGTGGTAGTGGTGGTGGTAGTGGTGATAGTGGTGGTGGCGGTGGTGGTGGTGGTGGTAGTGGTAGTGGTAGTAGTAGTAGTAGTAGTAGTAAGTAGTGGTGGTGGTAGTGGTAGGGTAGTCATACTAGCAGGTCAGTACAAAGCATCATGGAGTTAACAAATACAGTCAAACCTGCTTAAGCGACCACCTGTATAGGAAGACCACCTGTCTACAAAGACCACATTTTTGTTTCCCTTGAAAATGGTTTCTCATTGAAACATGTACTAAAGAAACCTGTAGATAAAGACCACATGCCTATAAAGACCACTTTTCTTGTCTCCCTTGAGTGGTCTTTATAGAGAGGTTTCACTGTACAGTCAAACCTGCTGTAGTAACTGAAGCAGAAGTAGTAGTCCTCATTTAGACCAACAGGACTGCTTTCTTTCTTCACCATATCTTTCCATGAAATCTCCAGTCTTCCTTTCCCTCTTATGCCATCCACTTCCAGATCCCACGCTCTTTACACAGGTTTATCATCTTCCCTTCTTGAACACATGAACCATCCATCTCAATCCACTTCTCTTCACCATTTCCACCACAGTTTCTTCCAGACCCAATCTGTCCATGCCCCTTTCCAAACACGTAAAGGGAGTGGGTCGTCAGTTTGCATGGGCAGAAGGTCATAATTCGCCGACACCAGACTTGGTGGATATACCATTAATGGGTGTACAAGTCTGCACACAGCATACCCATAGGCCAATCAAGAAAAAAAACCATTTCTCTCGGAGAGTCTTCAGGTGATGTAAAAGTCATATAATGACTTTGCCATATGGGGAAAAGACAACGCATTACATAAAGCCTGTCGGTCATAAAAATTAAGGCTAACCCTGGTGATTGACAACGCCTGTTATTGGGTAAACACCCGAGTGCTTTCAAAATTCCCCATAAGGGCCCACTTCTATGTGTGTTTAATAATGCTAATGATTTTGATTCTATATAGGATCTGTCTGTGATTTCCGCCTGAATTATGGACGATCGTTGAGCAGCAGGTCGAAGGTCATTGCTATCAACAGAAATAAAGAACAACTATATAAGGTATGTCACTTTGTTATGCATTCGATAAAAAAAAATGAATATGTACAATATTCAACTGTACAGTGAAACAAAACAAAACAAAACCATACAAAACAAAGCATTTACAATGAATAAATCGTATTAATTCAGAGTAGAAAAGAAATAAAACAAGATAACAGGTCAAGTGACGACCGGTGTTAAAGACTGCGTATCTTAGTTATGCCAGCCCTAGTAAGAAGAAGGATAAGAAGATTATTTGGTATTGTTGGCAGCCACAATGGAAGCTCTTATTACCAATCATGTGAAAGAGTATGTTTTGACTAATACATGATGATAACAATTTTGCCAGGAAACCGCCTACTAATTGATATATTTGGTAAATTAGTTTATCTATTGGTGTGTGAGAGATAAACGCATGTGTCGCGCATGTGTGTGTAGTCCCATATACATCTTTCTGTGTACAGTGCTTGTAACTTTACAAAGACTGGGCCAAATTTCTTATCATTTTGATGATTCCAGAACCTTGCAGTACACACCAATACTTATATGCTAGATGATCAACCTTTTCTGATCGATTCCACAACGTTTCTTTTACAATGCAATCGCATGACCATAACTGGTCTTTATCTTTAACAAACATAAAGACTTCTCTTTTGCAATCAAATTTTACTGAATATTTATATCAAATAGCACTAACCATCATGAATATTTGTCCTTTATAATATTGTCCGACATAAGTTTTGGAAGATTTATGAAGCAGTGCTCGTAAACTTCTTCAAATGGTGGTTTTAAATCAGCTGTCTGGATACACGACCTGTCCAGACACACAACGTCTGGGAATACCTGCAATGAAAGTTATAAGATAATGAGAATAATAATAAACCATTCAATATTTAGAGGCGCGATGGCTCAGTTGGTAGAGCAGTGGTCTCGTAATCCGGCGACCAGGGTTCGAAATTAAGTCGATGCGCTAGTGCCCTTTTGGTAAGGCATTAATCCTCATTACCAGGTCCCTCAGAGAGGACATAAAGTTGATTGCCTCTGGGGGGGGGGGGGGGGTGTTTCACAAAGATCCTAAGTTGGACTTAAAAATTATGGAAAGCCATTAGCATCTTTGAAAATATTTTGTAAACGTTATTTTGAAAGGCATTAATTGTTTATTAAAATCATTCATATTTTCTATCATCAAGGAGATTTCATGTTCTGGATGTGGAATTTATAAAAAGTCTAAAATACTTGAATTTCTGCTTTTGAATATATTTCATCTTAAGACTCCAATGGCTGTCCATAATTTTTAAGTCCAACTTAGAGTTAAGTTCTACTTAGGATCTTTGTGAAACACCCCCCTGGTCACTTACTGACAAGCATTTATGCCTTCTTAGCAGTCAGGTAAAATGACCACCACCACTTCATCATCTGAATATCTTGAATCTTCTTTTAGAAGACATTGATCTACATTTGCCACTCTCCACCCAGGTGTTAAATGGGTACCCGGTAGGATGCGAAAGCTAATGTGCTTAGATTAGCAAGTGTGCGCTTGTAAATATGATGCACTGGCTGGAATGCTCCCCAGGGAGTGGAGAATGTGCATACATTGTGTGCGGGTAAGCCTGAATCCGATGACCGGGGTAATAATATGATTGCAGGGCCCTCAGGGAGAACAGTATGAATACTGATGAGGCTACCCTGGGTAAACAAGACATATTATTATTATTATTATTATTATTATTATTATTATTATTATTATTATTATTAGAACACCGATCTATTCTGGAAGCCTGCTCTAGCCATCCAGGCTGATCCAGCGAGTTACCTGGTTGAACTGCAGAAGGGTCTCGGAAGCTACACGTGCGATGAGGATTGGATTAAGACACTCCAAGAACGAGATGGCGAGAAAGAGGCAGCTAATCTGTAAGGATAAATCTTAAAGCCCCACTGCACTACTTATAGCTACTTGCGCCCTCTATATAGCAAACAATGCCTAATTGTTGACCATTGATCCCCCATAATCCCCTTTTTCTTATGTTAATTTAAAGCTGATTTTGTGAGATAACCACCTGTCGGTGACCATACAGGGAGGTCTAATTCCTCCTGGCCAACTTAGTGCAGAGGGGCTTTAAAGGGCAAGTCCACCCTGATATCAAGTTGGTTTTAATAGAAGCAGAAGGAGCTTAATTTCTTTTCTTTTCTTAATCATTGACAGCGGAATATATAGTTTTTTTCATACAGAGGTTGTATAAAAACACATTTGCAACAATTATTTACATGTATAGAGTGCATGTATAACTGGAAATTTTCTTTAGGGCAAAAATAAACATTTCAGATGTTTTATTACAGAGCAAATAAAAGGGGGGCTCACACAAAACATCAGAGTTGCCAATTTGTGTTTGATTTAATCGCTACTTCAAAAATTCATATCTTTCTTATTTTTAATCAAATTTTGCTCAAACTTTCACTGACCTGTACCTCTAATTTTCTGCTTCTATTAAAACTAAATTAATATCAGGGTGGACTTCATGTTTTAAGATGATGATGATGATATGTGTTTAATACTGATGTTGATAATGATAGCAGTTGTGCTAGTAATGATGATGATGATGACATGGTAGTGATGAAGGTGATTGTGATGACTATGACATATGGAGACTTGAAGAGATGATTAACATGGTCATGATAGTGGTAACCCACTCTTCGAACAACAGCCAGTGGGCAAGCGGCTCAAATCCAGACACAGCTTTCTGCACTCTGTAGAGCCTCTTAATACTAGCCCTCACAACCAAAGGATGACTTTGTGGTCTAACCACCTTCAGACGACTCCACATAAACTCTCCCTCAGCCCGAAGGAATCCCTCGCTACCGGCTCCAGTGAGACTTGGCCTACCTGGCTTAGCCTCAACCGCCTAAGAACTGGCTACGGTCGATGCAGAGTCCTAATGCAGAGGTGGGGTCTAGGAGACGAACAAACGGCATGTGAATGCGGCCAGGAACAGACAATGGAACACCTGCTAGTGTGCCCACTCCTGCCAGAGCCATGCACCCAAGATGACCTGGAAGCCGTGAATTGCCGTGCCAAAGCCTGTGTGGACCACAAGACGGGACTTGTGTAGTGACTCGATAAGAAGAAGAAGATCATGAAAATGATGATGGTGATGATGACGATAATGATGATGGTGTTTGATGGTGATGATGATGGTGTTCGTAAGGAGGATGATGATGATTGAGGATTATGATGCATATTAATAAGTCTACATGTTAATTAAATCTACTGCCTAAATTCATTAGATATATTTCAAAATATTTCACAACAAGACTTCTAAATTAAACCATTATCTCACTCTCTCATCTTATATATATTGATTCTTGTAGAACGAAGGCATCTGAGAAAGCTGACCGGTATCTGAATCCTCCGAGTGTTCTCTACCAAGTTGAGGATGTGATGGAGGAGAACGGAGTGTACTGCCTAAATACTTTATATATTTCAAAACTAGACTTGTAAATTAAACCATTATCTCTCTCTCTCCCATCTGATTGTTGTAGAACGAAGGCATCTGAGAAAGCTGACCGGTATCTGAATCCTCTGAGTGTTCTCTACCAAGTTGAGGATGTGATGGAGGAGAACGGAGTGTACTGCCTAAATACTTTATATATTTCAAAACTAGACTTGTAAATTAAACCATTATCTCTCTCTCTCCCATCTGATTGTTGTAGAACGAAGGCATCTGAGAAAGCTGACCGGTATCTGAATCCTCTGAGTGTTCTCTACCAAGTAGAGGATGTGATGGAGGAGAACAGTGTCATCGTGGCTGACGGTGGGGACTTTGTCGGCAGCGCTGCGTATATACTCAGGTAAGTACTATGTAAACAGTGGTGATGGTGGTGGTGGTGGTGGTGGTGGTGGTGGTGATGGTGATGGTGGTGGTGGTGGTGGTGATGATGATGATGATGATGATGATGTTGTTGAATAAGATTATGATGATGGTGGTGATGGTGGTGATGATGATGATGGTGGTGGTGGTGATGGTGGTGGTGGTGGTGATGGTGATGATGGTGGTGGTGGTGGTGGTGGTGGTGGTGGTGATGATGGTGGTGGTGATGGTGATGATGGTGGTGGTGGAGGTGGTGATGGTGGTGGTGGTGATGATGATGATGATGATGATGATGTTGTTGTTGAATAAGATTATGATGATGGTGGTGATGGTGGTGATGATGATGGTGGTGGTGGTGATGGTGATGATGGTGGTGGTGGTGGTGATGATGATGATGGTGAAAAGGGGTGATGATGGTTAAGATGATGATGCTGATTTTGACGGTGTTGGTGGTGATGAAGATGATGATGATAGTGGTGTTGGTGGTGATGATGATGGTTAAGATGCTGATGGTGGTGATGATGATGATGATGATGATGATGATTATGATAATGGTGGTGATGATGGTGGTGATGATAATGATGATGATGGTGGTGATGATGATGATGATGATGGTCGTGGTGATGATGAGATGATGGTGATGAGGATGATGATGATGACGATGGTGATGATGATGATGTTTCTAAGGCATCGACACCAACTTACATCACATTATAATCTTCACACAGACCCAGAGGCCCACTGAAGTGGCTCGACCCCGGTGCCTTCGGAACTCTCGGCGTCGGCGGCGGCTTTGCCCTGGGCGCCAAACTCTGCTACCCCGAGGCCAACATCTGGATTGTGTACGGTGACGGCTCCCTCGGTTACAGCCTGATGGAGTTTGATACGTACTGCCGTCACAAGACACCAGTCATTGCAGTGGTTGGTAACGATGCATGCTGGACACAGATCTGCAGGGAACAGGTGCCTATACTGGGGTCAAGGGTCAGCTGTGATCTAGCGGTAAGTGTGCCGTCCGTTTGTCTGTCTGTCTGTATGTAACATCATCGCAGAGATGCCAACCAGTACGATTTAATTGTATTTCGTACAATTTTTAGAAGTAAATACGATTTCCCTCAATAAAATACAATTTTTTTTGTTTTTGTGTGTGTTATTTCGTGTGTGTGTGCCATTGGCAAAATGCCCATTCTGTCCTCTAAAGTATCCTACAAGCATCTCACATCTGCAATTTGGGGATGTTCTTTGGTTCATCGAACACACCAGTCATGACGAAATCATGCATATTCAACCAATGATCCATAAAAAGTTCTTCCTGTATATAGGAACTGGAAGAGGCATTGATTCATGTTTTTGTTTTAAATACAATTTTTGTCAGTAAAATACATCTTTGGGGATTAAAGAATACAGTTTTTGAACTTCAGAGGTTGGCTGGTCTGTCATATACGTGTTGTAGTCTAGTGATGGAAGCACTTGACTTGAAATGCAAAGGTCATTGGTTCGATCCCCGACATGGTATTAATCTACATTTGGCAAGACAATTAATCTAACAAAAGAGCTAGGGTTAAAATCCAACCCAGGCAGATGACTGAAGTCTGCATTTCATAGACCCAAGCTATGTAAAGTGGAAAACACTCCGTCCCTCAGATAGGATGTTAAATGGATGACCAGTGTTGAGGAGAGGCGCCACCTTAGCATGTTAAGAACCCACTGCACTATTCATATAAGAGTATGGTAGGTAGAAACCCCGGTGTAGTGATCCACCAGCACACCCCTAATCAGTAAAACTAGGAAGAGAGACCCTAGAGTTTCTGTGATTCAGTTTTCTTTTCGCCTCCCAGGCTCAGGTGACACCAAATTCTTAATCATAAACAGATCAATATTCACCATTTCCTTGCAGTTCTGTGATTACGACAAGGCGGTCACCAATGAGTCAAAAGATGATTTTTTATTATTATTTTTTTTTAAATTATTATTAATATTTTTTTTTTTTTTTTTTTTTTTGGGGGGGGGGGGGGGTGGGTGAAATGAATGGAATTTAAACATGTTGAACAGTGTCGTTAATGACCGAGTCCTGACATGACTTAATAGATGAATATCTGCCATTTCCTTGCAGTTCTGTGATTACGATAAAGCGGTCGAGGGTATCGGAGGAGTGGGCATCAAACTCACCAACGAATCCAAAGACGAGGTCCGTCAGAAACTGATCGAGGCCCAGAAACTCAGCAAAGAAGGAAAGCCTGTCCTCATAAACTGCTTCATCGGGAAGACGGACTTCAGGAACGGCTCAATATCGGTATAATCTCTATCAATTAAAGCCTGTCTGCACTAGTTTGGCCAGGAGGGATAAGACCACCCACCATGGTCACTGACAGGTGGTGATCTCATCAACTCAGCTCTCAATTAACATAAGAACCAGAGGATAATGGGGGACCAATGGGCACCACTTAGGCATTGTTTTCTATATAGAGGGAGCAAGTAGCTACAAGGAGTGCAGTGGGGCTTTAAATATTCACCCTTAGCGGTTCAGAATTTTTCTGAAGGTGTTAAAATGTCAGCTTTCACTCATCAAACTTGGGTTTCTTTTTCCGCTCCTTCATAGTAAAAAAAACAACTAATAATAATGTATAATATTTCAAATTAATGTGAATAATGAATCACTAATAAATTCAACCAATACTTGCCAAGTTGAACACAATAATAGTGGTTATATGATACCACATTGCATTGCCAATTTAAAGATTTTAAGGATTGTTTGCAATTCAATCATTCTTATTCATGGGTAACACAATGGACTCAGATTTGTTTGTGTGTGATATTATGCTGTTTACGCTCATGTATAATGTGTTATTCCTAGCATTCTGGACCAAAAGATTATACAGAAATGTTGCTAAAAGTAGACCCTGAACTGCTATAGGTGAAAGGGGGAGTCCACCCTGATATTATGTTGTAAAAGGAGATCCTCATAAAAGTAAGACATTTTGTTTTCATAACTCCAATCATTTTTGAACAATCACCTATTAATGATTCATGTGAACAGGTTTTAGAGAGATTACATTTTGTGACCGCGCTGCACAATCGCTCTGCACAAAATTTTCGATGCTGTGCGGTATTACCCAGTGTCCAAATTTCATGAATTTGGTGTTATGAGACGCGCAAGGCTTGGGGTTTAAAAGTCATGAAAGCAAGGGATTAGAAGGAAAAAAATTGTTGTAGTTATTGTGGGAAAGTACAGGGCGTTCCCCTCCCCCTTTTAAGGTTAACAGGCTATATGAAAATATGCATTTTCTGCTGTATTACATGCCAGGGGCATTTAGTATTTAGTATATCTCTTGTGCAACTTACACTTTGACATTTCTCTAAAATGCGGGTATTGTACAGTGTATATGTATAGCCATACAACATACTCCTACATCCTTATCGATTGATTGGTCAAATTGATTGTGATTCATTTACCAAGACTATCACACATTTTTTAATGGCAAAGCATGCAATTTTTCCAGTACTATCCAACACTTTTTAAGTTTGCGATGCACAGCAGTGCACCTAAATGATTTTTTGCTTATACTGTGTGTTGGCCAGTACTTGGGTAACACCGCGCTTAACAAGTTGTAAATGTATTGCGCACGTTTTTCTCTGTGTGCTCGCAAAGTAAGCCTATTAAACTTAGTGTTTATTTGTCAGCGATAATGAAACAAAACAATCTTGAAATGAATTCTTTTTACATCAATTAGCAAGGATCTAGGAGTTTTGTTGTATAAAACAAACGATGCATGTTTTTCACTCGTTTATTTGATTATCTTTTCGTTCTTGTTGAGGCTGTTAATGCACCTATCTCTAATACTCAGCGTGAAGGTTTTGTACGATAGATGCAAACAGCCTCAACTGGAGTCTGGATAGATCGTATAATGAGCTCATACACATGCATCATTTGTACAACGATACATCTCATTTGCATTCAAATATGCTTGACACATATATTTGTTTGTTTTATCAGGTATATAGTTTAATTGTGATACAGGGTGGTATACCAGGGAGGTGTTTCACAAAGATTTAAAGTCGAACTTAACTCTAAGTTGGACTTAAAAATTATGGAGAGCCATTTGTAGCCTTATTTTGAAATATATTCAAAAGCAAAAATCCAAGTATTTTAGACTTTTCATAAATTCCACATCAAGAACATGAAATCTCTCATGATAATAGAACATATGAATGATTTGAATCAACATTCTATGCCTTTAAAATAACTTTTACAACGTAGAGATAAGTTCAACTTAGGATCTTTGTGAAACACCCCCCAGTATTTCTTTGTAGGTTTGTGGCCCATCTGAAAGAGGCGGGGGTGTGATAGGTGTTAACTACATGTACTTGGCTTCTATGTGTCTTATGCAGGTACTAGTGTGATAATTGTTATGTACTTCGACATAGATCTACTTAATAGACCAACTTTGTTCATGAACTATAGCTTCTATTGATTAATTCTGACATTCTTTATTTTTGCCATATCTCAATAAGAAATGATGTTATTTGTATGTGTAAAATGGGTTTTAGTTACTTTCATAAAATTTTGGTACAAATTTCTAGATACTCTGATATGTAAGAATCCCATGATAATGTGACAATATTGATTGAAATGTAGTAATCTTCTTCTAGTCTTGAACTCTATGCAATTTTCTTTTGCTCTTTTATGACTTTCTGGGGCTCTTTTTGGCATTTCGGGGGCTAATTTGCCCCGAGCCCCCGTGTATTTTTTCGCTGTACCCAATGAGTGGAACACCTGATATGTGTAATGTCAACTGAATCATTGGCACAGCATTATAATTGCTTTTTGTTTCTATTGGATACAGAATTGTTTTTCAAGTAAAATAACACCAAAACTATCAATTTTGTGTAAGACGTTTAGATTTTTGTGATGCTATGTCATTTTCAAACTCTACTATTTGTGCAACTGTGGTCATGCTCGGAGCAACAAGAAATTTGTGCCAGACGGCTTCCTGTTCAATCGGCTCTGTTGATTGCACGACTGCTTATGCACTCTGTACAAAACTTGCACAAAATCCTGAACTAATAAGAGTACCTGTATTCTAAATTGTTCTATAATTACAATGTAAAGAGTTTAGAAATGTAGTATAAATGTGACTTTTGTTATTGCAGTCAAACCTGCTTTAATGACCACCTGTCTATAAAGACCACATGTTTTTGGATTTTGACAATCATCATTAGGGCTTTCTTGTACATTCCATGTGTGTTTACAGGGATGGAT
Source organism: Strongylocentrotus droebachiensis (assembly GCA_035222895.1). Classification (NCBI taxonomy): domain Eukaryota; kingdom Metazoa; phylum Echinodermata; class Echinoidea; order Camarodonta; family Strongylocentrotidae; genus Strongylocentrotus; species Strongylocentrotus droebachiensis. Next base: position 105,774 of record JAVYIG010000736.1, read on the forward strand.
CAAATAATTATTACAAGGGGATTGGAGGAGCACTTTACTAAACGCCCCTGCTGCATCGAGTTGGGGGGAAATTTGACCATTGCAAATTTGAGTAATGCAGAGATAACTGTTTTTGAACTAGTGTTGAGATTTGACGCACATAAGCCTGTGTTGTGTGTCCTACTTTAATTCAAATCTGATGCTGGGCTTTTAAAGAGAAGGTCGAGTTCTGGGGAGAGGTGAAAAATAAGTTGTGAGCGTTATCATTCTTTTCATGCAAGTGTGGAAGAACATCAGATAAGACATGTCTCCTGAAAAGCATGGCTCTTCCAGTGCCTTCATATTCTAATTATGACAAATAACAGCTTAAAAATGAGGCTCGATTGTTATGCCACATGTTTGTCTAGTCCATATACATCTTTCTGTGTATGCGTGCAGTGCTTGTTACTCTATCGAGACTGGGCCAAAATTCTTACCATTTTGATGATTCCAAAACCTTGCAATACACACCAATACTTAGCCTACATGATCAACTTTTTCTGATGGAATCCATTGGGATTAACAGAGGAACTTTATCCTAGGTTTGCCTTTGTTAAAGCCCGTCTGTACTAAGGGGGGATTAGACCACCCTGCAAGGTCACTGACAGATGGTTATCTCATCAAATCATCTCTCAATTAACATAAGAAAAAGAGGATCATGGGGGACCAACAGAGACCAATTAGGCATCGTTTGCTATATAAAGGGCGCAAGTAGCTATAAGTAGTGCAGTGGGGCTTTAACAGGTTATCTTAGACTCGGGGGTTGAGTTGAACTGAATTGAAAAAGTAAGGACCACAGACTTTCAACCTTTGAAGCCATATTTGTGTTGTGATGTGAAAAAAATTATTTTCTATTCTAATAAATAATGAAATCATGAGAAGTTATCGTCTCTGTTTAGTTTTGTTGTCGTCTCATAAATTGAGAGGTGACAATGATGGTGATTATGAGAATAATTATGATGATGATGATAATACTAACGATAATACTGTTGATGATTATGGTAATACTAACGATAATACTGTTGATGATTATGGTAATACTACTCATAATGATAATTATGATAATACCACTGATGATGATTATTATGATAATACTAACGATAATACTGATGATGATGATAATACTACTATTGATATTACTAGTGATGATAATGATGATGAAAATGATTATGAGAATGCTACTGATGATTATGATAATACTAATGATGATACTACCAATGATAATACTGATAATGATAATACTAATGATAATACTGATGATAATACTACTAAAGATATTATCAGTGATGATAATGAATATGATACTACCAAGTACCAACGATAATACTAATGATGCTACCAATGGAAATACTGATGATAATTCTAGCAATAATTCTATTGAGGATGATGATGATAATACCAAGAATGCTTGGATGTAGATAGAACTGTGTCCAGATGATACAAGGCACTGTCCCTCAGTCCAAGGACAAATTAAGAAGAAAAGTAGGCATAAAGGTTTCAGATGTTTTTTAAAGATTTAGCAAGTGAAGCACTGTTTCTCAGATACCGGGTAGTTGTGGCGTCGGGGCTGGATTGAAAGGGTCCGCCCTTCTCCCCACTTTTTAGTCTCTCCCATTACCTTAGTCTATTGCAGTCCACCTTTCATTCTTATGAAAAACACGAAAAGCATCAACTTTACAAGGATATGAATAATTCAGTCGTTAACTGTATGTGAAAATTCACTTATCCGTCACCATGCCGGGATAGCTTCTAGGAGCTGCTGAACGGAATTATCAGCAGGCCTGATAAAAACCTGATTTTTTTTTTTTTCCTGATTTTTTCCCCGATTTGTTTTCTTCTTCCCGATTAAAAAATTAAAAAAAAAAAAAACATTTTTTTTTTTTTTCTTCCCTATTGTATCCTGATTTTCCCGATTCCCTTCTTATTTTCTCTCTTCTTTCCTATTTTGCCCATTTTTTTTCTTCAAAATTTTTCCAATTTTGTCCCAATTTTCTTACTGGAAAGGGGGGAATGTTGTTAGATGCCATTTTTCCCCGCGAATCCTCTTTTTTTTTTTTTTACTCAAGGGGGGCGTGGTTGAGGGGAAAACAAAAAAACTATTTTTTTTGTAGTGCTCACTATCACCCCTGTATCAGTTCAAGATTCAAGGTTCTAATCCCCTTAATGAGCTTTCCCCTTTTCTCTGCTCCTCTCCCTCTCTCTCTCTCTTTCTCACTCATCCAGCTAGCTCTCTTTGCCAACATCCATGAGCCCGTCTCAACATCTCCTCTGTTCTTCTCTTTCTCTCACCCTTTTTTTCTCTTCCCCATTCTCTCTCATCTCCCACCACTCTTACGATTTTGGCCTTTCTCTTTCTCTTGTCTCCCTTTCTTACCCCAACCCACTCTTTTCTACCACCAATTTCTTATCTCTATCAAGCCCTCGCTCTCTGTCTCTCTGTCCGTCTATCACTCTGTTCTCCTTCCTTCTCTCATCCTCTTCCTCAGTCACCAATTTTACCAAATATATATTTTCTTTATCATTCTTCTATAACTACCACAACAAAATATTTATTGTATAGTGGAACCTCAGTATAAAGAGCTCCGATATAAAGAGGTATCTGTTATAAGGCCTAAAAAAAGAAGGTGCTGTACTGCCCTTTAGGTGCCAAAACCAGGGGTGATAGTGAGCACTAAAAAAAAGATAGGTTTTTTGTTTTCCCCTCAACCACGCCCCCCTTGAGTAAAACAAAAAAAAGAGGATTCGCGGGGAAAATATGGCATTTAACAATATTCCCCCTTTCGAGTAAGAAAATTGGGGGAAAAATAGAGCAAAATAGGGAAGAATACAGAAAATAAGAAGGAAGTCGGGAAAATCAGGATAAAATAGGGAAGAAAAAAAAATTGGTAAAAAAAAAAAAAAATTTGATTTTTTTTTTTTTTTTTTTAAATCGGGAAGAAGAAAAAAAATCGGGGAAAATAAAAAAAATCGGGAAACCGATTTAAATCGGGTTTTTATTAGGCCTGCAAAAGATAGGGTCGGTTGGTCGGAAAACTTTTTTTTTTGTTGTAATAATTTTGTTCTTCTTTTTCCCCTCTTTGGGCTGAAACTTCTCATTTTTTTTTTAAAAGCCGGCCGTGGATTTCAAGATTTTTGGGTTAGTCGCAAAGGGCAATATAACTTTTTTTTTTTTATTGGCCAAACAAGGTGATTTTGCTCAACATCATTAAAAGTCAGAATCTCTACTAAAAAATAAAAGCTCATTTAGATATACAATTCAGCACTTTAATTTGCATGTCACATTACAAAATAAAAAAAGTACATACATGTAACATGTAAATGAATGTTGGCTATTCGGTCAAATTTCGTTAATATTCCCAAAGGTTCATATTTCCGAAAAAATGAAACGGTACATAAATCCTAGCTTCAAAATGGCAAAGAACCCCGTAGTGTTTTTCAGAGTGAAGAATCTTTGGAATATCAAACCCTTTTACATTTTTGGCACTATGAACCTCCTGGAATTTACTTTTTTGTTGTTGCCAGAATAATGAATTTATGGCGTTCATACAAATTAAACTATTTACACCTAGTCTCGTTGATTAGTTAATCATTCAAGGTAGTTGAGTGGTAAATAATCCCTAGCTTGGACCTCTATGTGCCTGTATCGTTTTTTTCCTTTATATACAGGTTCCTTGAATACATTTCGCAATGAAAAATATTGAGGGTAATACAAAAAAAATGTCTTTACAGACAGGTCTTTTTTACAAAGGTGATTGTTAAAGCAGGTTTGACAGTTTGACTTTGTGTAGCAAAGATTGCTTGAGGCTTGTCTCACGCAGCAACAACTAATACAGACACAGTATATTCCATACAAATCTGCTAGCACTCCCCTCAAAAAAAGTACTCAATTCAATTTGAGCATTGATATCTATCACAGAGTCAGAGTCCCTTTTCAGGACTCCTCAATCCTCTTTCTCTCACATGGTGCACCCGCAAGCCTACTGGATATCTATATTGTTACTATATTATTGTGCATGACATTGGTATCACTGAAAAGCCTGTTTTTTCCCTATACAATAATGCCCCATTTGTATGATTATAATCATGGAATGTGCAGGATAGGGTTTTAAAATTACGAGAGAAACGTAGAAATTTGGCAATATCTGACGCAGGTTACTTACAATACATGATCGTATATGCGTTAACAGCGCATTTTCACTTGTTGAATTTGCAAATCTATGGCAAATCTGAAAAAAATAAACCCTTCAGGAAAATAAGAGTTTATACAATAACCTAAAGGCACCAGATTAATGGTTATCCTTGGGGGTCTATGAGTCAGCGTTACATTGAGACACGTACTTCGAATTGACAATAAAAGCATATAAACAGCGACAAGAAGCAATATAGGCCTATGCCATAACGGGCAAAACCCTTTCAGTCCATTTCTTGCCCCATTTGTAGAGATTTCCTGGCCATCTGTAGAGCACCCTCCTTAGACTTGTTACCACCGATGAATCCTGATGCATGCACAAAGATGCAGCCGTAGATCCCTGAGAGTTCACTGAGGGCGTCGTCACGAACACCACGCCACTTCTCAGGAAGGGAGAGTCTGAGGGAAGCACAAGAGTGAGAAAGGAAAGAAAGATGATTAACATAGTCTGATGGATAACATAGACTGATGGATAACATACGTCTGGTCGATATAGGGTTTTTCTTAAGGAAATAACAGACCCTCCATGGAATATATTCGGCCGATAGGGTGCAGGACATACATGTACTTGGGAGGGTAATCACCTGTTCTCAAAGGAATGTTTACTCATTTGGACGCACTGTATTCTCCAGGCTCCGTTGCTCTCCGAGTACAGAGGGTACAGGACATACTTGAGAGGGTTCAGGGCATACTTGAGAGGGTACAGGACATACCTGAGAGGGTACAGGACATACCTGAGAGAGTTACAGGGCATACTTGAGAGGGTACAGGACATACTTGAGAGGGTACAGGGCATACTTGAGAGGGTACAGGACATACTTGAGAGGGTACAGGGCATACTTGAGAGGGTACAGGACATACTTGAGAGGGTTCAGGACATACTTGAGAGGGTACAGGACATACTTGAGAGGGTACAGGGCATACTTGAGAGAGTTACAGGACATACCTGAGAGGGTACAGGACATACTTGAGAGGGTACGGGACATACTTGAGAGGGTACGGGACATACTCGAGAGGGTACAGGACATACTTGAGAGGGTACAGGGCATACATGATACGGTACAGGACATACTCGGGACGGTACAGGACATACTTGAGAGGGTTCAGGAATCAGGATATACTTGAGAGGTTTCAGGACACACTTGAGAGGGTACGGGACATACTTGAGAGGGTACAGAACAACCGTGAGAGGGTACAGGGCATACTTGAGAGGGTACAATACATACTTTAGAGGGTACAGGGCATACTGGAGAGGGTACAGGACATACATGAGAGGGTACAAAACAACCTTGAGAGGTTTCAGGACTTGAGAGGGTACCCTACCTGTCCTTAAAGGAATGTCTGTTGATTGGGACGCACTGTATTCTGTAGGCTCTGTTCCTGTCTGGCTACAGGACATACTTAAGAAGGTACAGGGTATACTTGAGAGGGTAACCTACCTGTTGTCAAAGGAATGTCTGTTGATTGGGACGCACTGTATTCTCCATGCCCCGCTGTTGTCCGGGTACAGGACATACTTGATAGGGAGCTCAAGATCCAGGATCTTCTCCAGCTCAAATAGATGCTCCTTCCAAGGACAGCCTCCCTGAGGGAAGGTGATGATCTCCCCACAAGCATCCACCTGGTTCATTGTAGGAAAATGAGGAAAAAGAAGGATAGAAACAGATAAGCAACAGATGCTGCAAAGTGTATACCATAGTCCCTATTGTTTTGCATATATCTTTATTATCTCACACTATATTTACATGCTAAGGAGCTTAGTTTCATATGTTTTATACAGTAGGCTTGCGGTTGCACCATGTGAGAGAGCGGGAGGATTGCGAAGTCCTGGAAAAGACTCTCAGTAATCTTTCTTTCTGGAGTGTGCCTAGTCCCGAAAAGAACCGTTGGTGTAGTCTTGAAAAAGACTGTTGGTTATCTTTCTTAGCTTATAGTTCTAAGGAACTGTAGCTATGTTTATACATGTTTTTATAATAGGTATCAACATTTTATATCCTAGTTGCACTAGCCTGGTTTGGAGGAAAGACCATAAAGGATTCAATTTTTGGTTTTGGCTTCCATACCAAGGCAACCAAGCTAGCACACCCAGCGTTTTCTCTTTCATATATGAATATATTGTATTACATTGAATGAATAATAAATAGTTAACTCATATCCTGCCATAAGGCTGCTTGCATGCTACCGTTGAAGTGCTTTGTACACGCTATCGATTGGTTGCTTCATTAATGCGCGCGAGCTACCGCTTATCTGCTTTGTGCATTCATGCTCGCATTCGTAATAGCAGTTATTGTTCATGCCCATTGCACTGTGCCTAATGTTTCCCACGCGCTATTGATAGTACCATCGCGTTAATCCGATTATCTCAAAATTAACTTGGCACAGGGGGATTTGAGGCTTGGCACAATGGGGATTAGCCCTGTGGCATTAGGCTGTATTCATTATGTCAGGATAAGAGTTAATAAACAAATAAAACAATTATTCTACTCATTTGATATTCACACTAAAAAGGCGATTATTGTTGCTTTCTCTCAGCCTGAGGGAGGGGGTGGATTCTTCAGTTGATCAGTATATGGTTGTGAGTCTGTAAAGTAGCATTAGTGGGAGTTTTTTTCTCATCACAGCGCATCACAGCGCAGTAGAGTATATTTATATAGGGCCTTAAAAAAAAGATGTTGTATTGCCCTTTGCAACTGACCCACAAATCTTGAAATATACGGTCAGCTTTTTAAAAAAGTTTATGTTTTATTACCGTTTTTTCGCCCAAAGAAGAGGAAGAAAGAAAAAAAGTTCAAACAAAAAAATTCTGACCGACCCATGTTTTGGCACCTTGAGCAATACGACATCTTTTTTTAAGGCCTAGTAGCCACACTATGCACAGTTAACTACTAATTATGAAAACCCTTTCCAAGTTTTGTAATTCTTAAAGGATGTGAAAAATTGATGTGTCTGATTGATGTTTCTTGAGAAAGTTACATATGAAAGCATACATGTACAAAGGTCCTAATTCATCTAGTCCACTTTTCATTCTTGAGTTACGAAACGCACACAAAACATAACATTTACAAGGGGTATGAATAATTAAGATGTTAAAGGTAATACAAAGTTTTGGGAAATTTTGGAAATCGGGTGGATAGTGATTCTTTACAATTTGTTATATATTTGGATGCCCCTGTGGATGCTTTATAAGCACTAGAAAATTTAGCCCCTAAAACACTTCTGCTTTCGAGAAAAATTGAATATAAAAATTTACTGGTGCTCCCGGTAAATTTTGATCAATTTCAAATAGCGCCAACGGCCGTACAATGGTAGCTGCGACCATATAAATCTCAGAATATGTACCGGTAGCTGTGATATATAATTTCCAAACAGGAATAGCTAATTGGTCAATTTTAGTCAAGAAATATTGTTTTATAGCTTAATTAATATCTTGACCTTGAGAGGGAGCTATACAACATAAAGAGTTTATTTACAATTTCATAACTTTAGACTTGATTTCAACCGTGACAACGATCACTGAATATTGTAGGATTGCATATGCTTTCAATATGTTCATTTGAGCCAAATTCATGACCATATACCAAAACTTTGTATTACCTTTAACTGGGAATCGATTTAAGAGTTACTCACATTGAATCTTTCTTGTAGAGCTGTCTTGACAACGCTCCTGGCCGGTAGCCACACCTTGCCATAATAGTTCACTCTATCGAGGAACTCCTTCCCTGTCAACTCTACAGCTTTCTTGAAACCACTCTGAAAAAGACAAAACAGAACTCAAGGGTTAGTTCACTCTATCAAGGAACTCCTCCCCTGTCAACGCTACAGCCTTCTTGGAACCACTCTGAAACAGACAAAACTGAACTCAAGGTTTAGTTCACTCTATCGAGGAACTCCTCCCCTATCTACTCACATCTCACTCTCTCTCTCTCTCTCTCTCTCTTCATTTCTTCCGTATTAAACACCATAGACCCTTTCAAAGACAGACCCTGTCATTCGTCAAGTGACGATTTTCAAATCTCATTATTATTACTTCACAAAGAATTTTTCTGTTATTTCTCACCTCATAATCTTGGACCTCGTCATTCCATTTGGGGTTGAGGTGTCCCACTCTAGCGCTCAGGTTTGTGGAGACTACGTACCTAGAAAACAAAGATCACAGATTCTGAAGATTAGCCCATTGCCTACGAGAATGTCTTCATCAGCACGAGATTGCCAAATATCCCGCTATTTTAAACCACTGTATCCCGATCGCAAATTATCCAGTTAATTTTGACATAAACATTGTACTCTATCTACCTTCGAATGTGCAGTTTGTAAAAATCTGTATTTAAAAAGATATGATCGTTTTTCTTTATATTTTCTAGTTGTTAAAAGTGACAGAAGTTGCAATTAGCGGGATATTTGGTCAATAAGATATCCCAAGAAATCTTTGTCTTGTTTAAAAAATATCCTGCTATTTGGGAAAAAGCGGAATTTGCGCCATGCCCGAGCTAGTTTGTGATGAGCGTATCGGTCTGGGGAAGACGCAATTTCTAACTTTGGGATAATATCCTGAGTCTGAAAATAGTGAGTTTGGAAAACTCAAGCTGATGAAGGCAGGGCTTATGAGAACTGGGCTTATGAGAGCTGGATGGTCCCTGTATTAAGCCTATGAGAATTAGAGGATTCAGTAGTTAACAGGTTAAAGATTATGACCTCGGACCAGTTTCACAGAGCCTTTTTTCAATGACAAATGGCTAAAATCAGTGACAAATCTGCTGATAACCAATCAGAAGCAAGGATTTCAGTAGCTTATAACAAAAACTGTCATTTGTCACTGATGACAAGTTTTGTGAAACGGGGCCCAGCAATTGAACGTAAAGAGAAGGTTGTGCTCTAGGAAAGGCAACAAATAATTTGTGAGCTTTTTCATTTTTCTTATGTTAGTGTGGAAAGGTAATGTCCCCTGAAAAGGAGGGCTCTTCAAACTCCCTCATATTAAAAACACGACAAGTAACGGCTAAAGCTTTTGGACCACACTTTGGTGCCATATGTTTGTTTACGGTAGTCTCATATACATTTATGTGACAGTGTAATTATAGTATGCCAAATTCGCAAGTATCTTGTGCTGAAGGTGCAAAAGAAAAGGAGGAACATGAATATTCACAAAAGTATGTTATTGTTCGGAATACACTTTTGTTATCTGTTGTATCAGCGCTCTAGTGTACAGTGTACTGTGAAATTGGTTAAAGATAAAGTTGAGTTCTGGTCATGCGATTGCATTATGAAAGAAAATGTGTGGAATCGATCAGAAAAAGTTCATCATGTAGCATGTAAGTATTGGTGTCTACTGCAAGGTTCTGGAGTCATCAAAATCATAATAAATTTGGCCCAGTCTTGGTAAAGTAACATGCACTGTACACAGAAAGATGTATATGGGACTACATAAATGGTGTCGGGGCTAGAAACCTTGATTTCCTTATCTTGCTATGCTCATTACTCAGCCAGTATACATTTTCTACCAAAATTGTTTGGCAAATAACATTTATTTGTAATGTTGAACATTCAGTGTAAGTTTCGTTTGATTCTTTGAGAATTGATTTTCTATTTTTACCAGAACTCAAGTTTATCTCTAATAAGCTCCAATCTACCTCGGCTTTTCATCTGTCTGATCCACGCCATTGTCAATTGCATCGACCTCTTGCATGAAGTTATCATAGACCTTGTTATAGACAGAGGTGACATCTGGGTCATCAGGTGAAAGGTCAAGGGTCCTCCAGATGACCTCTTTACCGAAGTGAAAGTAGACAAGACCAGCACTGCTGAGTTTGATGGTCCATGGCATCTCTGTGTCCAAGGAATTCATGGTGTCTTTGAATGTTCTGATTGGGGGTGAAAATGATATTAATGAATGCTAATAATAGTAGTAACAGTAGTAGTAATCATGATAATAATCATGATAATAATCATAATAATAATAATTATATTGATAAGAAGAAGAAGAAGAAAAAAGTAGTAGAAAGTAGTCCGTGGGGCCCGTTGCACAAAACTTACCATTGATGGTAACTTTGCCATCAATGGTAACTACCACAGAAACCTTGATTTTGATTGGCTGTTGAGCCCTGTTACCATGGTAGTTGCCATTGATGGCAAAATTACCATCAATTGATTGTATTGTTTTGTGCAACAGGGCCATGTCTAACGACAGAAAGTTACATTCATAATTATAAAAGTAATAGTAGTAGAAACATTTATTCAGCACTTAATACTGTTTCAAAGCACTGTAGTAGAAGTTGTAATAAAACTAGTAATACAAATAAAGAGAATAACAATGATTATAAAGATAATAAGAAGATGACGATAACAAGAAGAAGAAGAAAAGAAAAAAAGAAGAAGAAAAGAAAGAAGAGGAAGACAACAAGAAAAAACGAATAGTAGTCATATGTCCAATAATAAAAATTTAAATTGATAACAGTTCCATTGTAGAAACATTTATACAGCACTTAATACTGTTTCTAAGTACTGTGGCTACTGTTATTACCCTGGCATTATGCACATGTAAGCTACCCTGGTAAAGCACTCTAGTTTTCAAGGAATCCCTTCCGATTTGGTGCCCATTTACATCACCTGGGGGTGTTTCATGAAGCCGTTCGTAAAGTTACGCATGATTTTACGAACGACTTATATATAAAAAGCCAAATGTGATGCTCAATTATTATTAACTGCATCAACTTAAGTTGAACTGTGCAGATGTAGATTAACATTCTTATCATAACAAACATTTTTGATGCAAAGTATATTTTTTTGCCATAATTCAATTGAGGTTATTGGAAATATCAGAAAAAACTTTGGGCATCCTATCTGGCACTTCATATACAAGTCGTTTGTAAAGTCATGCGTAACTTTACAAACAGCTTTATGAAACACCCCCCTGGGTGGAGAGTGGTACATGTAAATTGATGTATCCTAGAGTACCCACCTTTGGTGATGATCATAGCGATGTCGTTTTGGATCGAACACCCCACCGACGTCGACCACGATGTCGCAGGTTTCTAGAACAGCCGGGTCTCTGGTCCTGACAATTTCTAAAAGGAAATGATTATCTCAAGAATTAGAATTTGATAGAATGACCTCCTTTTTGCCTTTTTTTTGGAGGGGGGGGGGGGGGGGGGGAATGGAGGAGATAGAGAAATGAAAACAGGTGAATTTCATAGTACCGGTATACAAAATTTGAAATTTTTTTTGAATCAAATAACTAATGTATAGCTGAATATATATACATGTAAATCAAGAACGTTTACTTGACATCCTACAGGTTAGGATTATGACGAAAATAAAGTTGTTATGGTTACCTGCATCTTTATACTGCGGTAGTCTCTGCAGCATGTAACAGGCCAAAGTCTCGTCACAGTGGAACGTTCCATTGTGCGTTCCTATTCGCACACATGTTCGTTTGGAGCCACTTCCATTATCGTCAGACATTGTGTTCCTACCTAGAATAATCAAGAGAGTTGAATTGTTTAAACGTTTAACGGTGAGTAGATTCAACTGGTTATGCGTATTTAAAAAGGGGGTGCTTCTTCGTCCAACCCCAACGATTCTTCCATGTTGTAGACCCTATCGTCCATTCAACATGGCGAAGAGAAATTACGCATGCGCGGTAGCGGCGCAGCAAATGAATGCCTATATACTTTCTCTTCGCCATGTTGAATCGACGATACAACATGGAAGAATCGTCAGGGTAGGACGATGAATGACCCCCTTTTTCCCCATCGAAGACTTCTTGAAATTATAATTTCAAGTGGCCAGCGAAATGCTCAGAGGAGTCGAGCAACCTAGTAAGTCAAAATTGTAATTACTCCCTTTGTATATTTTGAGACAATGTCGCCCAACCCGCTGCACTGTTTGAATCGTTTTCCTATGCTGCCTCTGAAGCTCTGAGGCCTTCAGCGTCAGTGTCGGAGCTTCCTGGAGTTTATAGTACAAATCAATGCATAATTCGTTATTAAACATAGACCTCTATAAAAGTTTTAAATTGTGACATTGGTCACTAAATGTTAATTAATTACAAATAAGTAATAAATGGAACTTAGTTAGATCTAGAAATCTACAAGTTTTGTTTGTATCATTTCAAAGTACAATTCATCAGTAGGGGCGCTGGTCCGAGAATGAGGATCGTTCTCATAAACGACGATATCCTCATAAACGCAGACAAAATGCGTCCTCACAAACAAGGATCGTCTGCATTTTTCGCGGACGTTTTTTTTCATCGGCACTCTGCAGTTACCGCCCGCTGGCAATGCCAAATTTGGATTCTCAAGGGAAAATAACCCTAGTTGAGCGTCTACTTTTATGGGTTGTCCGTCTTCGTCTTCCCAACTGATTTATTGCTCATAATGTGAAGGTCTCTGTACAAAGTCAATGTAAAATGCATCAAGAAAATCATCCTGGAATCCGTTTTTAGCATCGCCAATGTGCCGATCAAAAATATGGAACATCTGCTTTTTTGCAGACGATCCTTGTTTTGAGGACGCATTGGTCTGCGTTTACAAAGACGATCTTCGTCTATGAATATGAAGACAATCCTTAGCACCCTGCCTTAGGCTTATTCTCGGACCAGCACCCCTAGTCCCTACCGATTCATACATTAGTCTAGATCTACAGCAGGTTTTTACAAAATACTGCGTAGATCTAGATCTATATCATATAGATCTAGATATACTGCAGTATAACAGTGCCCCCGTCTTAATACACAGCCAGATAGTAATGCTGCTATGTCAGTATGTGTGGAGCCATGGGCGTAGATCTGTAATTGATACCTATTGTTCAGGGGGGGGATCTATTCATTCATCCCCCCCCCCCGCCCCCCTGAACAATAGGTATTACATAAGGATTGACGCCCATGTGTGGAGCCATCGCCTAGAAATCTATGGCTCTGCAGGTGCAACTGCCGAGGTCCCGCTTCACACTCACCACACCACACTCTAAAACAATCATATGGGACTATTAAAGCATGAATCCATACTTTGAAAGTAGAAAAACATCAACATAACTTACTCAAAATGTTGTATTTTCTGATGAGAAAATTGCCAACCTGGTCTTTTATCCAAATATCTTGATGATAAACCCGAGAGAAATGAAATATTGATGGTAATCTACGCATCAACATGCCACTTTCTGTCGCGAAAACCAAGCACACGGTCGCACACGTGAACACAACAGAGTTGAAAATGAGTACAACACCCAAGCGAAGCTACATAAAGCGCTAAACCGCCATATTGGTACTCCCATGGGCAGAGAGAGGTGCGCATGCCCGAATATAATTCCGTCATACCATCCCGGATGCGTCTTTCCCCCTATATAGCCATCCTAGAATGCATAATATCAAATTCAAAATTAAATCGGCCAGATTCTGGACTAAATTATATGTTGCAATAATGATTATGGACAAGTTACGACCTGGGGTGGTATTCTGAACATTGTTGTAAGTTTTGTGTTATCTTTTGTTGTATCTTCCAGAGATAACACAGCGCTAATATTGTTGTAAGTTGGTATTCTGAACATCATTTTATCTCTGTGTTATCTCTTGAAGGACCGCCTCTATCTTATCTTTGACCACTGTTGACACGCCCATTTGTATGGACCCTACCAATCAAAATCTGTTTTATATAAGCATGATAAGTAGGTCAACCAATAGACATTGAGAACGCCGGTAGATTTGGCCAAAACCCGTTCTAGATTTCAGGGCATCAGCGGCCATCCAACTGTTATAGTAACTTCTCGATTTTGCACACGAACCGCAGATTCTAATTCCGCAATGAGTTTGCGAAAATTGCCTAATGACTATTAGTACCTTACCAAAGGGCATGGGCGCATTGACTTGGTTCAAACCCGTGACCTCCCAGTTACCATACCGCTGCTCTACCCGTTGGGATTAACGGTGGTCCAGAACGGCTATCGATGGATAGGGCACCAGGCGCGGATCTACGGGGGGGGGGGGGTTTAGGGGGTTCAACCCCCCCCCCCCCCCCCCCTTGGGCGGCCAAAAAAAAAAAAAAAAAAAAAAAAGAAAAAAAAAAGAAAAAAAGAAAGAAAAAAGAACGCACGCTGTAGAGAGAAACCCTTTCAAGTGCAAATATTGTGAGAAGATATTCAACTCATCTGGTAACTTAACCAAACACATGATAACTCTGGATATAACTGTGTATTAAACTGTACTTGATTTAAAAAAGACGTTATCGTGCACTGCTTTTTATGGTCTCCATTGTGTTAATAGATGCCAGGAAAACATCATTTACGGGGTTCAAATAAACACCCCAAAAAAAATCGGCTCGCCGCTTCGCGGCTCGTTGACGATGCTCCGCATCGTCATTATTTTGGTCAACCCCCCCCCCCCTTAGCAAAAAGCTAGATCCGCCCCTGGGCACTGAGAAAAGGGAGAAGGGGATGGGGCGGCTGTAGCCTTATTGGCCGAGAATGAAAGGCTGCACATGACCTTCAAGCACAAGGGGGGGGGGGGGGGGTAGGGCGGTGCTAAGGGTGGCGAGGGGTCGTGTAATACTAAATTATAATATTAAGTTCTTGTATAGCGCATATCACATCTCATAACTTTGGCTTTAGCTCCAGCATCTTTTATCAGCACACAGTGCATTTCAAGGAATGATCCTAACAGGTACTCATGCATTTACCCAAATGTAGATTAATTTCTTCTCAAAGGACATTATTGCCGCTGTGGGACTCGAACCGCGGACCTAGTGATCCACCACCCTCTCCTCGATAGATCTCTATGTATCTTTTTTGTTGCTATTCGATTGGATTTCGGGGAGTGGGTGGCGGGAGGGGAGGGAGTTGGGTCTCGTACCCCATGCCCTACTGTAACTTCGCCACTGACAATACCCCCTCGCTGCATCACTTACGCAGAGCCACAACAATGCGATGAGCATGAAAGAGAAAAGGGTGTATTCGCATGCAATCATGAGCTGATTGTTATCACTGAATAATCAACAGTTGAGAGAATGCCGCATGCATAGGTGGCATCAATCATTAGGCCTGTTTTCATCAGCTCGATATTGCCAAATAATCCGCTATTTTAACTATCCCGATCGCAAAATATCCATCTTATTTGCGTTTTCATCAGCTCGCAGTTGCAACTATCGGGATATTTTGTCGAGATAATCATCCCGGGATATTTTGGGCTAGTGTGCGAAATATCCCTCTTTTTGTCCGGTGCGTCCTCACCAGCCCGAAGACTCGTACTATGCGCGAACGCTGAGCAAAATGTCTCAAGCTAATTTCTCGAGCTCAAGTTTCGAGTTTTGAGGTCGAGTCTCGAGCTGATGAGGACACGATTTATAACTTCGGGCTTATCTCCCAAATCAGAAATAGCGGGCTTTTTGTTAACCTCGATCTGATGAAGACATAGCTACTGGGACATTAATATTCTGTGTTCGTTCAAGTAATTCAATTATTCAAAGAGACACCTAGGGTCTTATCCCAAACCTGAGAATATTCGCCATGACGCCAATCATGCGAATGGAATTTATTAATTGAGTAGACCGCTGAATTACGAACCGACCTAACCCACTGTATACTGGTACTGAGTGCCCCCTGTGTTAAGCTTCATGGCAATGAATGCAAGGAAAGTCAATGGTAATATGCTACGGTCACAAAGGTTCGGGCGAACAATAATAACGTACGAATCTTCCTGTGTTTCTGTTGTCTTTGCGAATTTCCATTGTCTGAAAATCGTTCGTACGGCGTTCGTAGCAGTTCGTAATGGCATTTGTGACCGAGGCTTTAACTACAATTAATTAGCTTAGTGCAGTAGAACGCACAATGCCACGTGGATTCAACAAAAGATTCCATTTGCAGTAATGAGAGTTTATTCGTTTAGATAACTTTGTTGTGTCCTTTCCGAAGGAGTATTTTTTTCGTTGCATCTTTTTTTCCCTATACTGATATACCCTTCGTAATTATAACAATCATGATGATAATAATAATAATGTATTGATATAGCACAAATACCATCAGTGAAAAATGACAGTTTTTGTTATAAGCTACTGAAATCCTTGCTTCTGATTGGTTATCAGCAAATTTGTCTTTGATTTTTGTCATTTGTCATTGAAAAAAGGCTATGTGAACCCCCCCCCCCCCCCCCAGTTATCTGTCTTCGCCTACAAACAAGCTCAGGCGACCACAGCTTGAAACTGAGTCACATCGTTCGGATGGTGACGTAAAAAGGTCGGTCCTCAGAAGACGTTAATCATCATATCTGATTGATACACTTTTTTTTTTTTTTTTTTAACAATTTTGTTTTATTTCTCCAGATGTGTAATACAAACCATAACATACAATTGAATAAAATAAACGTGTTCAATATTGATGCTTTTACATAAACGTAATTAAACACAAACTTATTTGCAGTATAATATAACTTAGCAACAAAGTAAACGTATAAGTACCTAAACATAATATGTCAATTGTAAATGTTATTCACTTATATATTACAAAAAAAAACTTATAACAAATCTGGAGGTAATTTTACTGAAACATCCTGCCCCCTCCCTGCCCCCTCCCTGCCCCCTCCATCACACAAACATACTCACCCTCTATCACACAAACATACTCACCCACCCACACACATACTCACCCACTCACCCACCCACCCACCCACCCACCCCCCCCCCCCCCACACACAGTACTCACTCAGTGGATGTCTGCCTACATTCTCAACTCAAGAAAAATATACTAAATAAGTTATCCAGGCCGCAAAATAGAGTTACGTAAAAAACTATCTGCAGCCAAACATACATGCATACTTATCGTCCAATTATATAAAAAATGTAAGCAGAATCCACCCCGTACCACACAACCCAACGCATTCATACACACAAGCATATTCACTACACACACAACACCCCCACACAAAACAACCCAAATCTGCTCTTCGGTGTACGTAAACATCCGAGAGCAAGAGCCTCCCCCTTTCCCTGTCAATTTAACTAGACCAATGACAGAACTCCTCATCTCAATTCTAAACATTTCTTCTTGCACAAGTCGATGAGAAATACGTTGTATTGTTATATAACCGTAATCTAATAAAAAAAAAAAAAAAAAAATATATGTATATATATATTACAAAGAGCTTTTATCCCTTAACAAATGCCTTGAATTGTATTACGGAACCCGCTCGTCATAACTAAGTTAAATGATTTTCCTAAAATGCATTACAGTGAATTGACCGGCCCGCGTAATCACAATACGCACCTTCTAATTAAAAATAAAAACACGATCCCAATAAACCAAATTCCCCCAAACGACACCAGTTCGGCATCCCAATAAACTGTTCGTGCAAACCGAACCTATCATGCTATCATTTACCAAGTTTTATAATTTGCATAATATGCCTCACCCATGAATGAATAGACCGGCTCACGCACCTGATCATTTTGTATGCACTCCGTAAAAAAAACTCCTAAAGGGCGTTCCCGACAACTCGAAAGAACACCAAACGTCAGCCCGACATAATGATAGGCAAGCATGCATACCGGATCCCAACACGTTCCTCCCTCTCAAAACATCACACCACCACCTGGCTTTAAAAAAAAATAGTTTTGGCTGGGTGAACATATCGGACCATTATCCAGATACTCGAATTGTTTTCACTTTACAGAAAAAGTTTTAAATATGTATCAGTCATTTACTAAGATGTGAATTTACATAGAATGCGTTATCGAAATAAAGCTCATTGTAATATTAAAAAAAGCCGTCGTTACCTAGATACTATGGCATTGTATAAAGGCAATGCAATATACATCGTGAAAGAAAGCGGACGTTCAAAAGAGCATCCAATCATCTACCCACCTATTTGAATTTACATAGACTGTGTTTAAAAATATTGAACTAGTCGATATATTGTATAAGCACCTCGTGAAGGAAATGTCTCCTCTCACTTAAGGCGTGCCTAGGATTGTAATACAATCCCGCTGCCATTTTATATCATTATACCAAGTTATATACTTTGCATATCATGAGTTACAAATGATGAACGGACAGGCCCTCTCACCAATCATGATTGCATACCCTAAAGAGAAAGGGCGTTTCCGACACCATTACCGCCATTCCGAGAACCCTTTCAATTCAGACGTGGCCTTGCATTTGAATTTGTAATGCTATGTTTACAAAGGTTTATGGAAAGTACCTTGCAATAAAGCTCATTGTAATACCAAGAGCCGTGTTACCCAGATATTATGTTTTGCATAAATAGGCGTTACCACAAAGTACTTGAATATCGTGAAAGAGAACAAATCCCCAACAACCAGCAAGGTTTATGGAAAGTACCTTGCAATAAAGCTCATTATAATACCAAGAGCCGTGTTACCCAGATATTACGTTTTGCATATAGGCGTTACAACAAAGTACTTAAATATCGTGAAAGAGAACAGATCCCCAACAGACCAGCAAGGTTTATGGAAAGTACCTTGCAATAAAGCTCATTGTAATACCAAGAGCCGTGTTACCCAGATATTATGTTTTGCATAAATAGGCGTTACAACAAAGTACTTAAATATCGTGAAAGAGAACAGATCCCCAACAGACCATCCATACATTTACCCCTCTATCTGAATTTACATAGATTTGCGTTATAAAATAATGAAATAGTCAATATACTGTTTAAGCATGTTTTGAGGGAAATGTTTCTTCTCACTTCACGCATGCATGCTTAGGGTTGTAATACAAATCCTGCTACAATTTTTTTTTGGTTAAATACCAAGTTATACAGTGCGTCCCAGAAAAAACGAAACCGAGAAGTATCGATGTTCTATCATAACTTAATCACAACCATAATTAATGAATGATACATATTTGGAAAGCTTAGAGTCTCCTCTTTCAGTTGATGCTACTCAAATGATGCATATTTCACGCATGAGTGATTAAAAGCAATTTGAAGGAAGGAAACCAAAAAGACATTTGGCGGGCGGTATTTGAATTTCGAAGAAAAATTCTTATTTCTAGAAAGTTGAGTTTCTGCCCTTTCATATGACACCTCAATCAGGAAAAATGAGCGAGGAATAACAAAGTTCTGTTTGTTTAAAGTAGCCCTTACATTTTCATAATTTTAACAAACGAATTCGTTTTCACTGGGTGCCTGTCGTAGCAAAAAGCAGATTTGACAAAAGACTTAACTCCGTTTCGTTGACAATCAGCCATGCATGAAGACTCTCGTCTATTCGGCTGATTGTCAACGAAACGGAGTTAAGTCTTTTGTCAAATCTGCTTTTTGCTACGACAGGCACCCAGTGAAAACGAATTCGTTTGTTAAAATTATGAAAATGTAAGGGCTACTTCAAACAAACAGAACTTTGTAATTTCTCGCTCATTTTTCCTGATTGAGGTGTCATATGAAAGGGCAGAAACTCAACTTTTTAGAAATGTAAATTTTTCTTCGAAATTCAAATACCGCCCGCCAAATGTCTTTTTGGTTTCCTTCCTTCAAATTGCTTTTAATCACTCATGCGTGAAATATGCATCATCTGAGTAGCATCACATGAAAGAGGAGACTCTAAGCTTTCCAAATATGTATCATTCATTAATTATAGTTGTGATTAAGTTATGATAGAACACTACTGTCAATTCGAAATAGCACCAGGGAATGTATCCGGACCGGTCCCCAAGCATTTTAGCCCCCTCAATAAACAACACCACCCGGCACCATTGAAATATTTTGGAAACCTCACTCCTACACATACTTAACCCCTTTATTCCACAAGTGGCAAAGCTTAGAAAAGGGAACTGAAACCAACAGCCCTTGGCGCGACAATCTTATTAAAATATTATTATTGCTTTGGTTAGAACAATAAATGAACAACCTCTGGCAAAAAAAAAAAAAAAAAAAAAAAAAAAATGCCTGAAAAATCCCCCTTTTTTCTCAATGTTGTCACTTCATCTCCGATATTCAACATGTAAGGCATTATGGAGACGAAGTTGCACACAAATCAAACCTCGCCTTCTACATACCCAACAACGATGAGAAACCCCGAGGCTTCGCTTTATATTTCATATACACTAAAGAAGAAAAAAATGTGTGTGATATTAACTCTTGGTAAACGTACGATAATCTTCTCAAGTTTTGTATCATTTTTTTTAAAACTAAAGAAACGAACAGAATATGTATATATGTATATACATTTTTTTCTTCCTCTTTTTGAATAATAATTAACAAAAAAAAAAAAAAAAAAAAACCATTGTCATATACGTGACAGGCTAGTTTAGCCCAACAATTTCACATTGGCTAATGTGTAGTAAACAATAATTTATAACTAGTACTTTCCTTTTCTTCCTTCCCCCTTCATTTAATTATTTCCTCGCTTATTCCTTCTCTTTCCCTCCCTTCTCCTCTCCTTTCCCCCTCTTCCTTCTTTTCCCCTTTCTCCCTCTTATCCTTTCTCTTCTATTTTTCCTTTCCAAGTTGAAAGCACGTGAAATCTCCTCCGTGCAGCCTTCATTAATGGGGAGGTAGATGGGGATAAAAATAAATTCATCTCTTCTATACCAATAGATCGCTGACAGAGCAATAATAAACGAGCCCTGCCACTAACAAACCATCAGCCTGAAGAATCTTTTATTTTAAAAAAGAACTCAATGTTGTCACTTCATCTCCGATATTCAACATGTAAGGCATTATGGAGACGAAGTTGAACAAAAATCAAACCTCGCCTTCCACATACCCAACAACGATGAGAAACCCGGGGCTTCACTTTATATTTTATATACACTACGATTATATGTCATAAATTATCAGGAAAAACAAAAAAATTGTGTGATATTAACTCTTGATAAAAGTACGATAATCTTCTCAATTTTTGTATCATTTCTTTAAAACTAAACAAGCAAACAAAATATGTAGGCCTATATATTTATATACATTAAACAAAGATCGCTCTCATATACCTGACAGGCTAGTTTGACCCATACATTTCACATTGGCCAATGTATAGTTCACAATACTTTATAGCTTGTACTTTTCTTTTCTCAATTTCCTAGGGAAAAGAGAAATCTTAATAACAAATTGATTGGTGTAACATTCTTGATTACATAACTCATCAGCTATTACCACACTCTTTTTTTTGTTTACAAGAATGATATGAAAGGCATAAAGTAAATCTTGGAATATTATTCATCTTTGTCATAGGAACCTATTTTACAGTAACAAAATGGTCTTTGACCTATTAAATGGCTGCACATTATGTTATTCTGTGTCCATGCCTGACAATCACTTTGAAGTTTATAAGTCAATCCTGGTTGCAGTTACTGTCTGAGTTAGGGTGAATCTCGCTGCTCATTCGTACAATTCTACACAATCATAATATGCTCTTGTAGGTAGCGCTTGCCTTTAGTATCTTATTAATCTCTTCTTTTGGCTGAAAAAAGTATTCACATTAACTTGCACATAATTTAATCTACAACTGATTTCCAGTGAAAACAATACATGTAGCTCGCTTTTTGCTTCACACACTGTAAAAAATACTTATCTGAAAACAGATCGTGGTAGGTCTCCTTGTAATCACAAACAAATTCATGAATTAGGGGTAGCTGGAAATTCAGGTTCTCCATAAGTCGTATGACATCTTGACTTGAGGCATGTCGTAGTAGAAACGAGAGCTTTACACTTGTTACATAAAACTTTTTCCTTCCTGGCGTAATGAAGTGCTCGATTTAGAGCTGTAGAATTCAAACGAAGATTGTCGAAACGTGACTCAATATCCCTTCTCCTCCGCTTCCATTCGGGAGCACTTGCCTCTCCATAGGCCGTATGACATCTTGACTTGAGGCATGTCGTAGCCAAAGCGAGAGCATTGTCAGATGACACTTGTTGCATACAACTTTTTCCTTCCTGACATATTGATATGTACCTATTTTGTAATGATTTAGAACTGTAGAACTCATACGAAGATTGTCGAAACGTGACTCAATATCCCCTCTCCTCAGCTTCCATTCGGGAGCACTTGCCTCTAATTTCTTATTAATCTCTTCTTTTGGCTGAACAGAGTATTCCCTTTAACTTTGCACTGTATCTTCCCATGTGTAAAGAGTAACTCAACATACATCACTGTATAATGAAAAATCTAGACGAACGAAATCGACTCGATCTGCAGATTTCCCGCATGAACTAAACTTTAGGTGACGCACAACTCAACAACAGTAGTCCGTAAACTTGCATATACTTAATCTTCAGCTGATTTCCATTAAAGACGGTGCTCGACTATCCGAAATCAAATCGTGGTAGGTCTTCTACTTGTTATCACAAACAAAATCATGGCTTTGGGGTAGCTGTAAATTCAGTTCTCCATAGGCCGTATGACATCTTGACCCTCCTCTCGCAAACCTTGGATGAATCGTTGTTGGGCTGCCACTGGCAGCCACACCTTGTTTATGAATAGTTTGCTTGGTTCAGACTTTGAGAAGTACGCAAGTTTCCCTGCTTTTCTTGCCGCAAAAAGAGCTGGCATCTGCGTTTGCCTCAAATTCCTCATTCTCAATGGGATATCTTCCCGTATCGAAAGCCTTGTCCCTTTCAGGTTTCTCGCATTCCTCATAATGGTGTCCCTGTCCCTGTATCGAAAGAAGCGCGCCTTAATAGGGCGTGGCATGGATTTCGTCGCGATTCTATGCACCCTCTGATATTCTACGGCATCGGCCTCTTCTTCTGACATCTTCAAATTATTAATGTAGAAATCCTTCATAACTT
The DNA here is from genome assembly GCA_035222895.1 of Strongylocentrotus droebachiensis. Taxonomy (NCBI): domain Eukaryota; kingdom Metazoa; phylum Echinodermata; class Echinoidea; order Camarodonta; family Strongylocentrotidae; genus Strongylocentrotus; species Strongylocentrotus droebachiensis. The sequence goes on from JAVYIG010000736.1 coordinate 128,705, forward strand.
GTTTGATGTCTTCTCCTTCCTTCTCTGGTAGTCCCATGAAAATAAGGTTCTCTCTTGCCACGTACACGGCAAGTTTGTCAATTTCCATTTGAAGAGCCGCTTCATTTTCCATTGCTTTCGCTTCCATCATCCTCATTTTCTTCTTAATCTCATCCGACTCCTTGCTTTGAAAATCAATTGCTTCCTTTAAATCTTTGAATTGAGATTCAATTTGCTTCATTTGCTCTTTAATGTTAGCCTCCAGGGAAGAGAATCTTTCTCCTAATCTCTCTGTCTGCTGCTCCAGCAGCCGTCGGAGAGTCGGAAGCAGGTTTGTATCAGGGCTTGGGGGGCTCGAACCGGCATCAGCTCTCGGTCTCTTCGTAGATCCTTTTCCCGTATTACGTAAGTTGCTGGCCATATTTTCTATCACGCGTTCCAATGGGATTCGGGAGAGGCTCGAAAAACTCGTGTCTACTCTACGAACATAATTTTAACCACAATACACACACACACACACACACGCACGCACACACACGCACACACATACGTGATTACAGTGCAATTTGGGGACCAGTTTTGATACATTCCAGCGCGGCAATTAAAGTACCAAAATGTATCTACCCACTTAAGGGGACCGAACCAAAAAAAAATGTCAACAAAATGAACAATTGAAATAAAAAAATCATTTAAGGTAAAATACATATATCGATGGGATAGTTAAAGATAAACTTTAGTACTGGTAATGCGATTGCATTGTGAAAGAAAAGGTGTGGAAAGGATCAGAAACAGTTGATCATGTAGCATGTAAGTATTGGTGTGCACTGCAAGGTTCTGGAGTCATCAAAATCATAATAAATTTGACCGAGTCTTGGTAAAGTAACAAGCACATATACAGAAAGCTATGTATGGGACAACACGCATGGTGTCGGGGCTGGTACTACCTTGATTCCTTGTCTTTCTATGCTCATTACTCAGCCAGTATACATTTTCTTCCAAAATTGTTTGGCACATGTCATTTATTTGTAATCTTGAACATTCAGTGTAAGTTTCGTTTGATTCTATGAGAAATAATTTTCTTTTTTTTACCAGAACTCAAGTTTATCTTTAACAGCGTCTTTTCAACCCCTCATGTTCTCTTGGCAAAGACGTTTTCCATTAAACCATAAAGATCACGGGTACACACCTGCCTTGATGGTCCACATCATACTTTCTTATTAGTTATCCGATTTTGCTCAAACCTTTTGGATTGGTTTGTCTGATTTTTCTGCTTCTTTTAAAAGTAAGTTGCCTTTGGAGTGGACTTGTACTTTAAATGCCTAAAACCCCTGAGTTTCTGGGGGCTCCGCCCCCTGGACCCCACCCCAATAAGTGACTTGCATGACAGTGTCACAAATAAGATATCAAAATATGCTCATCTGACCGTAATTAAATGCCTAAAACCCCTGAGCTTCATGAGGCTCCGCCCTTTGACACTCGCCAGGGCTTTGCCCCTCGACCCCACGCCAATTTACGCTTCACTTTGCTTTACTTTGCCCCCCCCCCCCCCACTTTGAAAAACGTTCACAGGGACTGCGTAACATGTAAGTGTGGTGGTGATAAGGATTTCTTTCTTCCCCAAACGTTTTTGCTCATTACTGCTCCCTCGTCCCTCGCATTTCGTCTCCCGGTCCTGAAAAGAAATCGCCGCCTCTGCCTGCACCCACCCCCTAGGGAGCGCGCTTCGCGCTCTCAATCGGTGATTCCCACACTCGACTGCCCCCTGAAATGAAATAATGGCTACACGGTTGCCTTGCCCCCCTAACAAAATACCCTGGCGCCGCCCCTTTGAATTAGTGCCATTTCTTTATACCATAACCTCCATATGGAGAAAGAAAACACGGACCGAGCGCTTGATTATATCGAAATGAGAAGAATATTACTGTACAATACTATAAAAGATACAAATTTTGAATGTAAATCTCTTTTGCATCAACTTGAATGACCTGAAACAAATGTTTATTATGCTATATTGACGGTACTATACGTCGGACATTATACTTTAGCGAAAAGATATAAACATGATATTAAAAAAAAAAAAAAAAAAAAAAAAAATCAGAACGGGGGGGGGGGGAGGTGATTAGAGATAAAATTTCATAATAATAAATACAGTACAAACTACGTCCAACTTTCTATCTCTCCCACCCCTCCCCTCTCTCTCTCCCCCTCTCTCCCTCCCTTTCTCTCTCTGTCCGTCTGTGTATATGTCTCTCTCTCTCTGTGTCTATCTGTCAATGTCGTTTTTCATCTTCATCTTTCATATTGTTTACTATTCCGCCATTTGTTTGTCGGCCTGCGTCATTCCTTGATATAAATTGTCATAACATAATTATGATGTACACATATACCTTATATTTATTATAGAGAACAAAAATAGAGAACGAGCGGCTGATAATGTCGAAATGAGAAGAATATTACTGTACACAAATGATAGAAAGTAACAGTTTTGATTTTGAATGTAAATCTCTGTTGCATCAACATAAAATGATACGTTCATTATATGCTATTGACGGAAATAATTTACATCGGACATTATACTTTATACAGCACAAAGGGTTATCTAGAAGAAGGTAAACAACATTATAAGAGAAAGAATAAAACTTTCTTTTTTATTAAAAAAAAAGTAGCATAAGTACCCTACAAAAACAGAAGAAATCATGGAGAGGGAGACAAGAAAAATTATGAAAAGTACACAACAAATACATATAAAAAAAGATAGGATTCTAGAGCGGAAGATGATAGGGGAAACGTATTAGTTTGTAAGTATTGGCAAATGTTGACAGTAATATAGTTTGTAAGTATTGACAAAGTATATACAAACAAAAATAACACAGAAATATTTGAAAGTATTTGAGACCTATATATAGGTCACAGACATATATATGTCACAGACCAAAAGATGACATGATACATGATTGTTTCTCTCTCTGTCTGTCTGTCTCTCTTTGTCTCTCTCTGTCTCTCTTTTGCTCTCTCTCTTTCTCTCTCTTTTTCTCTCTCTCTTTCTTTCTCTCTTTCTCTCTCTCGCTCGCTTTCTCAGCACCATTTTACATCTTGAAAGATATATTATATCATCATGGAAGATAATGGAATAATAAAGATGTGATTAAGTACCATGTCACGGACGAAAATATGACATGATTAATGATTGTTTCTCTCTCTGTCTGTCTGTCTTTCTCTCTCTCTCTCTCTCTCTCTTTCCCTCTCTCTCTCTCTTCGTCTCTCTTCCTCTCTTTATCTCTCGCTCGCTTTCTCAGCGCCATTTTCCATCTTGAAAGATATAAACAATCATGAAACATAATGGAATAGTAAAGATGTGATTAAGTACTATGTCACAGACGAAAATATGACAAAATAAATGACTGTTTCTCTCTCTGTCTGTCTGCCTCTCTCTCTCTCTCTTTATCTCTCTCACTCGCTTTCTCAGCGCCATTTTCCGTCTTCATATCTGGTACTGTTTTCCGTTCCGCTATTTGCTTGTAGTTGTATTCCGAAAGTATTCCTTTCGAACTTGAGATAACTATACCATAACCTCGATATGGAGAAAGAAAAACATGGAACGAACGCCTGATAATATCAAAATGAGAACAATGTTACTGTACAATAATTATAAAAAGTACCACTTTTGATTGTAAATCTCTGTTGCATCAAAATGGTATGAACAAAATGTTTATTATGCTTTATTGACACACACACATACATTATCTCTATTTTGTTAGACCTCATCGCTTTGGATTATTTACCCATTCTCTCTCTCTCTTTCTCTCTCTCTCACTCTTTATCATTCACTGACTCACTCGTTCCTTAACACATACACACACAAATACACACACACACTCTCTCTCTCTCTCTCTCTCTGTGGATATGGATTGTATTCAGATTCTCTTTTAAAACTAGAACATGATAATATCAAACAATGCGGGAAACTGCGGGAAACTCAATTCAATGAAACAGAATATCACTGATGCAAAAATTTGGTTCTCAAAATGACAGAAAATTTCCACTCCTGATTTTATACAAACTATCTGTTTCTTAAAAACATAATATAAAACTTACGTTCAAACTACCAAACAATAAACTTCCATTATCTCCTTCTATATACTTATCATACCAGATACGTTCTAAAATATAAGCTTAATATTCCCCTAAGGCCCTGGCCAGAGCAATATTTTTTTCTTCAAAAACTATAACCAGTCTTAGAAGGTGCATTATTATTGGAAGGGTGTTATAAACAAACCTTCAAACTTAATAACATTCTAACCTTTCAAAACACCTTAACTATCTTATGCCTGTTACGTTTGAATACAATACATAGGCCTACATCAGCTTCTCAATAAAACAAAAATAAGTTGTGACATAATAATCTTTCTCCAAAATATCGAACTTGAGTATTATGTTGTATTACTTGTTTATGTACATACAAAGAGCTTATTTTCAAGAGGTACTAGATCCAGGTGTGTAACTTAAGAAAGAACTCTTTGTTTACCCGATTTTGTTCAGGTGTCTATGGAAAATTGTTATTAAAATATGCATGTTTGGACGTTCCACTTGCTGTTCTGTGAGCTCTTTCAACTTATGCATCGGCAACATTCAGGTTTGTGTCAAAAACTGCCTTGACGTATGCTGTGTAGTCGTGAGAGTCAGCTTCAACACCCTCCGGAATTCCATGGATCACCATGTTGTTTCGCTTGCTCCTATTTACGGGATCCACATCATTTGACCCAACTCATTTACATAATCCATGTCGGCTTTGGCCTCCTTGTGTTCCACAACTTGTCGCTTCAACTCGATGAATTCTGTCTCCAGGAAACCAATTTCCTGCTCTAAATCTACGATCCTCGTATCCAATGCCTTTTACGAGCCCTGTCGAAACCCTAAATTCGCTACGTTCGCAAGCATCCACTGTACAGTGAGATAGGGCCTTAGGTTGTTTTTTTTTGGCTTCAGAAGAAATCCTCGTTTAAGGCCCTACCTCACTGAGCGGCGAATGCTTGCGAACGTAGCGAATTTGTATACGCCAACCTTTCTGACGAATGCTAGCGAAAATCGGCGACCTTCAGTGACGTCTAGCGACAATAAGCAACATTTGAGCGAATGTTTCTGAAAGTTTTTGCGAAAGGCAGTTGGCGACTATCAGTGTTATCAAAAGTGTTTGAAAAGATTAGCAACTATTTGCCAAGCCTTTGCCACTCTTTGTGAACGTTTGAGACCTTTTCAGAACTCCTGGTACTCACTGGGTCGATTTTTATAAAGGAACCATATGGTAACATGGTCGCTAGCATTAGCGAAACAGAGAGAACTGACGATAACAAAGAGCGACGCGGTCTTACACTGTTTGCGACAATGAAAACTGTTTGCGAACTTTCTTGCAACCTTTTGCAAACTTTTACGAGCCCTGGTGAAACCCTAAATTCGCTATATACGTTCGCAATATTAGCATTTGCCGGTCAGTGAGATAGGGCCTTTAGGGTGTGTGTGGAAAACATGTGATCATCATGCTGTCTAGGCGACTGGGGCCCCCGATAATATTTAACAATGTGTGTGCGACCATCCGAGACATTTTTACATTTCTTTCAATTTCATAACCTGACCGCTTCCAACTGGAATTCCCAACGCTGTGTGTTACTTCTTCCTCGTAAGTATGCCCTACGAGGCGGGCTGTTCGGAACAGGGAGTCGACATTTGAGAACTATCCCACTTTCTCAACTCAAGCAGGTTTTATGAGATTTTGCAAATTAGGTGATTTTGATGCAATCAGAGCTGGACAGTTACGAATTCGGCTGGAATTCTTATTCAAGAGATTCAAGACCGCCATTGTCGCAGATTACACCAATTTGAGCTGCATGCACCGCTGTACCTAAGTTTGAATTTTGCCACGCGAACTGCTCGTAAGGACTATATCGTTGGACTAGTTAATCAGCAGTTTATAGTTCATTATTCCTCAACTATTATTACGTCGAAAAAAAACTCGCTGTGCCCCTGAAGTAAAGGCGGTGGATGACGTCATTGCACTGAAAGGCTTACTGCTTGATTATACAAATAACGTAAGTAGTTAAGAACGTTTTTTAAATATTTTTAGAAAAAAACTATTAATTGTATTCAGAAGTCATAGAATTAGACCGTTTTAAGTATTGACATATACATAAACAAGGGCAACAAATTAAATCTAAGCAGCAATCAATTTCATTAACGTGCATTCATGTTTGAGCACATTTTCTCAACTCGTTGCTCCCCTGTTTCACTTTTAAACTTGTTGCATTCAATTTCGTTTCGAGTCACCGAAATTACTAAACATGCACATTCAAATTAAAGCTTGGTTCAGTCAATTTGGAAATGCGTAAAGGTCATTCAATTTCGCCAATGTCGAGTTGGAGGAGAATTCTTTGGCGAATTGCGAGGCTCGATGTTTACTCGGATATTCACTATTTCATGTTTATTTATTCCTTTTCTCTATGATCTTTTCTGACATGATTTCACATAATACAATCTTATATTGCATTTCATGTTTTCTCTTTCTTTATTTCTGTTGAAACATCTCTTTATTCATATCTTCATATTTTTCATTATAAATGTCTTTGTTTTGATCAATCTTGATTGTGTAGTTGATCTTTCTTTCTTTTGATTTTACATCTTTTTCTTCATTCATCATTGTATTTTGTTGCCATCATGTCCATGTCTATTAAAGCTGAACTCTACCGCTGTCCAGGATCTGTTTAAATATAGCTTGTGCTTAGAAGAGAACGTGTGCACCTTCTCTGGGGACAGTTACCTGTGTAATGACAGATATCTGCTAACGAATACGCATGTCATTCTTACATGTACAAGTAAACTTTGCATAAAGTTATTCAAACAGAAGTATATTAAGTGAAAAATTAACATCAAATGAAATGCAATGCACAAATGTCACATATGTATGCCTATAATCACGAAATTGAATGCTCGAATATATACCACCGTCTGTCCGGCGCGAATTTGAATGCTCTGTGCACGCTTTTCTAAACTGAATGCTCGTTTTGCACGTCTTCGTGACAAGAGTATGAAATCGCATGATCCTAAATCAAATTGAATGACGAAATTAGGTATTTGAATGTTGATCTACATAATCATTCAATTTAGCACGAACATGAATAAACATCACATTAATTCGGAAGCTAAGTTTACGAAGATGGGCGGGAAAACCTATAATAATGATATTATGTGACAATAAAAAGATAAAATAATATTTGTAAAAAATAGCAATAATAATGTAGACAATAATCAGCTGATAATATAGTATTAATGACTGCTTTGAGAGAAATAGTTGTTTTTATTCGCTCAAGGGAAGGTTACAATTGTGCTATTGCCCGAGGCGTGCCGAGGGCATTAGCCCAATTGTAACCTTCCCGAGAGCGTATAAAACAACTATTTCTCGAATATTAAAGCAGTCATTAGTACTTTTATATGCCAAAAAAAAAGAGTCAACTTATGACACCACCTCGGCCTTTCTCTAGTTTATCAGAAGGTACGTTTATCATCCTTTTTCTGCCCGAGAATCAGCGTTTTTATAGTGATAAACGCAAGCCTGTTTTCAAACGTCTTTAGATATGGGTATAATTACTGTTGAAACACCGACAAAAGAGTGTTTTTAATGTGAGAATAACCATAATCACATTTTGAGAGATAAACTCAAAACTGTTTTGAAACACACATACATATCGTACGTTCCCATGCTATTTTTCGTTCGGAAAAATAGCGCGTGCCAGTGCTGTGTCAACTGACCTGTGTCGTGTTATTGATAATAGGGCGCTTACAAGATGGAAGGCAAAGAGGACGGGAGAATTCACTCAACCGAGACCAAATAACGTATGCAGTTCGGATTCTGTCTATTGAAATACTATTTTTCTGATCAGGTGAATGAAATAATTTGTATTGAGGCACTTCACAAAGACTGATGCATTAAATCTGGTTCATTCATTAAATAGTGATCTGTCAGTTTATGACAGGTTCAGTGACCCAATCAGAGTTCTACTTCAAGTGTCTCTCCACGTACTTCGGTCTGGTTACATTACGAAAATGGTCTATTTTACGGCGATACAACTCTTCCGTCGAGTTTAGGGAACGAACGCTATTATGGCTGAGAATGGTCGTAAAAATCAACAAGACGGAGAAAATTCTCGTTCGCACATGCGCAGATTTATTATTTTGCTCGGTTACCCTCGTCTTTGCCTTCCGCCATTTTCGTAATGTAACCAAATTTAATGCATCAGTCTTTGTGAAGTGCTTCAATACAAATGATTTCATTTACCTCATATTATAGCATTTCAATAGACAGAATCCGAACTGCATCCACTATTTGATCTCGGTTGAGTGAATTCTCCCGTCCTCTTTGCCTTCCGTCTCGCCCGCTCCCCCCCCCCCCCCCACTCCAGGGTCGGAATGACCGCATGCGTGCTACCAAAATGTCCGGTAAAGGGGTACTTTTCACGCACCAAAGTCCGGCTCGTAGTACCCAAAATTAACTTTACACACCGGACTTAGGGGGTACTTTCAAAAGGAGGGAACACGCGCAAATGCGTACCCTAAATAACACTGAGTGGGGGAGGGGAGGGGGGGGGGGCGGACCGTCTCATTACTAAAGCGCCCTAGTGTGCAAGGCGTGTCTACGTATTTGTCCATTGTTCCTTGTTCCTTGTTCACGGTTTATGTTCAGTTTTGCTGAGATACGTAACCGAGATGGCGATCTAACGGAAAGCTTTACATTGACAGAGAGATGTTCCGTGCACAACGAGATTTCACGAACTATCTCGTCGAACGAGCCAAACGTTCCTACTTTGTTGGGCTAATCGATAACTGTGGACATGACTCTAAGAATCTCTTCTCTACGGCTAATCGTCTCTTGAATCGGAAACAGAACTCTCCACTTCCAAACCATGCTGATAGCGGGCGCGTACGCAGGGGGGGGGGGGTTAACCCCCCCCCCCCTTGGTATTTTTATGTGTGTAAACCCCCCAAAAAAACCTAACCCCCCCTTTTTTTATTTTTATTTTTTTATTATGATTAAAAAAATAATAAAATAATAATAATACTCCCATGGCTGACCTAAAAAAGGTGACCTTACCCCCCCCCCCCCCCCCCCAACGGAGCAAAATGTCAAATTTTTAAAATTTCGAGACCAAAACAAAAAAAAGGAACAGAGGAGATAAAGGGAAGGAAAACAAGAGAAAGAAGAAAAGAGAAAAAAGGGAGATATCACTTGCAATTTTCCCGCCAACAAGTTGTGAATCGGGAGGGGGGGGGGGCAAAAGGTCCTTGCCTCTTCACCCCACCCGCCCCGCCAAAAAAGAGGAAGAAGAAAAGAAAAGGGTGAAAAGAAGGGGAAATCATTTGCGATTTGCGATTCATCCCGCCAATAATGTGTGGATCGGGGGTCGAGAAGGGGTCTTGCCCCCCCCCCCCCCCCACCAAACATAAAAGAGAGAGAAGGAAGTGAAGGGAAAGAGAAACAAGAGAGAAAGGGAAAGAAAAAAAGAAAAAGAAGGAAGGTAGGGGAGATCAGTTGCAATGTTTCCCCGCCAACAAGGTGTAGATCGGTGGAGGGGGGGGGGGGGGAATCCTCCCCCCTCGAAAAAAAAAATCTAATGTGGTTTATTTCTAATTTGATTCCGGTGACTTACAAATGTTGCTGAAATGACATAATTTTCCGAGATTTTTCCTCACTTGCTTTTTACTTTTTATGCCTTTTTTTGGAAAAAGTATATTAAAGAGAAATAAAAAGAAAGATAAAAAGAAAGAACAAACAGTGACCTGCCAGTGTCACAAAATAATAAGGTATCAAAATATGCTCATATCTGACCGTGATTAAATGCCTAAAACCTCTTGGCTACCGGGGGCTCTGCCCCCTTGACCCCACCAGGGGCCCTAAGGCGGGCACCGGTATGCTCATCTGACGGTAATTTAATGCCTAAAACACCTGAGCTTATGGTGCCTCAAGCGAATTAGTGTTCTGCCAGTGTCACAAGTAAGGCATCAAAATATGCTCATCTGACCGTAATGAAAGGTATCAGAATATGCTTGTCTGACCGTAATTAAACGCCTAAACCCCTGAGCCTAAAAACCCTGGACCCAACCAATGGCTCTTATAGGAGGCCCCTGGATGCTCATCTGACCGTAATTTATTGCCTAAAACCCCTAAGCTTCCGGGGGCTCCGCCCCTGCCAGTGTCGCAAATAAGGTATCAAACTATGCTCGTCTGACCGTAATATGCCAACAACCCCTGCGCTTCCGGGGGCACTGGGGGCTGCGTCCCCCTGGACGCCACCTAGGACCCTAAGGCGGCCCCTAGATACTCATTTGACTGTAATTTAATACCTAATATCTCTTGAGTTTCTGGGGCCTCCGCCCCCTTGACTCCACGCCAATTAGTGTCCTGCCAGTGTCACAAATAGGGTATCAAAATATGCTAGTCTGACCGTTATTAAATGCCTAAAATCCCAGAGCTGCTGGGAACTCCGCCCCCTCTACCCCCACAAAGGGGGGGGGGGGTTTAAGGCGGGCCCCTGGATGCTTATCTTACCGTTATAAAATGCCTCAAATCCCTGAGGTTCAAGGGGCTGAGCCCTCTGGACCCCACACCAATTATTGACATGCCAGTGTCATGAATAAGGTATCAAAATATGCTCATCTGACCGTAAATAAATGTTTATATCCCCTGAGCTTCTGGGGGCTCCGCCTTTTGACCGGGGCATTCATGTTAGAGTGGGGGCGATTGCGGATTATTATATTTTGTCTGCCCCCCCCCCCAAAAAAAAAAAAAAAAAACACAGAACAACAACAACAAACAAACAAACAAACGTTATGCTCATTACGCCATTGCTGGTTACCATTACGTACCAATTTTTGGCTTGCATAATTTCAAAATTGCCCGCCCCCTAAGAAATCCTGGATCCGCGCCCGCGTGGGCGTGCATCTGAATCTCTGTGTTTGGGCGTTTCACGTGGTGTTCTGTGAGCTCTTTCAACTTCTGCATCGGCAACATTCAAGTGTGTGTCAAAAAATGCCTTGACGTATGCTGTGTAGTCATGGGAGTCACCTTCAACATCCTCCGGAATTTACGAGATCCACAATATTCTGCCTCATCTCATTTACATAATCCATGTCGGCTTTGGCCTCCTTGTTTTCCACAACTTGTCGCTTCAACTCGATGAATTCTGTCTCCAGGAAACCAAATCTTTGCTCTAAATCTATGATCCTCGTATCCAATGCCTCCACTTTTCTTTCAATGTTGATGACTTTCTCGGATATGAGGTATACCTTTTTTATCCTCACCCGACACTTTAAGCAATATGTCACGCAAAAGACGTTCCGTAGAGCAGGGAGGTAATAGAGATGGAGTGGAATCAAGCCGATCTCCTTAAAACCAATGCTCCGTGCCGCCGAAAAAGTATGCGCTACTCCACAACTGTTGACCAGGTGGTGATATAAAAGAGCGCATGAAGTATTAACTATTATCAGGATTTAGAATTCCTACATCAGAAAATGGTATCTCAGCAAATGTTCGCTGTCCCTTTTAATGATTTCTCATCAATTGTTGAATGTGTAATGAGTTGAACAAGCGAACAGAAACTTTTGTAATTTTATACTTTTTTTTCAACTGCAAAAATACAAAAAGCACGTGAAAGCATGCATAAGCAAACTTAAAATTATCGAAGATTGTAAATCATTGATTAAATGACGAGACATTAAAACATGCGAAAATAATCAGATTATCCTAGAACATTGAGTTTTTGTCAGGATCTAATTTGTTCAATTACGAACTCTAGAACACAAATTATAGGAAGGGTGGAGTACTAAATTTGTCAAATTGTTTGAAGCACTATTCCCAATACAATCCCCATATAAAGTTTATAATCTACACTGACATTTTTCCGTTAACTTAATAAATGTGAAACTGGTTCATGGCCTCGAAAATTCCCCGCAGTGAAAGAGCGGATCGGAGCATGGAACTTCAAAGCCAAGTGGAATATTACGCATTCCATTGTTACGCTTTAGAACTCACGCATGCGTTTCAATAAATTACAAGAGTTTCCACTCCTTATCTTAATACCTCCCTGCGTAGAGTTAGAGTCAGATTTGTTACCACATACCTCTATGTAGTTAGAATAATTGATGGCTGTGGGACATCCCTCATTCGTTTTAAAATTGCCGCTTTCTCCTCGCACTTCGTCATCTGAAGAAGGAGTTCTTAGTCGCTTAAAACTAAGCACCGTTTGTAGCTATGAATTATAAGGCCTGTCACCCTAGAACCAGAGAACCAGTAATAAAGGCTCACATACTAAGTTTTTTCCTCCTGCTCTCTTTGTTCGTGTCTCTTTACAACATCACCAAGGGCGCCTTACAACAACCATGGCTCAAACTCAGCATCTAAATGATTCGCAAGATCCGTGGCGGTACGTCATAGTTCTTAGTAAGTTTCTAGTCCTCTTTGTGGATGGCGGGATGGCTAAATCGTTTGGAGTTCTCATTCCCGAGATGGTGGACCGGTACGATAGTGACTACAAGACAATTGCTTTTATCTGCAGTCTGCATTCACTGATGTTCATGACAGGTAATATAATTAATTTTAAACTTCTTTTTTTCCCCTTTAATTTCAATTGATTGTCTAATATTGGAAACTTGTTTTCCTCACATTATATAAATACAAAGGATCAAAATATCTCGACATACATAATAATATCATATACTATGATAGAAATCTTTCAGAATATTGCTATACAGTAGTTTTCTTACGTTATTATGAACAAAGTAAGTTAATTATTTTAAGTGTTCGAGTGAACGGGATGGTCCGGAATGGTTACAAAAATAACATTACAGAAATAAAGAAGAACGTAAAATCCAGGTAACAGTTTTAACGGAGGAGGCGCGATAGCTCAGTCGGTAGAGCAGTGGTCTCGTTATCCGGTGACCCGGGTTCGAAACCCAAGTCAATGCGCTAGTGCCCTTTGGTAAGGCATTAATCCTCATTACCAGGTCCCTCGGAGAGGACCTTAAGCCGTCGGTTTCCTGGTTGCTTTCTAACAAGCATTTATTACTTTCTTAGCTGTCGGGTAAAATAACCACCACTATTTCTATTTCTATCTATTTTAAAGGGATTTGCGGATAGAGAAAGGAACGAAGGAATTTAGAAAGCGTTGAGTGCGACAGCTCATTGAATGTCGTTTACCAGAACGCATAAACACATAACATGGAAAGAGTTGATGATTTTCGTTTTTCATAATTAGTTTTACTTCTAGAGCAACCTTAAATCCCATTTGTTGAATTTTGCGTTTTGAAGACAGACATTCATTCATTCTTTCATTTTTGCATTTTCTTTCTTTTTAAGGTTTATAAAGCGGGCTAGGTTCCAATCTTTGAAACCCCGAAATAATTTTCGTAATGTAATCCTTATTAAGTGCTATATTTATCATTTCATTCAACTGTCATGAATGATTGTTTCTCAATAGTCAGAATGCGAATTTCATACATTAATTGTTGTTATGTAGAACAAACAGTACCCATGTTCAGACGTGGCCTCCTAGTCGGCGTACGTTTTTCCGTGCAGCAATAAATATTCCATATTGCATAAATATTAGACTTACACCATTAGTTGTCCATACGTTCTTACTCAGATCAACTTGCCACGATTATGTTAATACGACCTTCCACCGACCCAGTATATTTTTGTCTGCTTCTCAGACGATATCCATTGATAATAGGGAGGAACCTCCCTGGTAATACAAATGCATATCTTTTTCTTGAACGTAAAAGCAGGGAGGTGTCATTTAAACCTCCCTGGTAAAAGTATTGGAAATTACAGAATACCTAAAACTAAGGAGAAAAAACATAACATTATCTCTAACTCTCATTGTCTGTTTTAAGTAAACCAACTTAATATATACTGTATATTCGTTCTAAAAACTGTATTTATATACTATGGAGCAAAACTTGGACATGTAAACAGAAATTAGTAATACAAATCAAACAATACTTTATAGCCAGAATTAGAATGCTTGTCAATAGTTGCCGAATAAGCCTACACTTATGAAGCATGTGCCTCTCCATTTTATAGTACAACAACATTTAGACATGAAGCATCACAACTTGTAGCTGTGATTTTTCTAATTCATGTATATATATTTCTTAATTTGTATTTCTTTAACCTCAATAGCTCCTATTGCTAATGTTCTGCTGAAGGTGATGAAGCCTCAGACCTTAGGAATGTTCGGTGGACTACTGGCCGCAATATCTATAATGTGCGCCCCGCTTGCAAACTCAGTCTTTGAACTCGGTATACTGATATCTTTAACAGGTAAGTAGACGTGTAGTTCCTGGATAACAATAGTTCTTTGGATCAAAGTTATGCTATGGTCACAAAACATGACGTAATTAGGCCAACTTCTTGTTTCCCTGTCCCACATATAATAATAATCATGATAATAATAAATAATAATAAAATAATAAAAAAAAAAAAAAAAAAAATGATAATACATTTCGGGTGAGGAGAAAGGAAGTGGGGATTCTTGCTTTTCCAAAAAACTTCAGGGGGGCTTGAAACCCCCTCCCAGAACTGCCACTGCCCTGTCCAATACAATTGCCCTCTATCTGTATTCTTTTAAATACCTCTTGTTGCTTAATGGAGTAACATAGCAATTATAGCAATCAGTTATATAACGGGCCATGCACGCGGGGAAGAAAATAATCCGCGTGTATAGGCCTATGTATACTACCTTGATTATTTATGAAGACTAAAGTGTAATTAGATTGAACATTTTCGATTTATATGTTACCTTTTCATTAAATCGCACTGGTTAGAGCTACACAATACTCACGATATTTTCCCTAACTTGACTGTGATATCTTCCCGGAGCTTTGTTTAAAAATAACCCAACTAAGGAATTCGAGATAGCACAATCATGTCTGTTGAAGAAGGGGTTTTAAAGGGAAACTCATCCACAATAATACAAATGCGATTTATTCCTGCCCTTCGATGTACAGTATTCCTTACGATAATGTAAAAGAGATATATAACTGAATATATTATGGGCATGATGTGATGCCTTTTAGCATGACATGGCCGCTGCCATTTTCTTAAAAATGTGACGTACCATGTGAAGTTATACATGTAACATGCAACCAGCTTTAATTGGAAAGAATTTAAAGTGCATGTTCAAAGAAAATTACAAATATGGCAAATAACGTATAACTAGAAGCTAACAGATGGCTCTCGTACAAGTTTTAGGTCAACTACATATCGGGTGATTTATACAAATAAAAATATAACCACCTCCATAGCATCTGGGATATGCGAGAGATTCGCCAGAAAAATAACGATGTTTTAATGCCGTCACAATATGAACTAATCCTGCCCAAGCAAAAGACATACCATAAAGAATGAACATAATTCCAATGTTCTTATTTCTCAAATAATAATGAGTTTAGTGTATATAAATGTGATGGAATTTTACACCATTCAAAAAAGGATATGAAACCGATTCTGATAACTAAAATCTTTTGTTTGTAAATACACAGGATAGGGGTTAATGAACAATCAAAGAAACCACACTTTCAAATATTAAAAAAAAAACACGAAATGATAGCATGGACGGCATATGTTACCTCTTAAAACAATGAACATACCGCGGTGTATGCAGCTGAAAATACAATGGCGTCTTATTTTGTTTACAAGCGACGGATTCCTTAATTTTCATATCCTTGCATTTTTCATCAAAATAATACCATGCGCGGGGTTTAGTGTGAGGCAATATATTACACATTTAGTCTGAGGGTAGTGAAGTAAGAGAAATAAATTAAAATTAATAGAGATCATAAAACAGGCACTGAAAATTGGTGAGATGTCATGGGACATCGTTGCTTGTTCCTCCCAGCCCCCCCCCCCCAAACAATAGAGTAAGGGTTAATGACACGCCTTTCTTCTCTCATTTCATAACCCCTCATCGAAACTCCCCGGAACCTTGCTATCAATTGAAAGAATAAATACCCAATTGGTTTTATGCTAATAGATATTATTGTCTTTGAGATATTGATATTTGCCTATTAATTCTCATGAAACCGAAGTGTTTCTAAATAAAGTGTGTTGAGTGTTTTGATCAATAAATACAAATATATTTTAAAATTAATTTCAGATGTTAATAATTAAAACCAAATACCGTACTTGAAGAAGAACAAAAATACGTTGAGTTTGATGCATTATAAGACCAACGTTATTATCACAATTAAGATATGATTTATTTTAAATTTTCTTTCTCTTCTTTTACTATAGGATTTGGATTAGTCATGGCAATCTTCTCCTCATTGGTTACCCTCGCCAGATTTTTCCCAAAGTCCTTTATCTTCTCAAATTCACTAACGCAGTTTGGTGTCATATGTGGTGTCTTCACAGTACCCATCATAGTCGAGAGATCGCTTGAAGCGTATGGCTATGACGGTGCCTGTCTCATCTTAGGTGGGATCTGTCTTCATGCTGTGGTCTCTGCGGTGATTCTTAGACCACCAAAGGACTTACCTTCGAGGACAGAAGAAGACACGCAGCTTATAGACACACATTCATCAAGTGATAGCCCCTCTATCATAGAGAATGAGAATCATCAAGGAGGTGCAAATTGGGGAACTGAATCAGATAATGATGGCTTCTCACGCTCAAACACTCATTACATGCAGGTGGTAGTGGACTTCTTTCATTCTCTACCCTCAGTTGGAGAGTTGTTTAAATCCTTCATTCTGGTCGAAGAGCCATTATGTACACTAGTTATGCCTGCCGTCTTTTTGGCTAACTACGTCTTTTATGCTTGGCTCTTATTCCTAGTGCCTCACGCAGAGGGTTTGGGAATAGAACCATCAAGAGCCGTACTTTTGTCTTCGATTGGAGGCATTGCTGGTACATTTGGAAGCATTGTCTTTCTGGTGCTCCTTCACTTTAACTACGACTCAACAATCATCATCATCGTCTCCTGCTTGTTGTCTGCCATCTCTTTCTTCTTGGACACACTCGGTTCGACTTTCATCTTCTTAGCAGTAATGGCAGGTTTCCAAGGGTTAGCCCTGTTCGTGCTTCCAACTATTTCATCCGTGATGGCGAAGCTAGCAGTAAGAGATGCACAGAATATACCAAGTGCACTCTCCCTCTTTTTCTTCTTGGAAGCAGTAGGTGTAGGAGCAGGAGATACAATATCAGGTATATATACATTGGTGGTACTGGGCCCTGTTTCATTAAACTTGATATCAATAACAAGTTACAAGCTACTGTTATAAGCTACTGAAATCATGGCATGTGATTGGCGGAGAGAAAAGTTTTATGAAACAGGCCCCTGGTATGCATGGATTAATTATTGGTGCCCAAATCTACTTATTTAAACAGGCACATACAAGGGTTTTTCTGAAGAAAGAGAGATATGATTTTCCTTTTCCTCTTTAAAAATTTCTGTCAGGGGCGAAACTTTTGTACGAACATAAATTATGGTTTGTAGGGAGAAATTTGATTACCCCTCCCCATAATAAACATTAGGGTGTTTTTGCCCCCCTTCCTTCCTAATAAATGCTCTTTTTCCTTCTTAGAAGTGCCCCATCCCCTTCTCATAATTACCCCTTTTCATCTATGATAAGTGCTCCGTTTATTTTAACATGTGCTTCTTTTTCTTTTTCATAAGAGCCACTTCACCCTTCTCATAAAAGCCCCCTTTCACCTCCGATAAATGTGTCTATTAAAATCTGATCGGTGCCCCTTTTCCTTCAACAAAAGCACATTTCCCTTTATAATTAGTGCCCCGTTTTTTTCTAATACGGAACCTATCCCTTTTTCATAAATGCCCCTTTTCACTTCTTATAATTGCCCCTATCGAAATCTGATGGGTGCCTTTTTTCCGTCGACAAATGTCCATTTCCCGTTGTCATAAGTGCCTTTTTCATCCCTAGTAAGTGCCCCCCCCCCCCCACTTTGGAAGTCGCTCTGCCGCCTCTGAGCCGTATTGTGTTAACCATATCACTGGTCTATCATTGATTCACATGGTATAAATAATAAACTATAACATTCAGATTCTATTATTGTGTCATGACTATGTAACTAAACTGTTCTCTTTATCTCATTTCGATCAGGGCACATATATGATGTCACATCTTCGATGCACGCAGTTTTCATATCGTTTGGTATTGCTCTTGCTGTTGCGATGGTCAATCTTATCATCTTTTCCATCGTGGTTTGTTACAAGGCATCAGTTTTAATCTAATTCCTAGGTGAAATACGACCTTCATCTGAAATATTCCATATTGTATGTAATCTTTACAAATATGATCCGATATCAGCCAGTAGTGGATTTATCAGCCAATATAGATTTAGATTAAATTCCTCCTGTGATCTTGCACTTATTGACCTTCATGATCATGTCCTTAATAATATGAACAATAATAACTTACACTCACTTGGTATATCTCTCGATTTGAGTAAGGCGTTTGGTGTAATTAATCACAATATTTTACTTTCTCAGTTAGCTGAATTTGGTATACGTGGTATTGCATTCAATTTGTTTAAGGATTATTATTTGACCGTTTTCATTATACTGTTTATGACAATGTTATTTCCCATCATACGAGGGTCCAATGTGGAGTCCACCAGGGCTCAACACTGGGCCCGCTTCTTTTTTATTTATATAAATGATTCATGCACTGTTTCCTCGTTTTTCCATTTTGTCCTCTTCGCAAACGACACCAATTTGTTTGCTTCTCATAATGACTTTGATATTCTTGTAAATAAGACAGATGAGGAATTAAGATTATAAATTGTTTTCATGCTAATGAATTGCAATGATGAGGCATGTGTGTGTGTGTGTGTTTTTTCGTCTGTCTGGCATTCTTTGTTCAAAACACTATTTTATTCCTCACACAGCAAACTTGGCGCAAGTGAGATTTGGCAGTCTTATAAAGATTGTCTGATGGTCAGTCATCCATGCAGAGATTCAAATAAAAATGGTACCTAAATATATTGGAAGAATAACTCTATCAAGACATATCATGAAACCTACGATTAAATATTCATACTACAAACAATACAACTTTTAAAAAGTGGGACGTTCTTTCTGACTCACTCTGTATAGTGTTGATGTTCCATAATCCATATAAATGTAGGATCGTAATCTGTCTACATTGAAAGAAATGAAAAATAAGAGTCATCCATATGTATCTCACCTTTACATAACATCACGTGTCGGAAGGTTTGACATTGGGGAAAGAGGCTGGTGATAATTTGGAAAAAAATAGGAAAAACCACTTATCACAAAGTGTTTGATATATATCTTTGATTGATTTTATTTTAGTATTAATAAAAACTGTTGAACATGTATATAGAAAGAATAGGATCACTTTCAGGAGTTGTATATTCTACCGTTGACATACCATTCCATAATCATCCTTTTTTTTGCATTCACTTCAGTCGGTATAATGATGTATTATAATATGCTTATGTTTTTTGTATTTTCATCTCGACATCATTTGTAGATACATGTATTATATGCTTTTGTAACTTCCTTTCATACTGCCATATTGTGAAATATGCTTCCATTTTTTTGTATTTTGTTGATTTG
Source organism: Strongylocentrotus droebachiensis (assembly GCA_035222895.1). Taxonomy (NCBI): domain Eukaryota; kingdom Metazoa; phylum Echinodermata; class Echinoidea; order Camarodonta; family Strongylocentrotidae; genus Strongylocentrotus; species Strongylocentrotus droebachiensis. The sequence continues at coordinate 148,327 of JAVYIG010000736.1, forward strand.
ATATCCGTTTTTTAATTTTTATGACCTGTTTGCTTATTGTATTCTGTCATATCGTGTTCATAGCATTCTATGCTGTTTTTTGTTGTTGTACACTGTATACGCTGTTTGGAGATGTGATTTTCTCCAATGATACGGGTTATAGCGCCAGCTATGGATACAATGTATGTTGCGATCCGAGTATGATGCTTTATAGAGAGCACCAATCTGAAGGTTTTTTTAGCCTCTAAATGAAATTTCTCTTTCTCTCGAAGTGTGTTATTTATTGGAGAAAGTTATACAAAAGTGCATGGAGATTTATTTACCTGCCTATAGAGACTGATTTTGTTGTCTCCCCCTTGAGTGGCATAAAATAATAACCTTTTGGTATTGAAAACGATATCGTAAGGCCAAAAAAACAAAAAACATTTGGTTGTCCTCGACCGACCGCCCGCTCGTCATTTTTCGGGCCGCTCGTATTTTTTTTATTTTTTTTTATATATATATATTTTTTTTTAGTTCATTTTTTTTTTTTTTTTTTTTTAATTTAATTTTTGTTGGGGGGAGGAATCTTAAATGCCAAACATACCATTTTATGCATTTGCGTCCCGTTGCCAGTTTGGTCTTTTCAGTACGCAATTAGGTATTTATTGAACTTGCCATTTTTATTATTCTATGTCAAAATGCCGTTCATTTAAATCAGGTTCTGAGCATTCTTAAACTCATTTTAAAGCCCATCTGTACTAGTTTACAGGAAAGATTAGACCACCGTGCAAGGTCACTGGACAGGTGGTTATCTCATCAAATCAGCTCTCAGTTAATATAAGATATAATATATCTCAGTTAATATAAGATAATGGGGGACCAATGGTCACCGATTAGGCATTGTTTGCTACATAGAGGGCGCAAGTAGCTATAAGTAGTACAATCCCTGGTACAATGGAGATTTAAAAAGTGCTGTATTTCTCTCTCACCTGGGATGAACGGGTTTTTGTCGTAGACAGCTACGGTTACATTCCTTACATTCATGCCGTTTGAAATGTGTTTGATTCTACTTTCTTGGGTCTCTACGTAAATTCTCCACAGGCCGCCGATTTTTTGGATACCTTTAATTTCTCGTCCATTAATGGCACCTATTACATATTTGTACATTTCTTCGTATGACATTTGTTTTTCTCGCACTGACGGGATATCCTTATTTCTGATAAATACGGGCTTACCTCCAATAGCGTTCTAAGAAGGAAATTCCTTGCCCGCTTTCGTGGCGTATGTCGCTTCAGTGGACGCCGCCATTTTTAAGTCAGAGTTAGGGTGTGGTTTCCTAAAACGCAGTCCAAAATATTCACCAAATAAATGTCCAGTCCGATAGATTCGTTACCAAAAGCTCCACTTTAATAAAACAATGTCTTCCTCAATATTCCAACTTTGATAGGTTTCTGTAATCGAAGATTTCACAGGATTTTAAAGTAGTTGCACGGAGGAGACTTAAAAGGTGTCTTGATACCTCAAAAGCGCCCTCATCGTTCTCGCATTGTAGCTATAAGTAGTACAATGGAGAATTAAAAAGTGCTGTATTTCAAAGCCCAAAATACTTTCTGTGTTGGTCTTGATATTCATTGTACATTAAACTAGTCTTTTATCATATTAAAGTGTTTTGTAGACTTTGTTTGTTTAAATGCTTGACAATCCCAATGATTTTTTTTTTATGGAAAAAAAATAATTAAAAAAATAATTAAAAAAATGGGGACAAACAAAAAAAATCCGCCCGCCCGCCCCTACTCCAGAATAGCAATCAAGGACAACCAAACAATTTTTTTGGGGGGCCTAATAGGGATATTCTTTTTCAAGTTATTAATTTTTTTGAAATTACGTAATTAATACATTCCTGTCGTTTCCTAGTTGCTCGTTGTATTTGTAATACCTTACATTAAAGGCCCACTGCACTACTTGTAGCTACTCGCGCCCTCTATATAACAAACAATGCCTAATCGGTGACCATTGGTCCCCCATGATCCTCTTTTTCTTATGTTAACTGAGAGCTGAGTTGATGAGATAACCACCTGTCTAGTGACCTTGCAGTGCGGTCTAATCCCTCCTGTGAACTATGGCAGATAAGCTTTAAAAGAGAATTTCAACAAGCAGTCATACAAATGCATTGAATCTTTACAGGAGTAACTTTTAGGGAAGCTTTAAGATACAAAAAAAGGGTAGTGAAAATTTGATTAAACAAAATTGGCTAAACTACTTAAAAAAGCTTAAAAAGAAGTCCCAGTTTCATGCCAGATTTGCCAGTTCACATTTTACCCACACTTTTAGTGACGTCATTTTTCAAGTTTCAATTATAATTATTTCCTTCAGAGTTCCTAATTTTCTACCAATGACTATTTGTTTCTCAGATACATTTCGCTTTTGTCTTTAATAACCCAAGCTTTGAGAGATAATAAAATGATGATGATGATGATGACGATGAACAGCATTTGTATGACGCCATATATCTGTTTAAAAAAACATTCAAAGGCGCGAGCTCCTCCAATAAAATAAGCATTAAAATGTCTGAAGGAAGATGTGATTTTTTATTGAAGCTTTGAAGTGGTCCAGGTTGTCAATTTCGCGAATAGATGATGGGAGGGAATTCCACAGGCGAGGAGCAATAGAGGAAAATGACAATAACGATATATATATATATATATATATAATGTAATTTGTTTCATCCAGTGTAAATTGTTAAAGGCTCATTTGACAGCAATTAACTAGCTAGCAATCAACTATTTACTATACTATCCATTACTCTCTAATGTGGAGGCGCGATGGCTTAGTGGTATACTAGTGGTCTCGTAACCGTAAGGTCCCGGATTCGAACCCAACCAAGTTAATGCGCTCGTGCCCTTTAATAAGACATTGATTATCATTAATAAGTCACTTAGAGAGGACTCGAAGCCGTCGGCCCCCTAAATGTTTATTTACAAGCAGCTTTATTAGCAGTTGGTTAAAACAATCACCACCATAGGAAAGAAAAACTAATACAAAAAGAAAGACAAAGTGGCAGATAAAAAGGAAAGGCATACAGGTGGTAGAAAAAAAGGAGGAGATACAGAGAGTTATAAGTGAGATATAGAGGGCGAGACAGACTGGGGAAGATTGAGAGCTTTCTATTAAAGGAGAGTAAGAGAGGGAAAGATTGAAAGAGGAAGTAAGAGAGAGAGAGAGAGAGATGGAGAGAGGTGGGGAAGCATAAGGAAGAGAGATGGACGGTGGGGGTGGGGCTTGAGGTAACTTCACTGTTCGACTATCATGAATCTTTCTTCATTCTGTCTTTTTGTTTATTTATCGACAACAATTGTATTTACGAATGGAGCAACATATTTTTCAAATTTAGTCCATGTATTGTATTAAATGGAATTTTTCAAAGTGTATATATTTATTGCTGTAGTTTGTCTGGATATCCTTGAAGTCTTTATCAACAAAAAAAAGGAGAGAAAGAAATAAAAACTGAAAGGGTGCTAAAGGTGATTTTGCTCAAGAGGGAAAAAAGTGATTTCCACCCAAGACCACTACAAGAGGGAAAAAGTGATTTTCACCCAAGACCATTACTAGTTATGAATACATATACACAAGCCTACAAGGGCTTAGAAAATCTCGCAAACCCCAGTCACACTAGCGAGACTTTCAACAGATCGATCAAACAATAACATTACACCTATTGGCAATAAAGGCAGTCGGTTTGGACACGGTTTGTCGGTGTGACCGATTTATCAAATGGGTGGGGTGGCTTGGTCTGATAAAAAATACAGAAGTAAAATTTCCATTTTCAGCCTAACCGCAGGCGGAGATCGGCCCTGTATTTTTTTGTTTTTGTAAGGCCCTCTAGCGTTCTAAAGTGGAAAGTCTTGTTGTTGTTTAAAAGTGGAATATGAACGTCGTGTATTACCGCTGGTATGAAACACCAAATGGGATTCCTGCCGACACGTGTCATGATACATTTGAAGAGCAATAATCAATGTATCATTTCGTTCATTTTCTGACCAAATATGATGAACACTGTCGCTCATAAAGTTGGAATATTTTAGTTTTACCCCAATTTATGGAATTATTTTTAAAAATTATTTTAAAATAATAGATCTAGATAATAGTATACATTCTCAGATTTTATTGAATAATAATTTGCCAATGTGTGTTTTGCGGGACTGCTAAAGCATGTGTATGCTACCATGCTTACCAACTAGGGGACTTACGCCCTCAAGTCATGAATGACAGTAATGAGGATTAATGCCCCACAAAAGGGCACTAATATAGCACATCGACACGGTTTTCATCCTGAGGCCTTACAGTTATGAGGCCATTGCTTTGTCACTGAACCATGACTGTACGCAGCGGGGGCTAGGGTAGGGGGCAGTTTCCATAAATAAAAAAAAACACAGAAAATGTAATAAATTTTCAATAATTTATTGCATTTTACCCCGGTTCCGCCAACATAAACAAGTCTTTTGTGTGCCCATGCCTTGAGTCATAAGCATGGCCGTCCAGAGGATTTGTTTATGTTGGGGACCAGGGTAAAATGCAATAAATTATTGAAATTTATTGCATTTTTTAAATTTATGACCATCTGAATGAATATATGTCCTATGGGAAGTCAGTGTTATATGCTCTGGCTCCTTAGGAGCCAGAGCATAACACTGACTTCCCATAGGACATATATTCATTCAGACGGTCATATCTCAGCCAATACTTAACGAATTCAATTGGTATTCGACATTTTGACATTATTTTTGGTGTTCTTTCGGAATATGAAGACAAAAATGAGAAATTCTAAAAATAGATTTTTGATGACGTCACACTTCACCACTCTATACCGTGTATGCCAATGACTCGCCATCTGTAAGTTACATTTTATCTTCTATTCTATTTGCTGATGACACCACTTTGTTTTTATCTGGTTGAGACCCCGTGAAAGTAAATATTTTATTAAAGTCTGAAATTGTTAAATACAGAAGTGGTTCCGTGCAAATAAACTTTTATTATTGTATCAGGCAATTGCGTTTCATATTTGCCTCAAAAGCTATTTATATTACAAACAAGAGCCGTCAGGGTTAATATAACAAACTCAATTTTATAGAGCATATAAAGGTACATTTTTTATTAAGTTGAAGTTTTTAAAACTATATAATATATATGATATAAGGATTTGAGCTTTTATGTTATCTTACATGTACAATATAACTACTTTACCTGATTGTCTTAATGATTATTTTAATTTTTAAAGAGATATACATCAATATCTTACTGTGTGTGTGTGTATTTGGGTTTTTACAGACGTGTATCAATCACATATGATTATTTACGTCTGGGGACCGACTTTTAACGTCACCATCCGAACGACGTGACACAGTTTCGAGCCTGCGTCCTCGGCCGAATCAGTTTGTAACTTCCACTGTTAGCTGGATTACAGGCGCACGCCACAACGCCTAGTTATATTGTACTAGAAATTCAAACACAATATATTCCTCCATTTCGCTGTAATTTATCAAGAACAGTTATTAGATATGAATGATCCATTATTTCGGACAATTTACAGATTTTCTCAAAAAGATGTCCAACATTGTCTAGTTTTAAGCGTAAATTTAAAAACAAACGATTAAAGATAAAGGTAAGTTCTGGTAAAAAGAAAAGAAAATGAATTCTTACAGAATCAAACGAAACTTACACTGAATGTTCAAGATTACAAATGAATGTCATTTGCCAAACAATTTAGGTAGAAAATGTATACTGGCTGAGTAATGAGCATAGGAAGGTTAGGAAATCAAAGTTAGTAGCCCCGACACCATTTGTGTAGTCCCAAATCGGCTTTCTGTGTACAGTGCTTGTTACTTTACCAAGACTGGGCCAAATTTATTAAGATGTTGATGACTCCAGAACCTTGCAGTGCACACCAATACTTTCATGCTACACGATCAACTTTTTCTGATCCATTCCACACCTTTTCTTTCACAATGCAATCGGATGACAAGAACTCACCTTTATTTTTAACAAGTTACAATATATTAATTAAGCTTTATTTAATTCTCTCTGTCTATGCATGTGTGTATGTTTGTCTCAGTTAATGTAATGTCCATATTTTCAATATTTGCTTTACTAAAGATTTTACTTATAGGTTTGTAGAAAGAGGGGACCAGCCTAGAAAGGTCAATGACCTTTACTGATCCCTCATATCCCTTCTCTACCCTTTTTTATTTTTAGTGTTGTTGTTGTATTTGTTCTTATCTCATTACATATTTTCATAAATTATTGTATTTGAATGTTATATTGTTGTAGATTTTTTATTGGATGTGAAATAAACGAAACCTGGTCTCGAGCTTTCTCAACGTCCGACGAATATTTCATAAGAATTAAAGCCACAAGAACAAAATTTTAACCATTGTATTGTACTATATTATACTCAAAATCAACGTGGCAGGCTATGGCGAGTACAAAGTAAAAGCGTAAGACTACATGTCATAATGGTGTATATTCATATTAACATCATAATTTGAAAGAGAAGATGAGAGGGGTAAAGAGAAGGAAAAAAGATATAGAGAAAGAGGGGAACAGAGATACTTAGAAAAAAGGGGGAAAGAGAGATAAAGAGACAAGGAGAAAGAACGAGTGAGAGAGAGAGAGTCAAATAAAAAGAGCGCGAGAGAGAGAACACAGATAGGGATACAGAGATAAGAAGAAGTATTACAGCCATACTGTAATATAAGCACTACCGCAAAATACCCTTTAGCCTCATCGCAGGTCAGATGTAGCAGCTTTAACGATCTCGCATGGCGTTCAGAGTGTGTGTGTGTGTGTGTATTGGGTTTTTACAGACGCGTATCAATCAGATATGATTATTTACGTCTGGGGACCGACCTTTAAACGTCACCATCCGAAAGACGTGACTCAGTTTCGAACCTGCGTCCTCGGCTGAATCAGTTTGTAACTTCCACTGTTAGCTGGATTACAGGCGCACGCCACAACGCCTAGTTCAGAGTCTTCCAAGTAAATTAACCATGAGATGGCGCTGTGCAATAAACAGAATGCCAGGGCAGAGATTTCGTCAGTTCATATCAGGGGCAATACACCAGTTTACAGTTGTATCAGTGCGCATGCGCAGACAGTTGACCTCGGGTCACTGGCCCCGGAAGCGGGGCCAATAACTTTTGACCAGTGGTATTTATGCGTAAATTAAGATTGCGCCCATGCAAATGATGATGTGCGCGCACAACGCAGCGCGTAGGGCAGTGATATCATCAAAATTTGCATTGGCGCAATCCTAATTTACGCATAAATACATGACCTCTAGGTCATTGGCTTTGTTTAAAATGGCGCACACAACTGTAAACTGGTGTATTATAAAATTGAGGCCAGAGAGGAAGAACAACGTTTCATGTAAAACATGTAAAGGTTCGTGTTTACGCATTCTACTATCTAAAATTGTACCACACATAATTCTTGTCTTTAAAGGGATCGTTTAACAATGTTAAATCTGAGATGCACGGCCCTACGTGTTATCAGGGTCTATGGTATGGTGTTATATTGCAGCCCTAAACAAAAATTGCGCTTGAAAATGATCAAGATCAGTGCCTCAAAAAAGTAAAAATCTTGGAGTGACCGGTTTTTACCATACTCGTTTTCACCAATAGACTGTAGTGTTATTAAAAACGTTTGGCAAACGCAACATTTGATTTCGATTTTCAATCATAAATATCTTGATAATCAGACAGGCGATCGGCTTGTAAAAGCATGGGGTTCCTGACTGACCTAAATGTTTAGAATTATTATTGCAGCATGAGCTAAATAAAGAGTTTTTTTAAAGGATCTAAGACAAAGTTACCGGATCCCTTTAAACAAAATCATCACCCTGAGCAGGAGTGGATGAGCATGAAGCGGGATGCGTTTTTTTTTACATAACCTAGCCATCCTAGAATGCATATTAATATTTGAATATATGAATATTTGCGTTGGTACGGTGAGGTGGAGATCAAATTCAAAACTAAATCTGCCAGATTCTGGACTAAATTAACCAGTATGTCGCAATGATTATGGACAAGTTACGACCTAGGTAGTCATTCGTTTACGGTTAGCCTCCCGATTTTGTCGCAATGTCACTTATTTTAAGTAAACTTAGCTTTGCATTTGTAATTTTGAATGAATCTAATATTTGATAAATTATCGCATCAGATTCTGTGTGCGTGCGTATCATGAATATTGATGACTAGCGCATGCCGTATATGTCATATTGAGCCAATCAAATGCAGCGACATGATGGCTAGGTTACGGAAAAAAGACGCGAGCGGGATAGGAATAGATGTCATAAGAAGAGAGTGAGAGAAGAGGAGACAGATAATTGTGTGATAAAAAGATAAACATGGATTATCGTAAGATAGTAAACAAGTAGTACAATACTTTTTACTAGAGAGCAGGACAGTGAATGCATAACATTATTTCTATAATTATTTTTAAAACATGGAAATACAAATCTTTTAGTCTTCGCTTTTTCATTATGACCGGCTCTAATCGTCTTTCGTCAGATATAAGTGCATTATATAATATGTTTATATACAAGAATTATTACCATTTCAAATTGAACAAAACAATTAATATTGTGTTATTTTTTTAAAACAATCTACAAAAAGATAAGCCTTTATTCTCACAAATAAAGAAACTTCAAAAGCCCGTGTGCACTTGTTTGGCTAGGGGGAATACACCTCTCTGCAAGGTCACTGACAGGTGGTTATCTCATCAAATTAGCGCTCAATTAACATGAGAAAAAGAGGATCATAGGGGACCAACAGGCACCGATTAGGCATTGTTTGCTATATGAAGGGCTCAAGTAGCTAAACGATATGATGTGGGTCTTAAAAAAGCAAGAGTAAGTGCAGTTATATATTGATTCATGAAAAATAGTTTCTCTCACGATTCCTATTACTACGTTTCCTCTATCTTCCTCTATCTTTGTTCTTCTTATTTCAATCGATGGGGTGAGTCGAGTAGAAAATGTGAGTTAAAGATTGGTGGACTATTTTCTTCCGGTGATTTCTGATTTGTTATCGAATGCCGATGTACCAGTATGTTTTCCTTATATGTTGACTTGGCAAACAATGGTATGTAGTTTTGTACAATCAGTGTCGTCCAGTGCACCCCATGGAGCTAACATCGCACAACGCTCGCCAGAATAATTCGTCGGTTGACCAGTATCCCAATCTATAAGACAACATACATTAAGATGTCAAATAGAGGTGGCATCGTTTAGTGGATAAGTCACCGGACTGACGATCACAAGGTACGGGGTTCAGATCATTGCCCGCCACTAACATGAAGGCATTTTAGGGAACACTTTTTCTACACTGTTGACCATTATGTTAGAATGATATTTATTTACCTCTTTTTATTGAAAGATTGAGACAATATGAAATACTCTTGACAGATAAAGTGTTTATCTTCTCAGAATTTTATTGAGTCATAAAGATTGATCAAAAAGCTCTGGCAAGTTTAATTTATCTCTCTCAGAAAAAAATAAAATTGTCGTAATCATTTTATGAAGAGAGGTAAAGAAACATTAATCCAACTTCACGGGCAACAGTGTATTATCCCCCAAAAGGCGATTACAATAATGAGATAGTTCATAATATATATTTCTATATTCTAAACCTTTACGATAAATCAACCAGGAACAGGGAAGTTCCATTCAAAACCAAACCGATGCGCTAGTATTCTATCGTACTGCAAGTGAGCAACCATAGGGCTGACGGCTTTTAAAAATCCTCTCAGAGAGACTTGGTAATGACGATTAGTACCTATCCCTATGAGGCATAGTACTTATGCGTGGTTTTGAACCTCGGGACCTCTCAGTTACGAACTCACTGCTCTACTATTGAGCAATCGCACCTCCTCGTTAACATGTACATGTATATACTCTGTTTAAGTAGTCAGGTAAAAACAAAACATCGTCAAACGAACAAATTTTAACTTACATCGGTAGGCACTTGTGGTCCCTGCTCGGTCCGTGAAACACTTCCATGTATCGACAAAAAAGCAGTTCATCCAGACCCACTCTCCGTGCAAGTTCACGTGTGGTTGCAGTATAGAGTACTCTACCATATTCTCAATGAAGAGCAGGGAAGGTTCGACCGTTTCTCCGTTGCCTATGGTAACTGCATCCAGACGATTACAGAAGTCACGAGCAGTTGGATAATCAGCGTACTTTTGGAGTGAGTTAAGGATCAGGAAACACTTGGTGTGCCCATACACCCAACCGACTGGGCAGGCTGGGATTGTAAAGTAGAAAAGTACGACATCAGTAAAACTCTTTATAGTTGGTTCATAAAATGCTGGGTTTTTTCATGCTTTTTTGTTCATTCTATTCGTTTTAGTTGTGCCTAGTATATTTCTTTGGTTCACACATACCTTACACTTTTTCTATAAAGAAAGCATTTTGTTCGTTTAGTTTTTGATATTGGTTTATATTGTCTTGTCTTGTGTTTGAAGGTTTTCCTTTTGGCTGTGTTTATATATTTTGTTTGTAATGTGATTTAAAACGAAATTTTAATCACTTTATTTATTCTCGGTCAGCCCAAAATTAAAAAGCTTTACTTTTAATTTTGGATGCTGCCCTCTCCAGCTTAAAATATGTTTATGTACTGCTTGCTTGCTAAGTATCTTGTCTGTTTCACCTTGTCTGTTCCGGACATTGGCGATCAAGGCTTTTCATCTATTTCTGTCTCTAGTTCTTTATAACATGACGCTACCTGTGTTACCAGTCAGCCCAGTGAACATAACCGTGTATATGATGCGCTGTCTCCCTTCGTCTCTTTCCTTCATTCATGCTGGTTAGTATCCTGTTTTCTGCTCGTTCTCTTCTTATAATATGCCGAACAAACTGAAGCTGTCTTTTCCTTAGAACGGATCTATTGACACACGCCTTATTGAGACCTTCTTTGTTTGATATCCTGTCAGTCCAAGGTATCCTAAGCATTCTTGCTAAAAATCACATTTTTGCTTCTTAGATTCCGCTCTCCAAGGATTTATTCAACGCCCAGCTCTCGAAGTCGTACAGGGGGTGGACCATATATAACCTTTCCTTACACACACAAAAACGGAACTAAGTATGGTGAGTAAAAATCGTAGCTCACTCATTCAGTCGAGAGAATATATCTAATAAATACATTATTTTACACATTTGGTGAATACACAGTATGTGACCCGAATATTTTCTCGATGAGTCTTTTTACTCATTAAAGTATTATGTAAGTTGATATTGGATGAGTATTCTCCAACTTTAGTGACCGAATGAGTAAAAATATTTACAAGTGTGTAGAGTGGCTTTTTGCTCCCTAATATGTCACATACACTTTATATGTCACTGACTCTTTATTCGTTGGATGAGTAAAAAAAACACAACAACCTCAGTCTCTTCGAAGCTGTACTAGTCTTAGGAGCTATCTTACTCTTTGCATGCGCGTAAATATTTCGCTGATGAATATTCGTACGCGTTCGAGATCGTACGTACGTACCCGATCGTCACGTTAGCGGCCGACGAGCCACAGAATAAGTGTAAGTAGATTTGATTTTTCTTAATTTTGAATCAGTAGTAATATTACTGAAAGGGGATCCCTTGAATTTTTTTCAGACTTTTATTTACAAAAATTAAGGCTACCGATTAGATATAGAATCTAGATTTAGTGCTGACATTTTGAAGCTCTTCTTGTGCACGACCGAAGTGTATGGAGTGCATGGCGAAGTCCTGCAATCGCGAGGCCCATAGGCAAGTCTATACGGGACTCTCTTTCATCTTAACTACTTTGTAAGATCCCCAGCTGGCATAGAACATCCTGTACATGTATGTGCAGATGTATCCAGGGGCGTCGCCAAAGGGGGGGTGTGGGGGGGTGCGACACCCCCCCACTTGTCAGGATATTGTCGGTAAAATTGCGCTGCTGTCGGGGAAAAAAGAGAAAAGGGGGAGGGGGAAAAAAAGAGGTAAAGGGAAATAAAAGAAAGAAAGGAAAAAAAGGAAAGAAAGGAAAAGAAAGGAAAGAAAAGAGAAGAAAGAAAAAGAAAAAGAGGGAAGAGAGGAAAGAAAGGAAAAGAAAGGAAAAGAAAAGAAAAGAAAAAAAAAAGAATAAAAGGGAAAGAAACGGGGGGTGAAAGAGAGGAGAGAGGGGGGAGGTAAGAGCCTGAGAGAGGAGGAGTGGGAGTAAAAGAGAGAAGGGGGTTGTTGGGTGGAGTCGTCTCGTCAAGGGAGCAAGAAAGACACTGGTAAATATGTTGCTGTGTCGGGTCAGCTATGTCGGTATTCTTGCTCGATCCTCGTGTACTATATCAATGCAGAAGTTTGAAGTCGGTGAGATGTATATTGTCGGTCGGCCGACAAGTTTTTTTCCGCTACGAACTGTGACTTTTTATCCGCTGTGACGACTTCGAGTTTCACTTTCCTATAATATCAGCTAAAGAAATCAGAATTTTAAAATTTGGAGGGAAAATAAATTCAAACAAGGTTTAAGAGTCAACAACGGTACGACGAATCGTCTTCCTTTCTCTATATTGTGATGAAACGCAAAAATTCCGCGCTTCGTGCGAAGGGGAAAACTTCATTTAGACAGGTCGAGAACGGTACAACGAATCGTAATTTTCTTTCTCTAATAATTTAAGGAAACGTCAAAGCTTCCGCGCTTTGCGCGAGAGGGGGAAACTGAATTCAGACAAATAGGGCTTATTAAGAGTCGAAAACGGTACAACGAATCCTCATTTTTCTCTAATAATTTAAGGAAACGTCAGAGCTTCCGCGCTTCGCGCGAGAGAGGGAAACTGAATTCAGATGATTAGGGCTTAATAAGAGTCGAAAACGGTACGACGAATCGTCTTCCTTTCTCTATATTGTTATGAAACGCCAAAAATTCCGCGCTTCGCGCGAAGGGGAAAACTTAGACGAGTCGAGAACGATACAACGAATCGTCTTCTTTTTCTAATAATTTAAGGAAACGTCAAAGCTTTTGCGCTAAAGGGGGAAACTAAATTCATACAATTAGGGCTTATTAAGAGTCGAAAACGGTACAACGAATCCTCTTCTTTCTCTTTATAATTTAATGAAACGTCAAAGCTTCCGCGCTTCGCGCGAGAGGGGAAACTGTATTCAGATGAATAGGGCTTAATAAGAGTCGAAAACGGTACAACGAATTGTCTTCTTTTTCTAATAATTCAAACAAAACTTCCGCGCTTCGCGTAGGAGGGGGAAGCTTCATTCAGACAAGGATTAAGAGTCGAGCACGGTTCAACGAATCGTCTACTTTCTCTAATAATTAAATTAAACGTCAAAAACTTCCGCGCTTTGCGCGGAGGGGGAGAACTGAATTCAGATAAAGATTAAGAGTCGAGAACAGTACACCGAATCGTTTGCTTTTTCTCATAATTAAATGAAACGTCAAAGCTTCCGCGCTTCGCGCGGGGGAGGGGGAGAAACTGCATTCAGACAAGGATTAACAGTCGAGAACGGTACAATAAATCGTCTTCTTTTCCTCATTATTTAAGGAAACGTCTAAGCTTCCGCGCTTCGCGCGGAAGGCCTACCACCCACACCCCCCTTATGAGCGCGCTTTGCTTGCTCACTACCGCCCCTCCCTAAAATAAGATCCTAGCTCCGCGCCTGCATTAAAATTTATAGCTATGAATGCTGACTTAGTTGACGAAATAATTCGTATATTTGTCTCGTCGTGGAAAATGACCATTTGCGCATACGCAAGTACTACAGATAGTCCATAGGAAAAACTATTTAGCCTTCGGCCCCGGGTTTATTTATCGGGTTGAATATTTAGATATTGGACATTTAATTTTGTCGGTAATTGGTGGCTAGTTTTGTCGGTAATCGTTGGCCTCTACACCCCCCCACTGAAAAAGGTCTAGCGACGCCCCTGGATGTATCATGTTTTGTATGTATATAATGGGGAGCCCTTTGTCTGCGCACCCATTTTCTCACATAATTTGGTTAAATAACTCACTAATTTAGATTACTCATTTGCCACATAAACTATGTGATGAGCCTAATAACCTGACTGACTGAGTAATTGAAGCATTACTCACTAGTTCAGATGGAGAGATTTACTCACAACATTGGGTTAAATAACTCACTAATTTAAAATACTCATTTTCCATGTCACTATAATGTCAAATTAACAAAACTCATTCCTGTGCATTATCAATCTCAATTTAATGAGTTAATGCATTCAGTTAAGTGTGTCATAGTGTCAACATTTATTTGCCTATTTCCTTTAGAGGGGGAGGGGGAGGGGCAGGGCCAAATTTGAAATAAATTAGAAATTAAGTGTGCTGAAATTTGAAAAATCGTGCTGGCCGATATTTCGGTCAGTGGGGGAAGGGGGGGGGAGGGTGGTGAGCACTAAACATTGTCAATCGCACCGGCCGATATTACGCTTACTAAACACCTCCCCCATCCCCCTTGAGCAAAAAAGATAAGGAACATTTCTGGTCACATTTTTTTTTTTTGGGGGGGGGGGGGGGACCGGGGGCAGGGCCCGCTCACCCCCCCCCCCCCCCCCTGGATCCGCGCCGGACTTTACCACTGTTCTAGCCGTCGGGATTAAGGGTGATCCAGAACGGCTATCGACGGATAGGACACTGAGAAATGGGAGGAGGGGAGGGGGCGGCTGTATCATTATCCCGAGAATGAACGGCTGCACATGACCTTCAAGCATCAAAGGGGGTGGGGCAGGGTGGTGCTATTAAAAGGGTGGTAAGTGGTCGTATATTAATACATTATATACATTAATACATTATATTCCACACACTAAGAATCTTGCTCTACGATTTGTCAAAAGTAAATCACGTGATGAAAGATAGTTCGTTACACTGTGTAGATAGGCTACTATCTACACAGTGCAACGCACTTTAATTGTATACGCTGCGTATTGCTCTCCTCTATAAGCGCTTGTTGTGTTAGTACGCGAACTTTGGCCACGCGCGAACTTTATGGTCACACCACCATACTGCATGCACTGTGTACGTATCGTAGACCGTTTGCTAGCTGTTAATTGATGACTTATTGCTCTAAAATGACGAAAGAAGTGAAAGGACACATATAGCTCCATTAAGTCTCTTTTGACAACGCCCCCTATCGTCAGAGTCAGCACCCTAACATGTTTGCCTATGGACTTTTACCCCCCCCAAAAAAAAAAAAAAAAAAAAAAAATCGTTAAACATTCATATTTTGTTTAAACGAAAAAGCACATCCACCCCGACGTACGTTTTCACTACCTCTTTCATTGGAACCCTCATGTCTGATTGACTTTTGAAAATTCACCCACCGTAATTTCATAAAAATAGGTCGCAAGCTCGCCATTGCCTATATAACACATGTACAACAAGTCGAACTTTGGACTCAATTTACCACGCGATTGTAAGGTTATAAGTGAAGCACACGAAGGATAGGAAGCATGAATTATTATAGATCAGTTCTGATTTGTTCATTATGTCCATTTCATCCAACCCCCACCGTAGTTTTTTACCATTTAGTAAAGGCAAGCGTTTGGCCGAGGTAAGCAAAAACATGAATATTCATGAACGGTCAGACAATACAGCCTTTTAGTACGTAACGTATAATGGGAATGGGCAATGATCCGTCCAGTAGGTAGGGTCAGAGGTTTGTGCTGGCAATGTTCCAGCGAGCGAAAATGAGACAACCGGAGCAATATGTAAGTTCCGCTGTGGAACTCGAACGCGGACCTAGTAATCCACCACCCTCTGCCTCGATAGATCTACATGTATCTTTATTTGTCGCTATTCGATTGGGTTTCGGGGAGCGGGTGGCGGGAGGGGGGTGGGGGTTGGGTCTCGTACCCCATGCCCTACTGTAACTTCGCCACTGACAATAGCCCCTCGCTGCATCACTTCCGTTGAGCCACAACAATGCGATGAGCATGAACGAGAAAAGGGTGGTTTCGCATGCAATCAAGAGCTGATTGTTATCACTGAATGATCAACGATATAGAGAAGGTCGCATGCATGGGTGCCATCAATCAATAGGCCTGGTTTAATCAGCTCGAGATTGCCCAATAATCCGCTATTTTAACTATCCCGATCGCAAATTATCCAGTTTTTTTGCGTCTTCATCAGCCCGCAGTTGCAATTACCGGGATATTTTGTCGAGATAATCATCCCGGGATATATTGGGCTAGTTTGCAAAATATCCCGCTTTTTGTCCGGTATGTCCTCACCAGCCCGAGGAAGGGTACTATGCGCGAAAGCTGAGCAAAATGTCTCAAGCTAATTTCTCGAGCTCGAGTTTCGATTTTCGAGGTCGAGTCTCGAGCTGATGAGGACGCGATTTGTAACTTCGGGCTTATTTCCCAAATCAGAAATAGCGGGCTATTTGGCAATCTCGAGCTGATGAAGACATACCTACTGGGACATTAATATTCTGTGTTCGTTCAAGTAATTACATTATCCAAAGAAACACCTAGTGTCTTGTCCTAAACCTGATAATATTTGCCATGACGCCAATCATGCGAATGGAATTTATTAACTCTTAGGCTGCCACCCATACAATGCACCCAGTGCCACAGTGCTAATCTCTATTGTGCCAGCAACAAAGCCCCTGCGTGCCAAGTTAATTTTAGGGTTGGTTCAAGTGCGTGTTTTTAAAATCTTTACTATGTTTGATCCACTATAAATTCTCATTCGTATGTTGTATAAACAAACATTGTACATGAGAGTTGTAGGAAATTTCACCCTTTTTCCATTGATACCAATATCATTTCATGAATTTGTAATTTTGCTGAAGTAAATAAGCACTATCAGTGAGTTGTCGAACCAATCCAATGCGATGGGGAGGCATAATGATGATATATGATATCAAAAACAAATCTCTAAATTACTCGAGAAAATCCAATCTGACTGTTGTATACAAAGACGCGTAATACAAAGCCGATAATCTGATGCACGCGACGGTACTTTCAATAGCGCTGCAAAAGCACTCAACACGGTGCAATGGGCATGAACAATAACTGTTATTACATCTGCGCGCTAGCGCGCACAAAGCACCGTAGCGGTGGCTCGCTAGCATGAACGTGGCTTTCAATCGATAGCACGCTCGCGTGCACATGGCACTATAACAATAGCGCGCTAGCAGTCTCATGGCAGTGTAAGAGTTTGAGTAGACCGCTGAATAACGAAACGACCTAACCCATTGTATACTGGTACTGCCTGCCCTTATGGCAATGAATGCATTGAAAATGTCAATGGTAATGCTACGGTCACAAAGGTTCGTACGAACGAATCTCCATGTTTTTCCATTGTCTTCTCGAATTTCCATTGTCTGAAAATCGATTGTACGGCGTTCGTAGCAGTTCGTAATGGCATTTGTGACCGAGGCTTTAATTACAATTAATTAGCTTGGTGCAGTAGAACGCACAATACCAGGTGGATCCAACAAAAGATTCCATTTGCAGTAATGAGAGTCATATATCAGCTGTGATAACGAACTTTTTTTTTTATTTGTTTAGATAACCTTGTTGTGTCCTTTTCAAATGATTATTTGTTTCGTTGCATCTTTTTTTTTCTCCTACTGATATACCCTTCGTAATTATAATAATGATGATGATAATAATAATGTATTCATATAGCGCAAATACAAAATATGCACATGGTCAGCTCTATGTCTTCACCTACAAACAAGCTCCGGCGGCTCCGGTTCGGAACTGAGTCACATCTTTCGGATGGTGACGTAAAGAGTTCGATCCCCAGACGTAAATCATCATATCTCATTGATACACACACACACACACACTGGGAATCGCGCACGTATCCGAAAGAAACATGGTTCTCATTACAGAGGAAAAAGGGCAAGTGTCTTAGTAAAAGGGGCAATTATCAGAGGTGAAAAGGGTATTTTATGAGACAGGGAAGAGGCTCTTAGTAAACAGGGAAATTTGCATTTGTTGCACGAAAGAGGCACCTATCGGCATTTAATAGGGGCACTTTATCAGGGGTGTAAATGGGGCATTTGTAACAATGTAAAGTGGCTATTATGAATACAAACTGGCGGCTTTTATCACAAAGAAAAAGGGCACGTGTCAATATAAAGGGGGCATTTGTGAGAGGTGATTAAGGGTACTAATTAGAAGGGGAAGGGGCACTTTTAATATGTATATATATATATATATATATATATTCACTTCGCTTTTACTGTTTTCGAATAATTTCCTTGTTCTCAGTTTTTCCGGTGTAAAGTTTAACTGTAAAAGATCCAAGGAAAACCAAATTAAATGCAACCCTGTTCCTTTCAGCAAAGGAAATAGTATTTACAATGCTCTTCGTGATTTTATTGATAAAGTTGCAAATACTTTTGAACTGAATTAATTTGTAATTGGTGTGTCAAAACTTATACAAAACTTTTTATTGTATTGATCATATTATTTTAATAGATAGTTTTTATGGTAAAAGAGGATCAATTCCTCTCCATTTAATTCAATGTTATTCATCAAACCAAAAGCGATATGTTAGCTTGGTTCTAATCTTGGCCCGCTCTTGTTTTAACTGTTTATTAATGACTCGCCATCTGTAAGTAACATTTTATCTTCTATTTTATTTGCTGGTGACACTTTGTTTTTATCTGGTAAAGACCACGTAGAAGTAAATAAACTGTAAACTGTTGATTAATTTTGAAAGAAACAAACTATGTTCTTTCTAAAAAAAGATTCTCTCAAAAGGATGTCCAACAAAATAAGTACTTTACCTGATTGTTTTAATGATTTATTTTTGGATAGAAATACAAATCAATATAGTACTAGAAATTCAAAAACAGTTTATAATAATAATAATAGTGGCTACTTGTATGGCGCACAGGTCCACCTTTTGGTGTTCATGGCGCTTAGAGAAAAGTACATGTAACAGACATAAGAAAGAAAAAACAATAAACCGAAAAACAAATTCGAAATTCTCCTAGACACAATGTAAATTAGAATATTGCAATAATTACAACATTACAACAAATGAGTTTTTAGTTGTAATATGAATGTTTCTGACCCATGGCTGAGAAAGCCCGTTCCCCCCAAGCATGTTTTATTCTGGGTGTATTAAGTAATAGTGTGTCTGATGAGGAGCGAAGACTTCGTGTGGGGTTGTATTTTGAAACAGAGTTGCTCAGGTATGTAGGAGAAGAAAGAGAGTAAACTGAATGATGTACAAGTAACATAATTTTAAAAATAATCCTTTTTTTCAACTGGCAACCAATGGAGAGAAGGGAGAATTGGTGAAATGGAATCAGATTTCCTAGTGAATGTTAATAGGCGGGCTGCAGAATTTTGAAGTCGTTGAAGTTTTGTGACATCTTTTTTTGGAAGGTTACAGAACAATGAATTTGCAAAATCTAAACGAGAAGAATTCCTTCATTTTTTCTGTAATTTGTCAAGAACAGTTATTAGATATAAATGATCCGTAGAACAATTAACCAGATTCTCTCAAAAGGATGTCCAACATTGTCTAATTTTAAGCGTAAATTTAAACACAAAGAATTACCAAGTTACAATATACCTTTTTCGCTTTATTTAATTATGCCTGTCTATCTATGTGTGTATGTATGTCCCTACCTACAAACAAGCTCCGGCGGCCCCGGTTCGAAACTGAGTAACATCTTTCGGATGGTGACGTAAAAAGGTCGGTCCCCAGCTAATGTAATGTCTATATTGTAGATTTCTGCTTTACTGAAGATTTTACTAATGGGTTTGTAGACAAAGGGGACCAGCCTAGAAAAGTCAATGACCTTTACTGGTCCCTCATATCCCTACTTACCCCATTAATTATTTGTACTCTTACTGTTGTTGTGTATTCGTTCTCATCTCATTACATTTTTGTTGTTGTAATTATTGTATCTTAATTATATATTGTTGTAGATTCGTATTGCATGTGAAATAAACTAAACATGGTCTTGAACTTTCTCAACGTCCGACGAATATTTCGTAAGAATTAAAGCTACAAAACAAAATTTTAATCATTGGATTGTACTATATTTACTCAAAATCAACGTGACAAGCTAACAGCTGATTCACTTAGCGAGTACAAAGTAAAAGCATAAGACTACATTTCATAATGGTGTACATTCATATGAACATCATAATATGAAAGAGAAGATGAGAGGGGGAAAGAGAAGGAAAAAAGATATAGAGAAAGAGGGGAAAAGAGATATTTAGAATAATAGGGGGAAAGAGAGATAGAGAGACAAGGAGAAAGAACGAGTGGGTGAGAGAGAGAGAGAGAGTAAAAGAAAGATAGCGAGAGAGAGAGAAACAGAGATAGGGACACAGAGATGAGAAGAAGTATTAAAGCCATACTGTAATATAAGCACTACCGCAAAAATACCCTTTAGCCTCATCGCAGGTGAGATGTAGCAGTATAGTGAATATAGTCCGGTAATTAACTAGCAGCTTTAACGATCTCGCATAGCGTTCAGAGTCTTCCAAGTAAATTATCCATGAGATGGCGCTGTGCAATAAACAGAATGCCAGGGCAGAAATTTCGTCAGTTCATATCAAGGGGGATGTTTCACAAAGATCCTAAGTCGAACTTAACTCTAAGTTGGACTTAAAAATCATGAAGAGCCAATTGTAGCCTTAAAATAGAATATATTCAAAAGCAGAAATTCAATTATTTTAGACTTTTTATAAATTCCACATCAAGAACATAAAATCTCCTTGATAAATAGAAAATATGAATGATTTGTATCAACATTTTATGCCTGTTAAAATCACTTTTATAAATATTTTCATGGATGCTAACGGCTTTCCATAATTTGTAAGTCCAACTTAGAGATAAGTTCAACTTAGGATCTTTGTGAAACACCCCCCCCCCCCCCCCAGGGGCAATTATTAAATTGAGGCCAGAGAGGAAGAACAACGTTTCATGTAACAACATGTAAAGGTTCGTGTTAACGCATTCTACTATCTAGAATTGTAATTTTTGTATTTGGAAACAGAGGGGTACACTAAAATGCAACGCATGTACAAATGTGGACACCTCAAATGATACTAAGGAATAATGAGTAATTAAATTAACAAGTCCGTAACTACAACATGAACTACACAATAGGGGAAAAGGGGGGAATGCCGACAGAGATGAGAACGGGACAAGACAGTACTTTACATAACAAAGATAAAAAGAACACGGTCATAATACAAAGAGTAGACAATGCAACAAAAAAGTTGAGAGATCGGGGGAACAGAAAATAATACAAACTGATGAGCTGCATGTGGGGTTGAGAAGAGGACGAGGAAAGAGAAATGCGCATTAGAAATGACGTAATCATAAAGGCACGATATTAAGTGAGAGAACAGGAGACAGATGAGTGTGATAAGAAGATAAACATGAATTATTGTATAAAAATAGTACACAAGTAGTACAATACTAATTAACTAGAGAACATCACAGTGAATGCATGACATCATTTGTATAATTATCCAAAAAATGGAAATACAAATCTGTTAGAGTTCGCTTTTTCATTCTGACCGGTGTCAATCATCTTTCGTCAGATATAAATGAATTTTATAATATGTTTATATACAAGGATTATTACCATTGCAAATTGAACAAAACAATTAATATTGTGCTATTTTTTTTAATACAATCTACAAAAAGATAAGCCTTTTATATTCGAACAAATAAAGAAATTTAAAAAGCCCGTCTGCACTAGTTTGGTCAGGGGGGATTTGGCCTTCCTGCGAGGTCATTGACAAGTAGTTATCTCAACAAATTAGCTCTCAATTAACTATGAAAAAGAAGATCATAGGGAACCAACAGGCACCGATTAGGCATTGTTTGCTATATAAAGGGCTCAAGTAGCTATAAGTAATGATGTGGGTCTTAAGAAGAGCAGGAGTAAATGCAGTTATATATTGATTTATGAAAATTATGAATAGTCGGAATTAATGTATAATAATGTTTGGAAAGGCAAATCTAATTAAAATTCATTTCTACTATGAACACAGAGGAATATGAATTAGTTTTGTGGTCGAAATTATCTGAATTGAGAAGCTGAGTGTTTCTCGCAAGAGTGGGGGAGGGAAGGGGTGCAGTTTGACTGTCTTTATGACTGCTCTCTAAAGTGATTACATAGCTACAGATTATTCCGTTGGCAAAGAGGGGGGGGGGGGCAGATGAGGGGACAGGCATCATGAGGGTTGAAAGCGTTGTCATTCGGTTTTAGAAATAAAAAACATAACAATCATATCAATAAAAGGGAGTGGCCGTGTCTCTCATGTTCCCTATTACCAAGTTCCTCTATCTTCCTCTGTCTTTGTTCTTCTTATTTCAATCGATGGGGTGAGTCGAGTAGGAAATGTGAGTTAAAGATTGGCGGACTATTTTCTTCCGGCGATTTTTGATTTGTTATCGAATGCCGATCTACCAGTATGTTTTCCTTATATGTTGACTTGGCACACAGCAGTGGCATGTGCTTTATTACAACCAGTTGCGTAGACTGCGCCCCATGGAGCTAACATCGCACACATCTCGCTAGGGTACATCGAAGAAGGTTGACCAGTCTCCCAATCTATACAAAAACATACATTTTAGAGGTGTCGTGGTTTAGTGATTAAGACACCGGACTGTAGATCACAAGGTACGGGGTTCAAATCATTGCCCGACACTAAGATGAAGGCATTTCGAGAATAATCCTTTTCAGAGAACACTCCTTCTACACTGTTGCCAATTATGTTAGAATAATGTTTATTTACCTCTTTTCATTGAAAGATTGCGACAATATGAAATACTCGTGACAGATATAGTGTATATCTTCTCAGAATCTTATTGAGTAATACAGATTGATCGAAAAGCTCTAGCAAGTTGTAAACTTTATGTACATATACATTCTGTCTGAGCAGTCAGGTAGACAAAACCATCTTCAAAACAACAACTTTTAACTTACTTCGGTAGTCACTTGTAGTCCCGGCTCGGTCCGTGTAACAAATCCATCTGTCGACAAAGTTGCAGTTCATCCAGACCCAGCCTGCGTTCACGTGAGGCTTCAGCAAAGAGTACTCTTCCACACTCTCTATGAAGAGCAGGGAAGGCTCAACCATTTCTCCGTTGCCCATGGTAACTGCACCCAGAACATTACAGAAGCCACGAGCGGTTGTCCAATCAACTCTTTGGAGTGAGTTCACGATAAGGAAACACTTTGTGTGCCCATACACCCAACCGACTGGGCAGGCTAGGATTGTAAAGTAGAAAAGTACGACATCAGTAAAACTCCTTATAGTTCGTTCATAAAATGCTGGGATTTTGGCATGCATTTTTGTTTATTTCATTCGTTTTAGTTGCGCCTAGTATATTTCTTTGGTTCACACATTCCTTACTTTTTTCTTGTAAAGAAAGCATTTTGTTCGTTTTGCTTTTGATATTCGGTTTATCTTGTCTTGTCTTGTGTTTGACGGTTTTTCTTTTGGCTGTCTTTATATATTTTTTGGTAATGTGATTTAGAACGAAATTTTAATCACTGTAATCACTATTCATTTATTCTCGGTCAGCCCCGAATTAGGAACCTTTTCTTTTTATTTTGGCTGCTGCCTTCTCCAACTTAATATATGCTTATGTATTGCTTTCTTGATAAGTGTCTTGTCTGTTTCACCATGTCTGTTACAGACATTGCCGATCATGGCTTTTTATCTATTTCTGTCTCTAGTTCTTTATAATATGACGCTACCTGTGTTACCAGTCAGCCCAATGATTTTTTCCGTGTATATGATGCGCTGTCTCCATCTGTCTCTTTCCTTCATTTACTCTGCTTATCCTCTTATCATACTATGCCCAACAAACTGAAGCTGTCTTTCCTTATGATGTTAAGAAGGAAGCTATTGACACATGCCTTAATGAGACCTTCTCCGTTTTATATCCTGTCAGTCCAAGGTATCCTAAGCATTCTTGCTAAAAATCACATTTTTGCTTCTTAGATTCCGCTCTCCAAGGATTTATTCAACACCCATTTCTCGAAGTCGTACAGGGGGATGGACCATATATAACCTTTCAGTACCCGGATTTTTCAATTTATTTCACCTCTTATCCATTTATCTGTAGAAAATAGGCAATATCTTTAACTTAAACGTTATTTTATTGCTTATTAGTTTCTCTAAAATTTAATAGAAAGAGGTAAACCGCTGCGTTTGATTATTATTGCATGGTGTACGTGAAAGGCTACTGCGCACGACAAAGGTACTAAACGTAAACACTG
Source organism: Strongylocentrotus droebachiensis (assembly GCA_035222895.1). Classification (NCBI taxonomy): domain Eukaryota; kingdom Metazoa; phylum Echinodermata; class Echinoidea; order Camarodonta; family Strongylocentrotidae; genus Strongylocentrotus; species Strongylocentrotus droebachiensis. The sequence goes on from JAVYIG010000736.1 coordinate 172,550, forward strand.
AGCTCTATGGTATAAGATGCCGAAATGTGAAGAGCTTGACTTTAACGTCATCGATAATAACAAAACCGACGCGGTTTACCACTATTATGAGCGACGCAAATGAAATGAATGAATGAATTTAAAAAAAAAGAAAAGAATATTAACTTACCATGATGCTCGCAATGTATTCCGATGTATCCTCCGAGGCAGGAGCAGCTATATCCTTCAGACTCTTCCAAGCAGGTTCCTCCATTGAAACAAGGATGTGACTCACATACTGTAACGATTTTTTTTTTAGAAAAATTATGTACAACAAAGAAGTTAAATTCCTGTAAAGACGAATAAAAAGTATTCTATAGCTTGTTGATTGTTAGGTCCGTTTTGGATCAAAGAATATGTTACTAGAAATATCCACTTAAAATGATGGCCTATACAAAAAAATCCATCACTTTCTAAGAAATGACGAGAAAATATGTAACGTTGGACTACACTTCAATGCCATGTGCGTTTGTAGTTCCATATACATATCTCTGTCATGTATATGTGCAGTGTATGCAATATCCAGAAAGACTGCATGAGCCAACTCTTGTAATCATTTATGACTCAAACATTTTACAGTATACAGCAGTACTTGTGCGCTATATAATCAAACTTTTCACTTCTTTCCAGAGGGCTCAATATCAAAACTGGCTACCAGCACGATCGCACATACTTTGGAAAACAACAATTTCAATAGACGTCCATGAGCAATTTAAATGTGAAAATAAAAATATGATCACGTCTTTTGTAATCCGAATATGACGTTCATGTGCTATGCAGCCAAAGACATTACATTTACCCTTGAGTAGATCTCTCGAAAAGACTCGAATGTCTATACGATCGTGTTCACGTTAAATCAAATTCGAGAATAAACATTTTTAAAGGGCTACAGCCAGGGGGACCATGAGTGAGAGAGAGAGCGTTATATTTGATGAAACCTTTAGTCTTCCAAAAGGCCCACGGGTCCGAAACACAGTAAAAATAAAATCGTCATATCGTTAAAAAGAATATCAATCGATATTCGTATACACGCGCACAATGGTAGGCTTACACATTAACTAAAACTACAAACTACAAACGCAATGTTGACATCTTAGGATTCTATTCCACAGTTTGAGTTTACGCAAAACAAAAAGCTTTCTGAATTAGTTACCATGCTGCTCGCAATTTCTTTTGATGTTTCCTCCGAGGCAGGAGCAGCTATATCCTTCAGGTTCCTCCAAGCAGGTTCCTCCATTGATACAAGGATGTGACCGACATACTACGATTTTTAGAAAATGGATTCACATTACAAAGAAGATTAACTCCCTGTAAAGATAAACAAAAATTCTTCTATATCTGATTGTTAGATCAGTTTCGGATCGAAGAACTTGATCGTAGAAATATCCCGTCGAAAAGATTGACAATCAAAAGCCCTCTTTTTTAAAGAAATTACAAGAGAATCTGTAATGTTTGATTAACATTTATATGCCATATGCTTGTGTTTACACAAACAAACACACACACACACACACACAGCCACATAAAAATGAAACAGCAATCGCTATAATTAAATGTTAAGATCCCTTTCCAAAATTAGAGTCTACGCTAATATCTTACCATGCTGCTCGCAATGTAATCCGAAGTATCCTCCGAGGCAGGAGCAGCTATATCCTTCAGGCTCCTCCACGCAGGTTCCTCCATTGAAACAAGGATGTGACTGACATACTATAACGATTTAAAAAAAATGGATGTACATTACAGAGAAGAAGGTTAACTTCCTGTAAAATTGAAGGAAAAGGTATATTTAAGAACTTTTTGATTGTTAGGTCAGTTTTATATCGAGGAACGTGATCGTAGAAATATCCCCTAGAAAAGATTACCCATTAACGTTCTTTTTGTAAGAAATGACAAGAGAATCTGTAATGTTGGACACCACGTTCATGCCAAATGCTCGTGTGTTCCCATGTACACATTTATGTCATGTATGTAGGGCAATACAGTTTTTAAAATGACCAGCTCAGATGTCTGATACGGGTGATAATCAATATATAGTACGTATTGAATCTTTAAATTTACCCTTTTTACCATTATTATCATTATTATTATTATTATTATATCATCTATTACCACACTCACCTGGTTGATGGCACACGTAATGCTTTCGGGAAAGCTGATTGCCAAGTTTTGTTGGAATGGCCGGTCGGAAGTTTGAAACTGTTCCAGGATCGACTAGTTTTGGAATTAGCTTTACTTCGTTCCCAGCCTCGTCCCTGCCTGTGCCACACACTATATTTACGTTACATTGAGAACTCGTCCCTGCATGTGATAAAGAAATAACAAATCATGACAATTTTATTGCTGTTGGCTCATGGTTATATTATTCCAGACTAGTGTGCCTTCCGCGCATGACGAAAGTCATAAAAGTCAGGCAACGATCCGATACCGCCCCCTTTTCTATATATCTCTATCTTTCATTCCCGATCAGGGTTGGGCGGTAAATACCGGTAGCGGTAATTACTGACGGTAAATACCAGTAAATACCGTCCGGTAAATAAGATGGGCGTCCGGTAAATATCTAACAAAACGGGAAATATGATTTTAATTCTCTATTTATTAATAGTTTTACTTGTTTTTAGCCTGAACAACTGAAAACATTGTTCTTAAATAATTAGCAGCACAACACTCTTAGTAGAAACACACAAACATTTTTTTAAAATCCATAGTGCATACATTTACACACCCAAACACACATACACAAATAGTACACACCAGAGCAACCATATTTACCACCATTGTTATTATGTTCAAAATTGGACAATCCCTATGAACAAGTGAGTGGAAAAATATATTTCACGGTAATTCCCGGTAAAAAGCTGTAAATACCGGTAAACGGCGGTAAATACCGGTAAATACCGCTTAGGGTAGGTGTGGGGAATTGGAGACCGTTAAGCACATTTGCATAATTTACATAAACATGAAAAATGTTACACATACGGCAAGTTTTGTATTCTCTTCAGTAACTTCTTCTCTTTATTTGGTAACACAATTGTGGTCATGATGTAACTGATTAATAAGATAACAATGATTAATGATGTCTTCACCAAATGCGTCTCATAACCTACATGTGTAGGTGATAAGGGACAGTTAAAAATCAAAACATTTTAAATACAATTTGAATGAAAATGGGATTATTATAGTTAGTTCAAACACTTTTTGAAAGAGAAACATGCAGCCAATGAACTTACTGTAATTTTGAAAGGACTTTAGAACAATGTGGCCCAACATATTTCTGTTGTTTTTTTGTTTACAGTAATAAAGGGCCTTTATAATACTTTCAGAATAATGTTTTGGCAATGTGACTTTTACATTGATCAAACTGACAGCATAGAAACAACTTCTTAAACTGACATGCATTCAAATTTGAATGGTGACACGAACAACCAAATAATGTTTCATGATAGTGCCTTTCAACATAACATGAACAACTGGGGGAAAGTAGGCCCCCATCTTGGACCTGGTGTCCCCCAATGCCTACACATATTTCTGATCATTCATAATATGTATTGCAACACCCATTCACAACACACAATGGCCATAAGTTTTCTGTGATGGTTGGCACACTTCATAAACTTCCTTTTAAAACTACCTTTTAAGAGCAAAATGTTACGAGCAAAATTGCTTATCTTTGAGTTGGTCAATTTTACCAGTTTTCTCGGAGAAAGAACGCGTTGTAGTCTTTGAAATGAATTGGATATAATTATGCAGTAGTGTTGTTAAAGGCCACATTTGGCGCTATAGCAATATTGGAACCAAGACGGACAGACAGTGGTGGGTTCAAGCTTGGTGGTCTCCAATTCCCTACACCTACCTATTTCCCAGCGTCCGGGAAATAAGCCTCCGGAACAGGAAATGTGCCATCCCTGTTCCCGATAAATACACACAATTTTTGTTCACCTTGGTATTTTGTATTGATTCCAAAGCAATACAAATCATTCTGAAAAATATATTTCATTTTCATCTTGACATAATTCAATACATTTATAATTCAAATATTGTACGATTGATAAACAAAAATGAAGTCATTTGTAAATTAAAACAAATAACCCCACCCAGCTAAAAAGAACCACTACTCCTACAAAATACACACACACGCACACACGCACACACACACATATGCCCTCGATCACACTTCTGGCACACATACCACACACTACCTTTAGCCTTCTCAGAATACCCAAAGTTGGAGCGACAAAATAATAATAATAATAAAATGAATAAATAATCAAAACGAGGCTATAATAATCCAGTGTTACGAGTTTGTGACAACTACACTTCCGTTCCCAATTGTGTTAATATAAGGCTAATATCCCTTCCCTTCCTGCAATATCCTTTTCTTCTTCCCTAAATTTTAACAGATCTTTTTGAAAATCAACTAAAGGCAATGTATCGGAATTTCACCTACCTCTATACACATTTTGGAACATTAGTACATCCCCTTCTTTCCTTTTGATCCAATTAAAAATATTGTATCGTTTAGTCTTATCTCTTAACCCTAATAAGGCCGGGGGGGGGCCATTATGGCCCCCCTCCACGATTTTTCCGATTGTTCGAGAACGCATATGGATGGCGCCTCGCCGCTCGCTGACTTTTTTCTTTAGAGTCTTGCGCATCTTTAAAAAAAAAAAAAAAAAAAAAAATCGGACCTATAGTTACAAGGTCACGTGACCTTTTGTCTTTGCATGTCAGCCCGAAAATCGCTAATTTTTGTGATTTGTGTACAAAACATATGGAAATGTCATTTTTCCTAAAAATAGATCAAACATTGGTTATTGGGTCTTGTTTAAAGTTTAGGTGGTTGTTTCTGGAGTCAAGATAGTTGAATTGTAGGAAGAAATGGAAAAAAAAAAACAATAACATAAATAAGTTGAAAAAACAATGAAATACATAAGAAATTATCAAAACAAGGGATAACATAAGGAATAAGCTGGCTCTTCCAATTTTTTTTTGTCGTATTATTGTTCCAAATGGTCTAATGAATATATGTAGTGAAAAAGAATGCTTAAATATGAATATTATAGGATTTATGGGTAAAAATGTGATTTTATGACGTTATTTGCATAAATTACCATAAATATGCAAATGAGGGATTTTTTTCAAAAAATTGAAATTATCATATTGTTCTATACACTTCACTTGACATGCGTGCAAATTTTCGCGGAGATCGGCCGTTTCACGGCCGAGATCTTAGGGGGGGGGGCCATAATGCCCCCCCCCCCCCCGGCCGTAGTAAGACTTCAAATAGCCCGGCCTTATTAGGGTTAAAAGGTCTACCATTTACCTATACAAATACACATTATTCATTGATTTTCTTTTCTATCTTTTACATGCTTAAAAGAGCAATAAGAATGTGTCATCAATTGTAAGGTTTCCATGAAATTGTGAAAATCTTTTAGCCTCAAACGAAAAACAAACAGTTATGATTCATGCTTACCAAGTTGTAACTTGTGAGTTTAGGCACAGAAAGACCACAACATAGACAGCATACCAACATACTCACTCATAACAATTCAATATCATTCATCTTACACAGTTCTTCAGTAAACCCTCCGACCCCGCCCATGGCTCCGAACTGAAAACCCATCCCACCCCTCCCCTACAATGCAACTAATAAGAAATTATTCCTCCTAGGTTTAATTGCGTGGTTTTCACGCCAAACATATTAATCCTTTTTTTTCCTCCCCCTGAGACACCTTAGCTCATTCAAAGCGACAAGTGACTAAAAAGAGAGAGAGAGAGAGAGAGAGAGAGTGTGAGAGAGAAAACCCTATCATTATCGAAATCTCCTTGAACAAAACAAGGTTACAATATATTGCCCTTTCAGGTTTGTCACCTAGAATTATATAACCAAAACATGTCCCATCATATTTGTTACAAACCCATTAACCCTATTTAACTAAATCAAATTACCCTACTCCAATACATTTCAGGATAATTACCCGGGAACATCCACTTGTTCCCTTCTAAGACCCCATAAACGATAGAAGACCAAAAGAAAGAAAAAAAAAAAAAACCATATAAAACAAAATGAAAAAACACACACACAAACCCAAACGCTCACGTGCACACTCACTCACACATACACACACACAGCCAACCACGCTCCTTTCTACCTTTCTTTGTCTCTAAAAAAATGTCCCTTAGTTGTTTTTCTGTTGATGTAGATTTCTATTTCTGATGTCACTAGAAAAAAAATATCATACGTTTTTTTTGGTACATTTGTGAAGGCCGAATTTTAAAGACGATTTACACTATGTACACATAGTACATGGTTCAGGCCTTTGAAACTCACCTATGAAGTAACATGTAAGGAGAAAAAATATGTGCCTTCCTGCCTGGAGAAGATAGTGTAAAAAGAAGAAAAATAAAGAACATTATTTAGGAAAGGCAAACTCAATTAAAATAATAAAGAATAAATGTTATAATTATATATAACAATACATTTATTATGATAACATTATAAACAGTGACAATGATAATTATACAATTTATTATAATGATATTGATAATAATAATGACAATAATAATAACAGTTATAATGATATTGGTAATAAAATCAATGAAAAAAATTAGGTGGTTTCTGCAAAGTAAAGCAGTGATTCAGAGAGAAACGTGATCCAAACAACTGACCTTAAACGAATACTCCTTTTAGCTAAGATATCTCCCTATTAGGACAATAACTCCCTGACAACTAGCCCTTTACAACCGGTCGTTTTTAACGATAACATTCCCTTTACGGAGACGTAGATATGTCTTTTATATCGGTGCATGAACATTTGTCATGTGTAGTAGTTGTCCTAGTGAGTAATTGTCCGGGAGGTAGTCACATGGGTTAACTTACCATCTTCTCCTGATCTGAGCACGAGATTTGACTGCGTTCATGTAACTCCAGGACAGTTGTTCAATATGAATTGGATCCCTTCAGTCAGAGAAGTGAATTTGTTCTATCTGCCTCGTGCTCAGAGCGCAACAAAACTGCCAGTAACCGACAAGTTACAGTGATGGTTGATCAGACAGAATATTGTAATAATTTTGTTTGTGTGTGTGTGTGTGTTCTTTTTTTCGGAAAGTAGAGTAGATTTTATTGCACGATCTCTTGTTAAAGGCATGATTTGAAATAGTGCAACGCCCGCATCTTATTACGAGCTTAAGAAGAAGAAATAAAGGAGAAGAATATTTATTGATTTATCGATTTATTTTTCAATTAATATATCTATTTATTTATTTATGGCATCTCTATAATAAAATCGAATTTGCAGCTGATGCTGTGTCTTGCAAGTCCGCGGTAAGCTTTTGGGTTATCAAAGGAAACCTTTATTCAAGAAGTAAGCACGATTTCATAGCCATGTCGGAAGTTATGTTGCTATGATACAGCGTTTCGTCCAGAATTTTTAGTTTCAATATTTTTATATATCAAAGTGGACCTCGGTGAAAATAGAACGTGCCTTCTAAAATTCTGAATTTGTTTTAGTCGGTTTATATTTTGTTACACTGAACGCTGGCGCATATTGTTTAATACCACGCCTCGAGAGTCAGCACGAATTTTATTTACCTTAGGAAGAAGTGAAAGAGTACAATGCCCGCTTTAAAAATTAATTTCAAGCCTTTAACTTGGAAAAGTACGTTTACACGTTAGTTTATTGAAAACGAATGCAAAGGAATTCTCTTCTTCTCCTTCTTGACCTAGAGCTACCAGGAAACTTAATGTTAAATGGCTGATACTATTTTTTTTGGTATTAGTATTATAGTACATTGCAGCGCATTGAGTGGTACAATATCAGAAAGTAAAGATGCTTCATTTCATAGTCAACATTAAAGTCACCAAGAACTCCAATGTATTTGTCTTCTGTTTCCATTTTCTCAAAAAGATCATACATTCTGGAATAAAAGTCGATACTTTTATTCGCTGGTCTAAATATGAAACAAATGAATTGGTGAAATTGTTTAAACAACGACTCTAACAGCACAGCTTCATTTTCAAAATTGCACAGTAGATCCCTTCTATCTGTAAACCTCGAATTATCTTTACAAAATATGCAAACTCCTCCATCTCGTCTCTTCAACCTATCACGGAGTACTTTTTGATGATGCTATTATTGTGAGGGTAACTTCCACCAAGTTTCTTGGGTTACACATTGATGAGCAGCTGACTTGGGCATCACATTGTAGTAAAATTTGTAAAGTTATTTCTAAAAATACTGGTGTAATTTATAAATTACGTTCCTTTGTGCTACAGGAATATTTCCTTATTTTATACTTTACTCTGATTTTGCCTTATCTTAATTACGAAGTGTTGGCATGGGGGAAATTCATTAAAACGCAACTAAATAAGATACTTGTTGCTCAAAAAAGGGTGATTAGAATTGTTTTTAATGTACATTATCGTGCCCATATTATTGTTTTGTTTCATAGTAATAACACTATTACAGGTTGAAGATATCTATCTCTTGCAGTTAGGCTCAATCATGTATGATTTTGAAAATGGTACTCTCCCAAATGCGTTATTTAGAAAGAACAGTCAAATTCACAGTTATAATACAAGACAGGCAACTGCACTCCATATACCGCGTGTAAGAACTGCCTTTGCTTTGAATACATTAGCTTGTACTGGTCCCAAGTTTTGGAACTCACTTCCTATTGATGTAACTCGCTCTATCGGTGTCTTTGTTTTTAAACGCAAACTGAAATTATATTTGTTGAGTAATTATGCTGAAAGTATTTAATGTAAAAACTATGTCATCACATATGATATAGTATGTAATTTTCTTTTTCTTGCTTCATTGTCTCCTCCTCCCCCCTCTTTTTCCAGGCTGGCCTTTACCTTACCTTACCAACATTTTTTAATTTTATAGCAAACTCGTTTTGTTTTGTTTTGCTCTATTGTAATTTTTCTTTTTTCTCTCTCTCTCTCTTCTTTTTCTTCCCCATCACCATTTCTCCTACGTATAACTTTCTTCCTTCTCAACTTTTCTCTGTTGTTGTTTTGTACTGGTTTGCGCTTTCGCTCTCCATCCTTATGCATATATCTTCCCATTTTCTCCTTTTCATAATACATCAGTCTATCTCTGTTGTAAATATTTCCCATGTGTAATTGCTTCTAGTCTGTTAGGATAGTTAGTTGTTCAGTATTGTTTCTTCAAAGAAATTAAATCATTCAGGTATTATATTCTGTTTAGGGACCTTGCTTCACAAGCCAAGCTTCTATAAGGTCTCCTCTTTCTTTCATGTACAGAACATGATCTTACATAAGTAACTTTTTATAGAATCTCTTTAGTTAATAACACGAGTTGTACGTTGAACGTTATTATTGCGCTTCAAATTATGTTTTTTATATTGATAGTCTGCTGTTCCAGTTACTTTATTTGAAATTATATGAACAAATGTTTGTGAAAGAAGAAATAAAATGAACTATGAACAATGAACGTCTAAACACGGTAACCAGATATTATAATTTCATTTTTACTAACAGAATCATTAACCCAAGTCTCAGTCACGCATAAGACATCTTAATTCAATTTAATGACTAGAAAAAGAATCTCGTCGAAATTGTACAGTTAATATATGCTAATTGTAAACCTTTCACAGACTTTAAAGGTAAAGACCAGTATTGGGCACGCCCCAATTTAAAAAAATGAAATGGAAGCTCTTATAACCAATCATGTGAAAGAATATGTTTTGAATAATACATGATGATAAAAATGTTGACGGGAAACCGCCTACTAATTGATATATTTGGTAAATTAGTGTATTTCTTGCCTGTTGAGAGATACAAATGCACGTGTAGTCCCATATACATCTTTCTGTGTACAGTGATTCTAACTTTATGAAGACTTGGCCAAATTTCTTATCATTTTGATGATTCCAGAACCTTGCAGTACATCAATATGCTAGATGATCAACCTTTTCTGATCGATTTCACAATGTTTCTTTCACAATGCAATTGCATGACCATAACTGGTCTTTAGCTTTAAACGGGTTGCACATTTCTTATTAGAATGTTCAATATCATCTTACGATAGTACATTGTTTTCTAATGAAAAATGTGTATTTTGTATAACCTTGATTGTTTTCTTTTTATTATCGACAATACCGTTTTCACAATTTATCATATCACGAGCCGTACCTACGTTTTCGTTGGAGTCAATCGTCCTATACGTGGTATTTGAAAATACACGGTCTGGATGAGAAATTGCGGTTCAAGTTATCACGTGACTTGGTGTATTGACGCGGAGATGGCGGTTGATATGGAAACTGTTAGTGTTAAGGAGGTTCAGGTGGGGCGAGAGGATTCGGTCCGGGGTATTATGCGATGAGGGCAGGGCTGGTGCGAGATTGGGTCGACAATGTGTTTGGCGTGGGTATCAAGGCAGGATGGCTGTTGGCACCGGGATGGGATGCTGAGTCAATAGATGAGGAGGAGGTGGGAGTAGTACCAGGAGGCGCTGGTTGTCCGGAACGAAGGGGGAATGATAAGTGTGACTATTTAGAATGCCTTCCTGGTTGACGGGGCTTTGTAAGTGCCTTGGGAGCTGGGTCTCGTAAATACTCGTAACTAACTAACTCGTAACTATTCGTAAGAACACGTAAACAAGTCGTAACACACACGTTAGTTGCTCGTAGTTATCCATGACAACTCTTAACAAATCGTGGAATATCGCCGTAAACACATCGTAATAACTCGTATTAATCCGTAATGAACTCACCACAACTCGCCTTAACTCGCTAATAGAACTCGGCTAATACCCCCTTCACATCCACAGATTCTTCTTACGAGTCTTTACGGATCGCACAAATTCACGGATCTTTCACGGATCCTTACGATTTGGCGACTTTTACCATCGATTTAAGAGTGGTTACGAGTTATTACGAGCTAGTTACGGTTCATTACGGATTATTTTATTGCTTCTTTCACATTGAGTTCGCATATGCAAAAATTCAACCTACATTCAAAGTGTCGTAAACGTAAAGTTTAAAGATTGGCGGTACCGTGGGAACATAGCTATAACAAGAAAAAATGAGCGTAGCAAAGGCTGAAGTTGAAAAGAGTGTACGCTAAACATATTTTTCGACGCAAAGCAGAAGGCTTTATAATATGCATAGGCCTAGACCCAAAATACGTGCGATCTTTTGTATTTAAAGAGGATTTCAACCGAAAATTAATTAAGATTTTAGCCCTATTTCGCTCGCTCTGTTTTCTTCTTATTGAATCAAGTCATATATTATTCATCACCTTCCGATTAAATATTCATACAGTTCTTAATAGGACAACTCACTTAATTTCAAACTCACTGATTTTCATCGAACAAGTGAAAGCATTGTATTTTTTCACCGTGTAACCTTGATTAAATATGAAATGGTTTGTGGAATGCATACCTGTTTTTGTTTATAAATTATTTATGGATATATGATACGATAATAACGTATATGCCGATTATTAGCTTGATGCAAACCACTTCATAAAACGGATTCTTGCATATCACTTTAATATCATTTGGCATAGAGGAGCATTTTCATAATTTCAGGGCGTTTACAAAGATTTACACGGTCTTTAGTGATTGGAATTATGGTACGTACACAGAAGTATTTTCTTATATTTTAGTGCATTCTTTGTTCATATTTTTTTGTATCGTGGGGCTGGTTTCTCGAAACAGACATGGGTCCTTCTGCCTCGGGACCATTCGTATATGGAATCAGCCACCAGCCACTACGGTTTCTGGCCCCAACGATTTGTGCTTTATAGGAGGCCGCCCTTCTTGCCATCAGAGGGCTGCAATCTCCTGTAGGTTAACTGTAAGGAACGGTGTTTACTTGCACGTCACTATTTCATCATTAGCTATCATATTAAACCACGTTAGAGGGCCCGTAGTCCTGTGGTTTAAATTCGTTGATCCTTGGAATTGCACTAATGTCCTTTGGTAAGGTATCAATCTACATTTGCCACTCCATACCCAGGAGAGTAATGGGAACCTGGTAAGATGACGAAAGGCTTTGTGTAATTGATAAACCTATGATCTCAGGGAGTGCATATTATACATGAATGAATCCGATGACCGGTATAATCATAATCATCTGTAAAGTACTAAGATAAGTTTTTCGTATTCAGCGCTATAATAATCCATATAAATATTATTGATAACTCAAAAGGAGGGGTTTGGGGGAAGTTATGACCTCTTATTATGCCATTATTATCAACGAATTTACACGCTTATTTCATTATTTAACCAATTGTTTAAAGGGAAAAAGAACCTGAATATCTCGTTCACGATCTCACATGTTCATCACAAATTTTGCTCGTTTCGGCTGTAAAAAGAACTTGCAACAACTGTGAATCTGTAAACATGCATACATACTCACTTTAAACCGTAGTTTAATACCACTTTGTCTCTCTTTTCAACCATACAAATTACGTTCTTAGCATCTACAGGTGGCCATCGCGTTCCTCATACTCAATCAACACTATTACGGTGAGTTACCATGGTTACTACAGTCATAATGTTACGGCACTTTCTCTCTCTCTATCTCTCTCCCTATTCTTTCAATGTCACTATTTGATCAATCTCCCCCCCCCTACCGGTAATTCACCAGCTGGCTCATTCGCCGCTAATTTTTTTCTCACGAATTGGGATAAAAATCAAAAAGTGGTCCTTAGCCCCCCCCCCCCCTCCCTTACCGGTTATTCACCGGCTAGCTGATTCGCCGCTAAATATTTTCTCATGAATTAGGCAAAAAAGAACTCCCCTTAAATTCAGGAAAATACCCACGCCTTTGGTTACCCCCTGTTTAAGAGCGTTGCTACACTTCGTTACATATGGCTAGCTCGTTCATTTTTCAAAATACGTGCGATCTTTTGTATTAAGAGAGGAATGTCAACCGAAAAATGAATTAAGATTTTAGCCCTAATTTGCTCACTCTGTATTCTTCTCATCGAATAAGATCATATACAGTTAATCACCTACCTATTAAATATTCATAACATTCCTCATAGTACTGCACTGATACGTAGCTAGCTCGTTCATTTTTCAAAATACGTGCCATCTTTTGTATTTAGAGAGGATGTCAGCCGACAAATTAATTAGGATTTTAGCCCTAATTTGATCGCTCTGTATTCTTCTCATCGAATAAAATCATTTACAATTCATCACCTACCAATGAAATATTCATAACATTCCTTATAGTACTGTACTGATACGTAGCTAGCTCGTTCATTTTTCAAAATACGTGCGATCCTTTGTATTAAGAGAGGATGTCATCCGAAAATTTAATTAAGATTTTAGCCCTAATTTGCTCGCTCTGTATTCTTCTCATCGAATAAAATCATATACAATTCATCACCTACCAATTAAATATTCATACGATTCCTATCAGGACAGCTCACTTAATGTCAAACTTATTTCTGATTCGTATTCTTCATCATCTTCTTTTTCCTTTTTCTTGTTTTTATTCCCTTTACTCCTTTCGTCTCCTTCTTCTTCCTGTACATTTTTTATTCTTCTTCTGCTACTTCTTCTTTGTTATAATATTTTTTTCTTTCTTCCTTTTTCTTCTCATTGTTCTTCCCCTCTGTTATCTTACGGTAAATAAACAGGCGTGTTCTGTGTAGGTACTTGCCCTGCAATACCGCGAGATATCTGCCCTTATGGAATCTCTGAATATACTGGGGAATCAGTCAAGTTTGTTCCCAAGTATTTAACACGTGATCACCCTGAATATAACGTCAGAACGCCAGAAGAAGCGAGGAACAAACTAAACTTATACTGCGCACATCCAGGTACGATTAACTATTGATCCACCTCACTCTCTCTCTCCCTCTCTCTCTCTCCCTCTCTCTCCCTCTCTCTCTCTTTCTTTTTCTCTCTCTCTCTCTTACTCTTTCTTTTCAATCTCCCCGATCTCTCTCTCTCTCTCTCTCTCACTCATTCTTTTTACATCTCCCCCCTCTCTCTTTCTTGTTGGACACTAATTTAATTTCTTTTTAATTTGGCAGATAATTGCATATAATTTGATTTTGCAAATTTGTCAAGAGTTCAGTACATACGATTTCGGATATTACACACATTTTAGATTTTAGATGACAGTTTAGATGCACAACTAAGCACACCGTTTTAATTGTTACCTATTAAGTTGAAATGTTCTGTTAAACCTCTGTACATGAAGTGAATGTAAGAATATCATTTATTTTTTTATTTTAAAAGTTTATATACATTTTTATTACTTCATTGCTCAATCTACAGAGGCATGATAAAATAAAATTAAAGTTCTGTGAAGACGTAAACTAATCTGTACAGAATAAACCATATTTCCTAAGCCAATAATAGTCCAGTATACCATATACCATGTACATGACCTGGAAAAGTTGTTAAGTACAAGGTTTTTTGTTGTTGATTCGTGTTCTAGAAGGGTATTGAAGTAAATTCAGCTTGGTTGCCAGCTTGGCAACCTTGGGCAATTTTTGTAATAGCCTAATAATCATCTAATTAGCATACGTGCAATATTAATAATGTTGCTAATCTTAATCCGGGAAGCCTGAACACATGGATAATACAACTTTTCTAGGGTTCTCTATGACGAGAAATTCATTTTTTACAAGTTTTTATTTTCAAGTAAATGTAATTTTCTTAAATAGCATAATTAGCATAATGAGCTAATTAGCATGTGTTTAATATATGGACTTCATGTAAAAAGCCTGAAAATGGCTGTCAGCTTGCTCAAAGCCGCCTTTCGGATATTCAGATCTTGATTGACTCATCAATCTACGAGCCAAGGAACTGAAAGTCTACAAAGTGTATGAAAGTAAAAGTACTGCAACACTCTCAATGGTTGGGTTATGTTAATTAGGCTAATTAGACTACATCTACATGGAATATCTTCTCATGAATTAACGCGTAGTCTTTCAAAAGTGAATTACAATGTTTCATTTCACCACTTTCAGGCTTTCTACATTTACAATGACAACGAAGTCCATATATTGAACTTATGCTAATTAGCTCATAATGCTAATTATGCTATTTAAGACAATTGCATTAATACTTACAATAACAAATAAAAACTGGTGTCGTTAATGAATTCCTCGTCATGAAGAACTTTAGAAAAGTCGTATTATCCATGTTTTCAGGCTTCCTGGGTTAAGATTTGCAACATTATTACATATTGCACATAGGCCTATGCTAATTAGATGATTATGCTAATTAGGCTATTACAAAAATTGCCAAAGGTTGCCAAGTTAGCAACCAAGCTGAATTTACTTCATTGCCCATCTAGAACACGAATCAACAAAGAAAACCTTGTACTTAACAACTTTTCCAAGTCTGAAAAACTTTGATCGGACTATAATTAGCCCAACTTTATTAGCAACAGTATATCATATTGTGCTTATTTGACTTTGAAAACGTGATTTCTGGTTCTTAAAGCATGTTACTCCAATCCTTGTCTTAACGGAGCGACTTGCTTTGAAGAGCTAGATGGGTATAGCTGCTCCTGCCTCGGAGGCTTCATCGGAATAAATTGCGAGCAGCATGGTAAGTTATTTAGAAAGATTTCTGTTTGCTTATACTCAAACTTTTGAATAGAATTCCAACATGTAAATACAGTTTTTGTGAACCAGTGCGCGCGTGTATGTGGATACGAATTGGTATTTTTTTTAAATGATGACATGACATGTTTTTCACAGTGTTTCGGCCCCATTGGCCTTTTGTAGGACTAAAGGGTTCACAAAAATGTCGCGCTCTCTCTCCCACTTATCGTCCCCTGGCTGTAGCCCATTTTATCATGTTAATTCCCAGATTGTTATAAATTTAAAAAATTTAAACAAGATCGCAAAATTATTCGAGAGATCTACGCAAGGTTTATCTAAATGCCCTGTATTACATGTCGCATGGAAGTCATATTCGGATTACACAAGACGTGATCGTAATTTATTTTGCACATTTCGATTCTCATTTATTGGAAAAAGAGGACTTTTAATGGTAAATTTTTTCGAGGGGGTATTTCTACGATCATGTTCTTCGATCAAAAACTGACCTAACATTCAAAAAGCTCTAGAATACTTCTTTTACTTCAATTTTACCTTCTCTGTAATGTACATCCATGTTTGTTTTAATCCTTATAGTATGTCAGTCACATCCTTGTTTCAATGGCGGAAGCTGCTTGGAGGAGCCTGAAGGTTATAGTTGCTCTTGCCTCGGAGGATACATCGGAATACATTGCGAGCAGCATGGTAAGTTATTTGGAAAGCTTCCTGTTTTGCATGGACTCAAACTGTGGAAAAGGATCCCAAAATCATAATATAGCGATCGCCGTTTCAGTTTATGTTTGTGTCGGTATGAAATGTTTTTCTTTTTGATGACATGATTTGTTTTGCACCGTGTTAAGGCCTTTTGGTTCCCTTTGGAAGACTAGAGGCTTACTGAAATTGACTGAAATACGACTTAAAATGCGCTATTTCGTTTTTTCAACGGCTTTTTCAAATTATCTAATATTTGTGGTATGGATATTTCAGCCGTCTCTGAACCGATTTTGATCAAACAAAGATGATTTTGTCATTTAAATTGTATGCTCTTTCAAATTTGACACTCAGTTTTTCATTATCTCATGAAATAAATAGGTTGTATAGCGCCCTCTGCAACATAACTCAACTATCCATTTAACATTCTCTTTAATGTAAATTCATTATTTTTTAAATCGTTTCAGTTTGTCAGTCACTGCCTTGTTTCAATGGAGGGACCTGCTTAGAGGAGCCTGAAGGGTATAGCTGCTCCTGCCTCGGAGGATACTTCGGAATATTTTGCGAGCAGCATGGTAAGATATTTTGAAAGTTTTTTGTTTTGCGTGGACTAACTTTGGAATAGGATCTCAACATGTACATATTGCAATTACACTTTCAGTTCGTGAGTGTGTGTGTGTGTGTGTGTGAGAATTCATTGGTTTTCTTTTTGCTGACATGATTTTGTGTGCACTGTTATTTAGGCTTGTTGCACTTTTGGAAGACTAGAGGGTTACCAATTATTCTGACTCTCTCTCACTTACTGTTCTCTGTGCTCCAGCCTCTTTTGTTCTGAAATTGAAATTACAATGAACATGATCGCAAACACTTTCGAGAAATCCACTTATAAAGGATAATTGAATTGCACTTATTACATGTCACATGGAGGTCATATTCTGATTTTAAAAAAGTCGTTATCGAAAATTAATTCACACATTTCAAAAGCTAATAGAAAGAGCTGTTGAAAGTGTTGCATTCAAAAGTGCGATCATTATAAACAGTGCCCTTTGACATTGCATGCAAGTTTCGATTTTGAGATCCTAAGGAAGGAACTGTAAAGGTCGATTACAAAGCACAAACAAATTGTTGTATACTGTGAGGTTTTTTAGTCATAAATGATTAAGAGAGTTGGCTTGGTTTGCTGAAATTTCTACGACGATGTTCTCCGATCCAAAACTGACCTAACAATCAGAAAGCTATAGAGTTGTATTTCTTTAAGTCTTCAATTTTACAAGAAGTTAACATTCTCTTTAATGTGAATTCATTTTTTAAACAAATAGTTTCAGTTTGTCAGTCTCTGCCTTGTTTCAATGGAGGAGCCTGCTTGGAGGAGCCTGAAGGATATAGCTGCTCTTGCCTCGGAGGATACATCGGAATACATTGCGAGCAGCATGGTAAGTTATTTGGAAAGCTCCCTGTTTTGCATGGACTCAAACTGTGGAAAAGGATCCCACAATTATAATATAGCGATCGCCGTTTCAGTTTATGTTTGTGTCGGTATGAATTGGTTTTCTTTTTGATGACATGATATGTTTTGTACTGTGTTAAGGCCTTTTGGTTTCCTTTGGAAAACTAGAGGGTTGCCAATTATCCGGACTCTCTCTCTCTCTCTCACTTACTGTTCTCTTTGTGTAGCCTCTTTTGTTCTGACATTTTAATTACGTGATTATGATCGCAAGCACTTATGAGAAATCTACTCAGACAAGGGTAATTGAATTGCAATTATTACATGTCAAATGGAGGGCGTATTCTAATTAAAAAAAGTTGTTATCGAAAATTAATTCACAAATTTCAAAAGTTGATGGAACGGGCCGTTAAAAGTGTTGCATTCAAAAGTGCGATCATTATAAACAGTGCCCTTTGACATTACATGCAAGTTTCGATCTTTAGATCCTAAGGAATGAACTGTAAAGGTTGATTACAAAGCACAAAACAACTATTGTAAATGGTAAAGGTTTTAGAGTTAGCTCAGTTTGCTGACATTTCTACGACCTTCTTCTTCGATCCAAGACTGACATAACGATCAGAAACCTATAGAATTTAATTTCTTTCAGTCTTCAAATTTACAAGATGTTAATATTCTCTTTAATATAAATTCATTATTTTTTCAATCGTTTCAGTTTGTCAGTCACTGCCTTGTTTCAATGGAGGAAGCTGCTTGGAGGAGCTAGAAGGTTATAGCTGCTCCTGCCCTGGAGGATACTTCGGAATACATTGCGGGCAGCATGGTAAGATATTTTGAAAGTTTTTTTGTTTTGCGTGGACTCTAACTTTGGAATAGGATCTCAAAATTTAAATATTGCAATTTCAGTTCATGAGTGTGTGTGTGTGTGTGTGTGTGAAAGAATTAATTGGTTTTCTTTTTGCTATCATGATTTTGTGTTCACTGTGTTTAGGCTTGTTGTCCTTTTGGAAAACTGAAGGGTTCACACAGTGTTCGGACTCTCTTTCACATATTGTTCACTTTATGCAGCTCCTTTTTATTCTGAAATTGTAATTACCATGAACATGATCGCAAACACTTTCGAGAATTCCACTTAAGGATAATTGAATTGCACTTATTACATGTCACATGGAGGTCATATTCTGATTTAAAAAAAGTAGTTATCGAAAATTAATTCACACATTTCAAAAGCTGATGGAAAGGGCCGTTGAAAGTTTTGTATTCAAAAGTAAGTGCGATCATTATAAACGCTGCCCTTTGACATTGCATGCAAGTTTTGATTTTTAGATCCTATGGAATGAACTGTTAATGTTGATTACACTCTAAGAAAAAAGGGTGCAAAAAAGGGTGCAAAATAAAAGTTTGCATATTGCATGCATATTCATGATTACTTTCCACGTGTTTACATACAAATACATTTATCATGATTTGTTAAGCAAATTATGACAATGCACATCAATTTTGTGATTTGTTTTTTCCTTTGGAAATCATAAACCAATATATTATTTTGTCTGATCATGTTACAATTACATTCACGTTTTTAGCAATAGATATATTGATTATATGATTACTAACCAAGAAACATCATGCATGTTTAATATGTATTTGTGTACGAGCAAATTTTACCAGTATTCCTCGATGATTCGTGCAGCATTGCACCTTTTAAAGGGTGCAGGATTGAACCCCTAAAGGTGCTGCTATTGTATCGGTTTGCTCCCCTAATGGAGCAGGATTGAAACATTAAGGGTACTAACATGTCTCCTAAAAGTGCAATCTGGCCTCCTCTTAAAGGGTGCAAGATTGAACCCATAAAGGTGCTGCTAGTGATGCATCGGTTTGCACCCCTAAAGGTGCAGGAATGAACCATAAAGGGTACTATTTCCCCTAAAAGGTTCAAGTTGGCACCCTTTTAAAGGGTGCAGGATTTAACCCCTAAAGGTGCTGCTATTAGTGCATCGGTTTGCACCCCTAAAGGTGCATACTTGCACCATTTTTTCTTAGTGTGTACAAAGCCCAACACGACTGTTGTATACTGCAATGTTTTTGAGTAATAAATGATTAAAAGAGTTTGCTTGGTTTGCTGAAATTGCTACGACGATGTTCTCCGATCCAAAAACTGACCTAACAATCAGAAATCTATAGAATTGTATTTCTTTCAGTCTTCAAATTTTTAAGAAGTTAAGATTCTCTTTAATGTCAATTCTTTTTTTTTAATCGTTTCAGTTTGTCAGTCACTGCCTTGTTTCAATGGAGGAAGCTGCTTGGAGGAGCCTGAAGGATTTGTCTGTTCCTGCCTCGGAGGATACTTAGGAATACATTGCGAGCAGCATGGTAAGATATTTTGAAAATCTTTGTTTTGCGTGGACTCTAACTTTGGAATAGGATCTCAACATGTAAATATTGCAATTGCACTTTCAGTTCGTGATTGTGTGTCTGTGTATGTATGTGTGTTTGTGTATGTGTGCTTTTGTATGTGTGTGAGTGAGAATCCATTGGTTTTCTTGTTGCTGAAATGACTTTGTGTTCACTGTGTTTAGGCCTTGTAGTTCTTTTGGAAGACTAGAGGGTTACCAATTATTCGGACTCTCTCTCACTTACTGTTCTCTGTGCTTAGCCTCTTTTGTTCTGAAATTGTAATTACCATGAACATGATCGCAAACACTTTCGAGAAATCCACTTAACTCTTATCCTGCCACAGGGCTAATCCCCCCCCCCCCCATGCCATGCCCCAAATCCCCCTGTGCCAGATTGTTTTGGAGATAATCCTATTAATGCGATGGTTCTATGGATAGCGCGTGCAAAACACTAGGCACAGGCCAATGAGCATGAACAATAACTGCTACTACGAAGGTGTGCACGCACGCACATGGCAGCGTAGCAATAGCTTGCTCGCATGTACAAAGCACTATAACGATAGTGTGCATGCACCCTCATTGCAGGCTAAGAGTTAAGGATAATTGAATTGCCTTTATTACATGTCACATGGAGGTTATATTCGGATTAAAAACAGTCGTTATCGAAAAGTAATTCACACATTTCAAAAGCTGATGGAAAGGGCCGTTGAAAATGTTGTATTCAAAAGTAAGTGCGATCATTAAAAAACGGTGCCCTATGACCTTGTGTGCAAGTTTCGATTTTGAGGTCCTATGGAAGGACTGGAAAGGTTGATTACAAAGCACAACAAATATGTTGTATACTCTGAGGTTTTTGAGTCATAAATGATTACAAAAGTTGGCTTGGTTTCCTGACATTTCTACGACCATGTTCTTCGATCCAAAACTGACCTAACAATCTTTCAGTCTTCAATTTTACAAGAAGTTAAAGGGATATTTGAGTTCTGTTTTCAGACCGCAAATGCCTTCAAAATGCATGGTTGTTTCTTATTCTTATCTATGACATTTCTAGTGCCCTTTTAGAACCTGAAATAGCTATGAAGGTAATTTAAGACCTCAACATTTGTGAAATTTAGCCAATAAGATCATACTTCTTCGATCCAAAAATGACATAACAATCAGAAAGCTATACAATCTAATTTCTTTCAGTCTTCAAATTTACAAGAAGTTAACATTCTCTTTAATGTAAATTCGTTATTTTTTTAATAGTTTCAGTTTGTCAGTCACTGCCTTGTTTCAATGGAGGAAGCTGTTCGGAGGAGCCTGAAGGATATAGCTGCTCCTGCCTCGAAGGATACATCGGAATACAATGCGAGCAGCATGGTAAGATACATGTTTTGCTAAAACGATTTTGTGTGCACTGTTATTTAGGCCTGTTGTCCTTTTGGAAAACTAGAGGGTTCACACAGTGTTCGGACTCTATTTCACATATTGTTCACTTTATGCAGCCCCTTTTTTATTCTGAAATTGTAATTTACCATGAACATGATAGCAAACACTTTCGGGAAATGCACTTAACCCTAATAAGGCCGGGCTATTTGACGTCTTACTACGGCCGGGGGGGGGGGGGGGCCATTATGGCCCCCCCCCCCTAAGATCTCGGCCGTAAAACGGCCGATCTCCGCGAAAATTTGCACGCATGTCAAGTGAAGTGTATAGAACAATATGATAATTTCCATTTTTTGAAAAAAATCCCTCATTTGAATATTTATGGTAATTTATGCAAATAACGTCATAAAATCACATTTTTACCCATAAATCCTATATTATTCATATTTAAGCATTCTTTTTCACTACATATATTCATTAGACCATTTGGAACAATAATACGACAAAAAAAAATCGGAAGAGCCAGCTTATTCCTTATGTTATCTCTTGTTTTGATAATTTTCTATGTATTTCATTGTTTTTTTAACTTATTTATGTTATTTTTTTATTTTTTTTCATTTCTTCCTACAATTCAACTATTTTGACTCCCAAAACAACCACCTAAACTTTAAACAAGACCCAATAACCAATGTTTTATCTATTTTTAGGAAAAATGACATTTCCATATGTTTTGTACACAAATCACAAAAATGAGTCTTCAAATGTACAAGAAGTTAACAATCTCTTTAATGTAAATTCATTTTCTTTTAATAGTTTCAGTTTGTGAGCCATTGCCTTGTTTGAATGGAGGAGCCTGCTTGGAGGAGCCTGAAGGATATAGCTGCTCCTGCTTCGGAGGATACTTCGGAATACATTGCGAGCAGCATGGTAAGATACATGTATTTGGAAAGTTCTTTGTTTTGCGTGGACTCAAACTTTGGAATAGGATCTGAACATGTAAATATTGCAATTGCACTTTCAGTTCGTGAATGTGTGTGTGTGTGAGACTTTATTGGTTTTCTTTTTGCTGACATGATTTTGTGTG
The DNA here is from genome assembly GCA_035222895.1 of Strongylocentrotus droebachiensis. Taxonomy (NCBI): domain Eukaryota; kingdom Metazoa; phylum Echinodermata; class Echinoidea; order Camarodonta; family Strongylocentrotidae; genus Strongylocentrotus; species Strongylocentrotus droebachiensis. The sequence goes on from JAVYIG010000736.1 coordinate 195,115, forward strand.
CACTATTATTTAGGCTTGTTGTCCTTTTGGAAAACTAGAGGGTTACCAATTATTCGGGCTCTCTCTCACTTACTGTTCTCTGTGCTTAGCTTCTTTTGTTCTGAAATTGTAATTACCATGACCATGATTGCAAACACTTTCGATAAATCTACTTTAGGGTAATTTAAATGCCTTTATTACAAGTCACGTGAAGATTAAAAAAAGAAAAGCTGATGGAAAGGGCCGTTGAAAGTTTTGTATTCAAAAGTAAGTGCGATCATTATAAACGGTGCCCTTTAACATTGCATGCAAGTTTCAATTTTGAGATCCTATGGAATGAACTGTTAATGTTGATTACAAAGCACAACACGACTGTTGTATAGTGTGAGGTTTTCGAGTCATAAATGATTAAAAGAGTTGGCTTGGTTTGCTGAAATTTATACGACCATTTTCACCGATCCATAACTGTCCTAACAATCAGAAAGTTATAGATTTGTTTTTCTTTCAGTCTTCAATTTTACAAGAAGTTTACATTCTCTTTAATGTGAATTCATTATTTTTAGTTTGTCAGTCACTGCCTTGTTTCAATGGAGGAAGCTGCTCCGAGGAGCCTGAAGGATATAGCTGTTTCTGCCTTGAAGGATACATAGGAATAGACTGCGAACAGCAGGGTAAGTTATTCTTAACTCTTTTTTGAATTAATTAATTAATTTCATTTAATTTTATAAACGTCGCTCATAAATGAAGTAATAAACTGCGGCGGTTTTTTTTTCTTCTTCGATGACGTTAACGTAATGCACTTCACATGTATGCATCTTATAACATAAAGCTCAGTGTCTTTGTCGCGCGCAGTTGCCGTTCCACTGATCATGCGTGTCAAAGTAGTCAACTGCCCCTGTCGACTATAGAGAAAGAGATTTTTTAGATTTCACTCGACGATATACGTCGAAAGGAAGTAAGTTTGATGAAAGTAAATGCTTAGTACTTTTGCCAATACCTTTGCCAGATAATAATATACAAACGCCGCGGTTTGCCTCTTTCTATTTAGAGGAAATAAGCCTACAAATAACGTTTGAAAGTTAAAGATGAATATATGCATACAGTGGAAATCATATTAAATTCTATAAAGATAAATAGAGGAGAGGTAAAAACAAGTTGGAAAATCAGGGTACTAAAATGTTATGTATGGTCCGTCTACGAGAGCTGGGCGTTGAATAAATCCTTGGACAGCAGAATCCATTTAGAAGAAGAAATGACATTTTTTTAGCAAGAATGCTTAGGATACCTTGGACTGACAGGATATCAAACGAAGAAGGCCTCAATAAGGCATGTGTCAATACATCCGTTCATAACTTCCTAAGGAAGAGACAACTTCAGTTTGTTGGACATATTATTATTATTAGTATTATTAATATGGCATTTCAAACATACTCTAGAAAGTACAATAGAATGGCACATAGGATACAAATTACGACAGAATAAAACTGGCTTTCCCTGTTACACCTCTCGAAGTTGCCTGGAAGAAAAACAAGAATGTGAAATTCCTATAACACGTAAGTCTTTTCAAATAATATTACAAAATATATAAGCTATAACAAAATACATATATATATATATACATATATATATATATATATTAATACAGCTTTTAAAAAACACAGCGAATACAGCACGAGACAAGACAAACCAAATATCAAAAGCAAAATGGGAAAAAAATATTCCTTATAGAAAACATTGTAGAAGGTCATCATTTCACTGTTTCCTATGTGGGAACCAAAGATATATGTTGGGCACTGACAACTAGAACGCATAAAATAAACAAATATGCATGACAAAATACCCATCATTCTATGAACCAACTATGAGGAGTTTCACTGATGTTGTACTTTTCTACTTTACAATCCCAGTCTGCCCAGTCGGTTGGGTGTATAGGTACACAACGTGTTTCCTGATCACTAATACATTTGGTGATTGGACATCTGCTCGTGACTTCTGTGATGGTTTGGATGCAGTTACCATGGGAAACGGAGAAATGGTTGAGCCTTCCCTGCTATTCATAGATAATATTGAAGAGTACGATTTGCTGCACGAAGAATGGGTCTGGATGAACTGCTTTTTTGTTGATACATGGATGTGTTACACGGATCGAGCAGGGACCACAAGTGACTACCGAAGTAAGTTAAACGTTGTTGATTTGAAGATGGTTTATTTTTATATGGCTGCTAATAAAGAATGTATATGTACATGTATACGAGAAGACGCGAAGGCTCGACGGAAGAGCAGTGGTTTCGTAATCGAGATGTCCCGGGTTCGAAATAAAGTAGAATCACTAGTGCCCTATATGGCGAGGCACTAATCGTCATAACAACTCTGTCCCAGATGACTGTTAAAAGCCGTTAGCCCGTTGGTTGCTTACGTGCAAGCATACAAATTCTTTATCAGTCAGGTAAACAATCAAAAATAAGCAACCAGTGAACTAGCGGTTTTAGGTTCCCTTCCGAAGAAACTGATAATATAGTATTAATGACTGCTTTGAGAGAAATAGTTGTTTTTATACGCTCAAAGGAAGGTTACAATTGTGCCATTGCACGCCTCGGGCAATAGCCCAATTGTAACCTTCCCTTGAGCGTATAAAAACAACTATTTCTCGAATATTAAAGCAGTCATTAATACTCTTATATGCCAAAAAAAAGAATTAACTTATGACACCACCTTGGCCTTTTTCTAGTTTATCTGCACTTTTTTTTTATGAGTGTATCTTTGAGAGTAGACTAGATCTAGATTCTAGTCTAAGCAAGATATTTTTTACAATTTTGGGGGTGGGCCGGCCCTGTGGGGAATATGGAGAAAAACCTGCGCTTTCATATGACACCTCACTTATTGAGTATCACCTTTATGATCACGAGCAATATTATTTGAATCTGTGGTAATTAAAATGGCCAATGCGTAGGGATATGTGCAATCTCTACGGGAAGGAGTTTAGCACTAGGCCTACTACTTAAATCTAGGCCTACTAGATCTATTTTGAAAAAAAATTATGAAGAATTTCACGTACCCTTTTTGGTGTTCTTGCTGTCAGCAAGTCTTGCATTTGATCATCATCAAGAAGTTGAAATCTTGGGAGAGTTTCTTCAGCCATTTTTGCCTTGTTTGGAATTCAGTACGATCGAGATTGCCGTAATAAAAATACTGATCAATTCTTCGCACACGTACGGTATCCTCGATCGCTCAAACCAGTTTTTAACATGTGAACCTATGGGTATTTCACCAAGACTGAACTATTTTCCCGGTAATTACTGGAAATTTACAGGAATAGTTAAAACTATGACTGCAATTTCGACCAATCCGATGGCTGGATTTCTTAAGTGAGGTATATAATAAGGATTAAGGACACTAGTGCATCGGCTTGGTTTCGAACCAAGAATTCCCCTGTTACGAGAACAACGCTCTAAAACTGAGCCTACGCGTAAGAAGATGATGTTGATTTCTCGTCAAGGTGAATAATAAGTATGAATAAATGTATAAATATATTGTGAGCTATCTCATCATTTTAATTACCTTTCGGGGGATAATACTATGTTGACCGTAAATTTAGAATAATTTTTAATTACTTTTTTTTCATAAAATGTTTGAGACAATACGATTAATTTTTGATAGAAAAAGTTTATATCTTTCTAGAGCGTTTTGATCAATCATTATGAGTCAATAAAGTTCCTAAAAGATATAAACTATATCTCACCAGAATGTTTCATATTGTCTCAATCTTTTAATGTAAAGGTTGTTAGAAAAAGATTATTCTAACATTTTGGGCAACAGAATATTAGGCGTGTCTTCTGAAAAGGATTTTTCTCTAAATGCCTTCTTCTAAGTGTCGGGCTGGGATTTGAACCCCGTACCTTGTGATCTACAGTCCGATGACTTATTCTCTAGACCACGACACCTCTACTTAACATCGCAATGTGTTTTCTCTTAATATAGATTGGGGTATTGATCAACCACAGAATAGTAACGGCGAGAATTGTGTGATGTTCGCTCCCTCTGTCGGAATGCACGACGCTTTTTGTACGGAAGTCCATGCCGTTGTTTGCCAAGTCAACATATGAGGAAAACATACATCGGCATTCAATAACGAATCAGAAATCACCGGAAGATAATTTTCCCGCAAATCTTTAATTTACATTTCTTACTCGATCATCGATTCAGATACAACAACAGACAAACATTGGAGAGAGAGGAAGATAGAGGGAAAGAAAAGACTTGGTACTAGGAAACGTGAAAGGAACGGCCACTCCCCTATATCGATTTTCTTGTTATTTTGTATTTTATAAAAACAAATGACAACGCTTTCAACCCTCTTGATGCCTGTCCTCCTTATCTACCCACCCACCCTCTCTTTGCCAACATGATAATCTGTAGCTGTGTGATCGCTATGGGAGCAGTCATCAAGACAGTCACATTGTACCCCTCCCCCCCCCCCACCCGGTAGATAATCCTGCTGGATAATGGCAGTGTATGTGTATTCCGAACTCTAACTCTCTTCGCTTCAATTGATTTACAGGAGGGCGAAACATTTTGCCTTTTGGAGGGGTATTTCATCAAAAAAATGATTTTTTTTTTTAATCGAAATCTATTTTAGTTGATGAAACACTCCCCAGATTTTGGCAAAATAGAATTAGTAAAGGTAACAGAACATAACTATATCAATTGAAACAGAGAGGAAGGTCTTTTTAATTCAAAAATTTCAATTTCAGTTATCTACAGTATTATGTGAACAATCAAATACGCGACATATTAAAGTCCACAGAATAATTTCATCTTATTTCAAATTTATGTAATAAACATGTAATATTTTGATAGGTAATTAATTATGTAAATTAAAACCCGGTATAACATAAAAAATGTTACATCATAATTTATGGAGAGACATGGTATTATATAGGATTTCCCGGCCAAATTCGCGAGTTTGTCATTCAAATTCATTTGTCTTGCGTTCAAATTCGACGGTTTTAGTGCTGTCGGGTATATCTCGGGTTTATATTCCTTTTTCCAGATTTCAAATCTATGAAGTTTTCGTTAGAATCTATGTATGTTTCATTCCAATTAATGAACAAAGTGCTTCTTTCGCTATTTGGTCATTCGATTTAGCGCAACACGATTTTCTGACATCGCGACGGTACACTTCTAGCATTCTAATTCATTTGTAGCATTCAAATTATTACTTTGTGCACTAAAATTAATGGTCAATATACATTTGTCGTTTATTAAACACTTTTTATAGCTCATTCTTTTTCTTTCAAGATCGTTTTTTCATGTGTATTTCATCCTATTTTATTTTCTTGCATTTATACTCTTTATATACTCTTAGATTTATCAGATATTCATCAGCCTTAAGTTTGATTGTTAACAAACAAAAATCTTACATCTACAGACTTGATGGTCTCAATATTTGTGTAAATTTTCATGTAAGGAAGTTGTTTGTCTTGTGTTTCATCATAAATTTATCACAATTTCATTATGGAGGAAGGGTACAATATTGTGACTGGGGTAGGTGTTCTTGTATCCCCACTTGTCCGGGGTATATGAACATGTCCGTTCAGAGATGCCATATCCCTTGATTTCGCCCCTTCTTTACCTAATGTCTGACTACAAACATTATGCTTTGTCCTCAAAATTAATAAATTGAATAACAGAAAAGACCCCAATGGCAAATCATGTATTTAATTGCATTTTTTTAAAGCTGTAAACGTGTGTTGCATTTCTTCCCCCTAACATTCCTAACTTGAATAAACATAATTCGAATACGAATGACAGGTGTTAATTTGAATGATAAAAATGACGCCTCGACAAGTGACGATTAATTTGAATGCTAGTTGAGCAGTTTCTAAATTGAATGACAGATCTATGAAATCCTTCGACCAAAATCCTAAATTAAATACAAAATCGGGAAAATTGAATGATAATTGGCATGGCAAAGCTGATCTGCGCCAACTTAAATGCAAAGTAAATGAATTCGAATGACAAACTCGCGAATTTGGCCAGGAAATCCTATATTATTGTATTTGTGAATTTTCTAATTTCATATATAATGTATAGTTAATGTCTATATTGGCGTTACATTTGCTTGTTCCTCTTCTGTCTTTCTGTTTTCATTGTTTATCCTTGATTTGTTACTCTCTTTATTTGTCCATATGCTATATTTTACCAGTCTTCTGAGTACATCAGTTTGTTCGGCGGAGGGAATATTGCGGTTACAGTGATTACGTTTGCTCTCCCCTTCCCTGGTCGCCATCTTTTGCACTCAGAATATTGCTACAAAAATGTGTATTTGTATAACTTTTGACATTCCAATTTTTTAATCACCTTAATTATATTGTTTCATCGTTATATTGCTTAAAAGTGCCGAATAAATAATAAATGAATAAATACATTAATAATAAGCATAACTGACCGACCTGACCTCGTACTCTGCTGGCCAAATGAAAGGAAAATATTAATCCTTGAAAAAACCGTCCCATTTGATCTTTATATCTGAAAGGCCCATGAATAAAAAATATAATAAATATTGCATCACTCATTCACGTGAATCTCGCGGCCTCCTGACATACCAACATTTCCGATCTTTTAAAATAATTATCAAATGGCTAACTCAAACTCCACCGTCCAACAACTATCTTTACAAAACCTGTAAAATGACAATAGTGTCGTCATTTTCTATCTTCCGTGCTACAAAAGACCCTACGTGGGTGTCACCCCCACTTTTTCAGTAAGGAGTCTAAAGGTCAATATCAGAGACCCGTTTCACAAAGTCTTTTTTCAATGACAAATGACAAAAAGCAGTGACAAATCTGCTGATAACCAATCAGAAGCAAGGATTTCAGTAGCTTACAACAAAAATAGTTATTTGTGACTGATGACAAATTTTGTAAAACGGGGCCCAGTTATGATGAATATCTGAAATTTGATGACCGATGATCGTAGAAAGATGTTATTATGAAGTCAACTCTATATTAATTAATAAATACAACATTAATTATTGTAATAACTAGTAATTGCCAATGATCAGATTTTGATTTACTCTCCGATCGTTTATATAATCGTTTATTTTATATGACTCTTACCATTTTCTTGTGCATGTAGACTTCTGCTCTTTACTAAAAATACTCTACTCTTTTATTCTTTTTTCCTCTCGCTCTCGCTTTCCCCATCTTTCCTCTTTACTCCCTTTTCAGATACCTTTACCTACCTCTCTCTCTCTCAATGACTCTAGTCTACCGCCCCGGTATTCAATATAATTCACGTTACTTACCACACCATTGTCATTTGATAAAAAGAACATCTATATCAAACTTGTTTCCATTAAATTATTACTTTGAAATGTGTGTTATCTCATTGAACAATGTGTATAACTGTATGTTTTTATGTTATGTCCTGCTTTGGCGAACCATTGTCCTGGGGCATATATCCTATATTGTGTAATATCTGTATCATTATGATATATTTGCACTACTGTCTTTTTTATTGAGAAATAAAGACAAAAGTGAACTCTCGAGGATTTATATTTCTATTGTTTTATTCATTGAAACTCTTGTAATACTCATTATGTATGCTTCATATTTATTAAGTTGATATATCAAATGAAATTTCAATATTTAGCTCCTCTTATTTCATCTATAGCTAGGAATATCCATAACTCCTCAGTCTTCACTATGTTTCAAAATTAGTTAATTTTTGTTTTGTTGATGTCATACAACATTATACACTGTATGTACTTTTAATGCCCTACATTTACCAGTAAAATGGAGTTGTCCTGGGCTATTGTATCTTCTTCTTTGTCGTGCAAGTTTGAACAATAAAGTGATGTTTAAAAACAATATTAGGCATTAACTGTCATGTTCTCTAATGAATTAGAATTGTGTTACTTGTGTGTTATCTCATGATAATCCATGTATATTTTCTAATCACACATATCTGTCTCCTATTCTTCTCTCACTTTCCACCTTGTTCACATCGACTACTATCACGCTCTAAGTTCATCTACTCCTGCTCAATATATAAACAAAATTATATGTGTACTACGATTTAGTAGAATGTGTAAACACGAACCTATACATGTTTTTTTAACATACAATGTTGTCTCCCTCTCTGGCCTTAATTTGTCAATTGTCGCTTTGAAAGCGATGGGAACTGATGAACTCTCTGCCCTGGTGTACTGTTTATTGAACAGCGCCATCTTGTGGTTGACTTACCAACAGTGCGTAACCCAATACTTACCTGGAAGACTGTTGAAGCGATGCGAGATCCAACAGCGCAGCTCGTTAAAGCACCAAGATAAGGGACTATACTCCTGAAGCTGACCTGCGATGGCGCTAAAGGGGATTTTTGTCGGCAGTGCTTCTATTTATACAGTATGGCTTTAAAAGGATCGTTTAACAATTTCAAATATAAGATGCACAGTCCTACATGTTACCAGTGTATGTGATATGGTGTAATATTGAAGCCCTAAAAAAATCGCGCTTCAAAATGATCAAGAAGTGCCTCAAAAAAGTAAAACTATTTGAGTGACCGGGTTTACCATACTCGTTTTTCCCAATAGACTGTAGTGTTATGAAAACCGTTCGGCGACTGACTGACCTAAAGGTTTATAACTATCATTGCAGCATAAGCTAAATCAAAGATTATTTCTAAAGGATCTAAGACAAAGTTACCGGATCCCTTTAATACTTCTTATTATCTCTCTGTCTCTGTCTCTCTCTATCTCTCTCTTTTTCTCTCTCGCTCTCTTTTTTTCTTTAACTCTCTCTCTTCCTTTCTCTCTCTATCTCTCTTTCCCCATTTTTCTCTGATCATCTCTTTGTCTCTCTGTCTCTATATTTGTTTTCCTTCTCTTTCCCCCTCCCATCTTCTCTTCCATATTATGATGTCAGTATGAATGTGTACCATAATCTTATGCTTTGACTTCGTACTCGCTATGTGATTCCGCTCTTAGACTGCCGCGTTGATTTTTTAGTAAATATAGTACAATCCAATGAACATAGTTGTGTTATTGTAGCTTTCTAATATGCAATATTTGTTACACATCGAGAAAGGAAAAGTATTTCTTTTAAAGGTATAGACCAGTTCTGGTCATGCGATTGCATCGTGAAAGAAGCGTTGTGGAATCGATTCAGAAAAGGTTGATCATCTAGCATATAAGTATTGGTGTGTACTGCAAGGTTCTGGAATCATCAAAATTATAAGAAATTTGGCCCAGTCTCGGTAAAGTTACAAGCACTGTACACAGAAAAAAATAAATTTGGGACTACCCTATATCTATCCAGTCCGGAACTTTTCTTTCACAATGCAATCGCATGACCAGAAGTGGTCTATACCTTTAATGTAGTTACCATGATTACTCACTGTTATGGTGTTGTTTGAGTATAATGAACGCGATAGCAACCTTTAAATGCTAGGAACGGGATATATATGGGTGAAAAGAGAGACAAAGTGGTTTCAAAATACGAGTATAAAATGAGTATGTGTGCATGTTAACATATCCACAGTTGTTGTAAGTCCGTTTTACAACCCAAACGAGCGATATTTGGGAGGAACCTGAAAGATCGTGGACAAGTAATTCAGGCTCTTTTTTTCCTTTTGAACAATTTAGCTAATTATATAATCGTGTTACGTTTTTGAAAGTAATGAGATGATTAGAGGCCAAATATTATTATACCGGTCACGTGATTCGTTCACACGCAATGTGCACCATATCCACTCCATGGGGAGTATTTCTAGCATATGGTCACCCTGGGGGGGGGGGGGGGGGGGGGCAGCGAATGTATTTTCGCGTGACGTCAACATGTATTATCCATCTCGCACACAGTTAACTTTACGTAGTACGAATGACGTAAGGACTAAAACCTATGATTCATTTCAAATACAGGGAAAGTTCAATGATCTCATTTACAATTGTAAGCTCAAGTCATCAAATACTTCCTATTTTATTGTAATTGTGCATGTAAAAAAAGGTTTGTATGTGATATTTTGTATTTATCATATATTATGTTCACCTAATAAGCACAAGTTATTTACGCCCTTTACCTTTTCTTACATATTTTGATAATGAACGAATCGCGAACAAGGCCAGCTGGGAGATGGCCGTTCTGATTGGTCAATAAATACAAAGTTATGAATAGTTCATGCAGAGCAGTAAAAGCCAGAATCCATTTTTAGATCCGACTATATATCTGCTATTCTGGATGCTCTGTGGTTAATCATGTATACGGCTATACTCGTTAATTACAAAGCATCATAATATTAGCTATATTTATACGACAATCCGTAACCTTGATGGTAATCTCGGCGCTTTAAAATTTGATGTTGTCTTGCAGTTAAAGAGATCCGGTAACTTTGTCTGAGAATCTGAAACAAAATCCTGGATTTAGCTCATGCTGCAATGATGATTATAAACCTTTAGGGCAGTCAGGAACACCACGACTTTTACAAGCCGATCGCCTGTCTGATTATCAAGATATTTATGATTATAAATCGGAAACAAATTTTGCGTTTGCCAAACGGTTTTCATAACACTTCAGTCTGTTGGGGAAAACGAGTATGGTAAAACCGGTCACTCAAAGATTTTTACTTTTTTTGAGGCACTTCCTGATCATTTTGAAGCGGGATTTTTTTAGTGCTTCAATATCATACCATATTGCAGAAAGCGGTAACACGTAGGGCCGCGAATCTCAGATTTAACATTGTTAAACGATGCCTTTAAGTTCAAACTGTACGCGCTCATGGTTTGGGAAACTCTCATTTCCCTCGAGGTAATAATCCACGGGGTGAACGCTCGTTTTGGCGGTAAAACGGACTTACGACAACTGTGAAACTGTTAACATGCAGACATGCTCACTTTATACTCGTATTGTATTGTACTATGAATTGAAGTATCTTTACTTTCTGATATTGCACTACTCAATGCGCTGCAATGTAATATAATACTAATACCAAACCAACAAATAGTATCAACCATTTAACATTAAGTATCCTGGTAGCTCTAGATCAAAAAAGAAAGAAGGAGAAGAGGAGGAAAATTTCTTTGCATTCGTTTGCAATAAACTAACGAGTAAACGTACTTTTCTACTTTAAAGGCTTGAAGTTGATTATTAAAGCGGACATTGTACTCTTACACTTCTTCCTAATGCTATGGTCACATTACCCAAAAGTAGCCTGCTCGGCGGCCGAGCGGCGAGTTTTTAACCAATTCTGCCCTGCGGCTGTCCGGCCACCGAGCGGCGGCCGCCCAGGCACTGCTCGTTTTTAGGGCATCGCTCGGTCGCCGCTGACGTTTTAGCGCGGAGTTAAAATTTGGGCGGCGCCTGCTCACTTTTCACTCGCCGCCCAAAATACGCTCGGTGCCTGGGCGGTCGCCGGCCGGCACCGACCTAATTGCTGGGCGATGCCTAAATTCCAGCAGCGACCGAGCAGGCTACTGATCGGTCGGTCGCTGCTCAGATTTGTGACCATAGCTTTAGGTAGATAAAATTCGTATTGACTCTAAAGGAGCGGTATTAAACAATATGCTCCAGCGTTCAGTGCAACAAAATATATGAGCTGACTAATTCAGAATTTCAGAAGGCATGTTCTATTTTCACCGAGGTCCACTTTGATATATACGAATATTGAAACTAAAAATTATGGACGAAATGCTGTATCATAGCAACATAACTTCCAACATGGCTATGGAATCGTGCTTTCTTCTTGAATAAAGGTTTCCTTTGATAACTAAAAGCTGCCCGCGGGCTGGAAAGACACAGCATCAGCTGCAAATTCGATTTCATTTATAGTGATGCCATAAATAAATAAATAGATATATTAATTAAAAAATGAATCGATAAATCAATAAATATTCTTCTCCTTTATTTCTTCTTCTTAAGCTCGTAATAAGATGCGGGCGTTGCACTATTTTAAATCATACCTTTAATAAGAGATCGTGCAATAAAATCTACTCTACTTTCCGAAAAAAGAACACACACACGCACGCACAAAATTATTACAATATTCTGTCTGATCAACCATCACTGTAACTTGTCGGTTACTGGCAGTTTTGTTGCGCTCTGAGCACGAGGCAGATATAACAAATTCACTTCTCTGACTGAAGGGATCCAAACCATATTGAACAGCTGTCCTGGAGTTACTAGTACATGAACGCAGTCAAATCTCGTGCTCAGATCAGGAGAAGATGGTAAGTTAACCCATGTGACTACCTCCCGGACAATTACTCACTAGGACAACTTCTCACTAGGACAACTACTACACATGACAAATGTTCATGCACAGATATAAAATACATATCTACGTCTCCGTAAAGGGAATGTTATCGTTAAAAAGGACCGGTTGTAAAGGGCTAGTTGTCCGGGAGGTATTGTCCTATATGGTAGATATCTTAGCTAAATGGAGTATTCGTTTAAGGTCAGTTGTTTGGATCACGTTTCTCTCTGAATCACTGTGTTACTTTGCAGGAACCACATAATTTATTTATTTTTATTATTGTCATTATTATTATCAATATCATTATAATAAATAAAATAATTATCATTGTCACTGTTTATTATGTTACCATAATAAATGTATTGTTATATATAATTATAACATTTATTCTTTATTAATTTAATTGAGTTTGCCATTCCTAAATAATGTTCTTGATTTGTCTTCTTTTACATGATCTTCTCCAGGCAGGAAAGCACTTATTTTTTCTCCTTACATGTTACTTCATAGGTGAGTTTCAAAGGCCTCACACACTCTCTTTCTCTCTCTCTCTATGAACACATACCACACAAAAATGATACCAAATGATTTGGGATAATACACTCTTTCATAAGATGTATAATAATTTACTGTTTATATATTTTTTTTAAATAATTAGCACTTTTCTAGGTGTAATTTTTGTTTTGACTCACACTGTATAACCATGAGCCAACAGCAACAAATTGTCATGATTTGTTATTTCTTTATCACAGGGACGAGTTCTCAATGTAACGTAAATATAGTGTGCGGCACAGGCAGGGACGAGGCTGGGAACGAAGTAAAGCTAATTCCAAAACTAGTCGATCCTGGAACAGTTTCAAACTTCCGACCGGCCATTCCAACAAAACTTGGCAATCAGCTCTCCCGAAAGCATTACGTGTGCTATCAACCAGGTGAGTGTGCTTATAGATGATATAATAATAATAATAATGCTAATAATGGTAATAAGGGTAAGTTTAAAGATTCAATACGTACTATATATTGATTATCACTCGTATCAGACATCTGAGCTGGTCATTTTAAAAACTGTATTGCCCTACATACATGACATAAATGTGTACATGGGAACACACGAGCATTTTGCATGAACGTGGTGTCCAACATTTCAGATTCTCTTGTCATTTCTTACCAAAAAAAAAGAACTTTAATGGGTAATCTGTTCTAGCGGACATTTCTACGATCATGTTCCTCGATCTAAAACTGACCTAACAATTAAAAAGCTCTTGAATACCACATTTCCTTTAATTTTACAGGAAGTTAACCTTCTCTGTAATGTACATCCATTTTTTTAAATCGTTATAGCATGTCAGTCACATCCTTGTTTCAATGGAGGAACCTGCATGGAGGAGCCTGAAGGATATAGCTGCTCCTGCCTCGGAGGATACATCGGAATACAATGCGAGCAGCATGGTAAGATATTAACGTGGACTCTAATTTTGGAAAGGGATCTTAATATTTAGTTATAGCGATTGCTGTTTCATTTCATGTGTGTGTGTGTGTTGGTTTTTGTAAACACAAGCATATGGCATAAAAATGTTAATCCAACTTTACAAATTCTCTTGTAATTTCGTTAAAAAAGAGGGCTTTTGATTGTCAATATTCTCGAGGGGATATTTCTACGATCAAGTTCTTCGATCCAAAACTGACCTTACAATCAGATATAGAAGACTTTTGTTTATCTTTACACGGAGTTAACTTTCTTTGTAATGTTAATCCATTTTCTAAAAATCTTTACAGTATGTCTGTCACGGCCTTGTTTCAATGGAAGAACCTGCTTAGAGGAACCTGAAGGATATAGCTGCTCCTGCCTCGGAGGAAACGTCGGAAAAAATTGCGTGCAGCGTGGTAACTAATTCAGAAAGCTTTCTGTTTTGCGTAAACTCAAACTTTATAATAGAATCCTAACATATCAACATTGCGTTTGTAGTTTGTAGTTTTAGTTAATGTGTAGGCCTACCATTGTGCGGGTGTATGTGAATATCGATTGATATTCTTTTTAACGATATGACGATTTTATTTTTTACTGTGTTTCGGACTCGTGGGCCTTTTGGAAGACTAAAGGTTTCATAAGAATTTGCATAGCATTTATTAAAGAACTGCTACTGGCCAAAGAAGTGTTAAGTATCAGGGTTACCTTACATGGTCTACTTTAGATGACAGTCTCAAACAATCTGCATAATTACGACAATTTAAGTTTAAATATAAACAATATCTTTGCAATTCTAAATAGTCATATCGATTTAAAAAAAATTGTTATTATGTTTCAAATCGCAATTATTTTATCATCGGGTCAATTTAATATAATTATAAAACCAGACATTTGAAGGGAGAGTCCACCCTGAGGATGGGTTTACTCCGCCTTTACTTGGACACACACATTCTCAGGGTGGACTTCCCCTTCATTGCTACCGGGGCTAGACTCGATAAGCTCGCTTTTTCAAGCCCCATCTACATTACTTGCCTTTTTTATGTTTTAATGTTGATGTTTGTTAACTGATGTCGATTTCCATTGTTCTTTTATGCCTATGTATCTGTTTTTCATTTGCTCTATGTGTCAAATGTGTACAATGTATTCTGTTACCTTGTATATTTTGCTAGTTTTTAATGTGGAAAATAAATGAAATGAAAAATGAAATATAACGCTCTCTCTCTCTCTCACTCATGGCCCCCCTGGCTGTAGCCCTTTAAAATGTTTATTCTTGAATTTAATTTAATGTGAACACGATTGTATAGTCATTCTAGTCTTTTCGAGAGATCTACTCAAGGGTAAATGTTATGCCTTTGGCTGCATATCACATAGACGTCATATTCGGATTACAAAAGAAGTGATTGTATTTTAATTTTCACATTTAAATTGCTCATGGACGTCTATTGAAATTGTTGTTTTCCAAAGTATGTTCGATCGTGCTGGTAGCTAGTTTTTATATTGAGCCCTCTGGAAGGAAGTGAAAAGTTTAATTATATAGCGCACACGTACTGCTGTATACTGTAAGATTTTTTAGTCATACATGATTACAAGAGTTGGCTCATGCAGTCTTTCTGGAAATTACAAGCACTGCACATATACATGACAGAGATATGTATATGGAACTACAAACGCACATGGCATTGAAGTGTAGTCCAACGTTACATATTTTCTCGTCATTTCTTAGAAAGTGATGGATTTTTTTGTATAGGCCATCATTTTAAGTGGATATTTCTAGTAACATATTCTTTGATCCAAAACGGACCTAACAATCAACAAGCTATAGAATACTTTTTATTCGTCTTTACAGGAATTTAACTTCTTTGTTGTACATAATTTTTCTAAAAAAAAATCGTTACAGTATGTGAGTCACATCCTTGTTTCAATGGAGGAACCTGCTTGGAAGAGTCTGAAGGATATAGCTGCTCCTGCCTCAGAGGATACATCGGAATACATTGCGAGCATCATGGTAAGTTAATATTCTTTTCTTTTTTTTTAAATTCATTCATTCATTTCATTTGCGTCGCTCATAATAGTGGTAAACCGCGTCGGTTTTGTTATTATCGATGACGTTAAAGTCAAGCTCTTCACATTTCGGCATCTTATACCATAGAGCTCAGTGTTTACGTTTAGTACCTTTGTCGTGCGCAGTAGCCTTTCACGTACACCATGCAATAATAATCAAACGCAGCGGTTTACCTCTTTCTATTAAATTTTAGAGAAACTAATAAGCAATAAAATAACGTTTAAGTTAAAGATATTGCCTATTTTCTACAGATAAATGGATAAGAGGTGAAATAAATTGAAAAATCCGGGTACTGAAAGGTTATATATGGTCCATCCCCCTGTACGACTTCGAGAAATGGGTGTTGAATAAATCCTTGGAGAGCGGAATCTAAGAAGCAAAAATGTGATTTTTAGCAAGAATGCTTAGGATACCTTGGACTGACAGGATATAAAACGGAGAAGGTCTCATTAAGGCATGTGTCAATAGCTTCCTTCTTAACATCATAAGGAAAGACAGCTTCAGTTTGTTGGGCATAGTATGATAAGAGGATAAGCAGAGTAAATGAAGGAAAGAGACAGAGGGAGACAGCGCATCATATACACGGAAAAAATCATTGGGCTGACTGGTAACACAGGTAGCGTCATATTATAAAGAACTAAAGACAGAAATAGATAAAAAGCCATGATCGGCAATGTCCGGAACAGACATGGTGAAACAGACAAGACACTTATCAAGAAAGCAATACATAAGCATATATTAAGTTGGAGAAGGCAGCAGCCAAAATAAAAAGAAAAGGTTCCTAATTCGAGGCTGACCGAGAATAAATGAATAGTGATTACAGTGATTAAAATTTCGTTCTAAATCACATTACCAAAAAATATATAAAGACAGCCAAAAGAAAAACCGTCAAACACAAGACAAGACAAGATAAACCGAATATCAAAAGCAAAACGAACAAAATGCTTTCTTTACAAGAAAAAAGTAAGGAATGTGTGAACCAAAGAAATATACTAGGCGCAACTAAAACGAATGAAATAAACAAAAATGCATGCCAAAATCCCAGCATTTTATGAATGAACTATAAGTAGTTTTACTGATGTCGTACTTTTCTACTTTACAATCCTAGCCTGCCCAGTCGGTTGGGTGTATGGGCACACAAAGTGTTTCCTTATCGTGAACTCACTCCAAAGAGTTGATTGGACAACTGCTCGTGGCTTCTGTGATGTTCTGGGTGCAGTTACCATGGGCAACGGAGAAATGGTTGAGCCTTCCCTGCTCTTCATAGAGAGTGTGGAAGAGTACTCTTTGCTGAAGCCTCACGTGAACGCAGGCTGGGTCTGGATGAACTGCAACTTTGTCGACAGATGGATTTGTTACACGGACCGAGCCGGGACTACAAGTGACTACCGAAGTAAGTTAAAAGTTGTTGTTTTGAAGATGGTTTTGTCTACCTGACTGCTCAGACAGAATGTATATGTACATAAAGTTTACAACTTGCTAGAGCTTTTCGATCAATCTGTATTACTCAATAAGATTCTGAGAAGATATACACTATATCTGTCACGAGTATTTCATATTGTCGCAATCTTTCAATGAAAAGAGGTAAATAAACATTATTCTAACATAATTGGCAACAGTGTAGAAGGAGTGTTCTCTGAAAAGGATTATTCTCGAAATGCCTTCATCTTAGTGTCGGGCAATGATTTGAACCCCGTACCTTGTGATCTACAGTCCGGTGTCTTAATCACTAAACCACGACACCTCTAAAATGTATGTTTTTGTATAGATTGGGAGACTGGTCAACCTTCTTCGATGTACCCTAGCGAGATGTGTGCGATGTTAGCTCCATGGGGCGCAGTCTACGCAACTGGTTCTAATAAAGCACATGCCACTGCTGTGTGCCAAGTCAACATATACGGAAAACATACTGGTAGATCGGCATTCGATAACAAATCAAAAATCGCCGGAAGAAAATAGTCCGCCAATCTTTAACTCACATTTCCTACTCGACTCACCCCATCGATTGAAATAAGAAGAACAAAGACAGAGGAAGATAGAGGAACTTGGTATTAGGGAACATGAGAGACACGGCCACTCCCTTTTATTGATATGATTGTTATGTTTTTTATTTCTAAAACCGAATGACAACGCTTTCAACCCTCATGATGCCTGTCCCCTCATCTGCCCCCCCCCTCTTTGCCAACGGAATAATTTGTAGCTATGTAATCACTTTAGAGAGCAGTCATAAAGACAGTCAAACTGCACCCCCTCCCTCCCCCACTCTTGCGAGAAACACTCAGCTTCTCAATTCAGATAATTTCGACCACAAAACTAATTAATATTCCTCTGTGTTCATAGTAGAAAGGAATTTTAATTAGATTTGCCTTTCCAAACATTATTATCCATTAATTCCGACTATTCATAATTTTCATAAATCAATATATTACTGCATTTACTCCTGCTCTTCTTAAGACCCACATCATTAATTATAGCTACTTGAGCCCTTTATATAGCAAACAATGCCTAATCGGTGCCTGTTGGTTCCCTATGATCTTCTTTTTCATAGTTAATTGAGAGCTAATTTGATGAGATAACTACTTGTCAATGACCTCGCAGGAAGGCCAAATCCCCCCTGACCAAACTAGTGCAGACGGGCTTTTTAAATTTCTTTATTTGTTCGAATATAAAAGGCTTATCTTTTTGTAGATTGTATTGAAAAAAATAGCACAATATTAATTGTTTTGTTCAATTTGCAATGGTAATAATCCTTGTATATAAACATATTATAAAATTCATTTATATCTGACGAAAGATGATTGACACCGGTCAGAATGAAAAAGCGAACTCTAACAGATTTGTATTTCCATTTTTTGGATAATTATACAAATGATGTCATGCATTCACTGTGATGTTCTCTAGTTAATTAGTATTGTACTACTTGTGTACTATTTTTATACAATAATTCATGTTTATCTTCTTATCACACTCATCTGTCTCCTGTTCTCTCACTTAATATCGTGCCTTTATGATTACGTCATTTCTAATGCGCATTTCTCTTTCCTCGTCCTCTTCTCAACCCCACATGCAGCTCATCAGTTTGTATTATTTTCTGTTCCCCCGATCTCTCAACTTTTTTGTTGCATTGTCTACTCTTTGTATTATGACCGTGTTCTTTTTATCTTTGTTATGTAAAGTACTGTCTTGTCCCGTTCTCATCTCTGTCGGCATTCCCCCCTTTTCCCCTATTGTGTAGTTCATGTTGTAGTTACGGACTTGTTAATTTAATTACTCATTATTCCTTAGTATCATTTGAGGTGTCCACATTTGTACATGCGTTGCATTTTAGTGTACCCCTCTGTTTCCAAATACAAAAATTACAATTTTAGATAGTAGAATGCGTTAACACGAACCTTTACATGTTGTTACATGAAACGTTGTTCTTCCTCTCTGGCCTCAATTTAATAATTGCCCCGGGGGGGGGGGGGTGTTTCACAAAGATCCTAAGTTGAACTTATCTCTAAGTTGGACTTACAAATTATGGAAAGCCGTTAGCATCCATGAAAATATTTATAAAAGTGATTTTAACAGGCATAAAATGTTGATACAAATCATTCATATTTTCTATTTATCAAGGAGATTTTATGTTCTTGATGTGGAATTTATAAAAAGTCTAAAATAATTGAATTTCTGCTTTTGAATATATTCTATTTTAAGGCTACAATTGGCTCTTCATGATTTTTAAGTCCAACTTAGAGTTAAGTTCGACTTAGGATCTTTGTGAAACATCCCCCTTGATATGAACTGACGAAATTTCTGCCCTGGCATTCTGTTTATTGCACAGCGCCATCTCATGGATAATTTACTTGGAAGACTCTGAACGCTATGCGAGATCGTTAAAGCTGCTAGTTAATTACCGGACTATATTCACTATACTGCTACATCTCACCTGCGATGAGGCTAAAGGGTATTTTTGCGGTAGTGCTTATATTACAGTATGGCTTTAATACTTCTTCTCATCTCTGTGTCCCTATCTCTGTTTCTCTCTCTCTCGCTATCTTTCTTTTACTCTCTCTCTCTCTCTCACCCACTCGTTCTTTCTCCTTGTCTCTCTATCTCTCTTTCCCCCTATTATTTTAAATATCTCTTTTCCCCTCTTTCTCTATATTTTTTTTCCTTCTCTTTCCCCCTCTCATCTTCTCTTTCATATTATGATGTTCATATGAATGTACACCATTATGAAATGTAGTCTTATGCTTTTACTTTGTACTCGCTAAGTGAATCAGCTGTTAGCTTGTCACGTTGATTTTGAGTAAATATAGTACAATCCAATGATTAAAATTTTGTTTTGTAGCTTTAATTCTTACGAAATATTCGTCGGACGTTGAGAAAGTTCAAGACCATGTTTAGTTTATTTCACATGCAATACGAATATACAACAATATATAATTAAGATACAATAATTACAACAACAAAAATGTAATGAGATGAGAACGAATAGACAACAACAGTAACAGTACAAATAATTAATGGGGTAAGTAGGGATATGAGGGACCAGTAAAGGTCATTGACCTTTCTAGGCTGGTCCCCTTTGTCTACAAACCCATTAGTAAAATCTTCAGTAAAGCAGAAATCTACAATATAGACATTACATTAGCTGGGGACCGACCTTTTTACGTCACCATCCGAAAGATGTTACTCAGTTTCGAACCGGGGCCGCCGGAGCTTGTTTGTAGGTAGGGACATACATACACACATAGATAGACAGGCATAATTAAATAAAGCGAAAAAAGTATATTGTAACTTGGTAATTCTTTGTGTTTAAATTTACGCTTAAAATTAGACAATGTTGGACATCCTTTTGAGAGAATCTGGTTAATTGTTCTACGGATCATTTATATCTATTAGGTTTGTAAATAACAAAAGGAGGTTTGGCGAAACAAAAGGAGGTTTGAGCTCAAACCTTGGTCTGAGCTCAAACCTTGCTTTGTGAATTCGGGCCAATGAGTTTGATATGAAGTGAGCTGTCCTATAATGAATCGTATGAATATTTGATTGGCATGTGATGAATGACATACGATTTGTATTCAATACGAAGAGTACAAAGCTAGCAAATTAGGGGACTGACTTTAATTTTTGGTTGACATCCTCGCACTAATTTTGACAAATGAATGAGCTAGCTACGTGACAGTACCATGGCAACGGTCTTGACGATGCTGGTGATCCATTATCGAATAGTGACATTTGAGAGAGAAAGGAAAAATGGTGATGTGAACCATTTATGTGTCCGGTGTGCAATTATGAGCGAGGTTTATCAGTTTTGGATGATTTCAAACATCAAGACAGGTCTGGTTCTAGAATGTTACATTCCTTATCTTCATGTGCCTCCCGAAAACGCACAATTAATTGTGTATACTAAAAAAAACTATAACAATATTTATATTTATATTTGCATAAATAGTCAGTTTTGACTGAATTGCCTTAGAACATAATCTAACAACAACAACAACAACATTGCTTTATTCCTATCCATCCCAGGGGATGTTCAAGGCGCCTAAAAAGTACTATTATTACCCTGGCTTTAGCCCAGTTGCTCCAAGGCGTTGAATTAATTCAAGGGATCAATTCCTACCCGGTTTCATGTTTACCACACCCGGGTGAAGAGTGGTAGTAACTGTAGATTAATATATTTTTTCCTCTGACATTTTTATCTCTGACATTTTTACCTCTGACATTTTTTCCTCTGACATTTTTACCTCTGACATTTTTACCTCTGACATTTTTTCCCTCTGACATTTTTACCTCTGACATTTTTACACCGAGCCGATTTTACCGTGATATTACCACGCTGCAAACTAATATCAGCAAATAGTTTACAAGATTGTTAGACGTATCCCTTTTCGAAGCTCCCTTCCACCCCTCGCCCCCCCCCCCCCCCCTACAGGAAAGCTGGCTCCACAACACACTGAAATGGCAAAATGCTTGTTGCCATAGAGTTCGTATCTATAGCGTTTGTATCCAAAACATTAGTCTATTCATATTGGCACGGAGGTGCACGAGTGTGAAACAAAAATGGTATGTATCTGCTGTCTTTTATATCACTTTTCATTAAGAAGGGAAGTCAAGTCAATAGAGTACCGCAATGCTAATGTCATATTTAGCGTCGTCCATGTTACTGGTTCAAACAACACAGTCTGCGCATAAGGTTCATCGCAAAATCACTCGAGCAACGGGCTGGATCAGGGCAAATCAAGTGATTGCGGCTGGTGTTAGCACCACGCCATTTTTTAACAAAAAATGTTTTGGAACAAGCAACCTTGACAACTTGACCAGTAGGACGTCACACTTGTTATTTGAACACTGCTGCTACTTCTATTACTACTTGTAGTACTTCTACTACTACTTGTATTACTACTACTACTACTAATACTACTACTACTACTAATGTTATTACTACTTCTACTACTACTTTACTTCTACTACTAATTCTATTACTACATCTACTACTACTTCTACTATTACTACTAGTATTACTAATTATATTACTACTACTACTCCTGCTACTTCTATTACTTCCCCTACTACTACTACTACAACTACTACTACTACTACTTCTACTACTATTTCTACTACTACTTCTACTTCTACTACTACTTGTATTACTACTTATATTACTACTGCTACTATTGCTACAACTACTACTACCAATACTACTTCTACTACTACTTCTACTATTACTTATAATACCAATTATTTTACTACTTCCCCTACTACTACTACAAAAACTACTACTTCTACTACTACTACTACCACCACAACTACCACAAATACCACTACTACTACTAACTGTACTACCTCTTATAAAATAACTTATTACAACTACTTTTACTACTATTTCTACTATTCCTACTACCACCACAACTACCACTACTATTACTATTACTTCCTCTACATATACTAGTAGTACTACTAATTCTACTACCTCGTGTATAGTTTAAAGATCATATATTGTCTCTTAAATAAAACACCTGCTTTGTATACTCTATCGTTTAACAAAAATTTTCACTCTCTTCAAACAGTATTTAAAGCTCACAATCGTGTCACTCTTCGTGCTCAGCCAACAGTTTAAGGGTAAGTTATTGACTTTAAACATTTGGGATTCACTCGATATCAATTTAATTCATTGCATTTATTGATTGAATAATTGGTCGTTTGATTTAAACATTATTCAGGTTTGCGAGTGCATTATTGAATATGCCTTGCACGCAGATTAAGTCACAATAGGATAATGAACGAGACCTGTCGAGTTCATTTTCCTTCTCATTGTGACCTTACCAAGTACAGTGCATATCACTAATGCACGAGCTAAAAACACGTAGATTTACAATATTGGTATAAATAAGTCGAGTAATTGACTAAAAACCCGATCAAAAAGCCAAGGGTCATACAATCATAGTGGCCGCCATTTGCTTTATTGGATGATGTTACATATCATACAATGCAAGTGCGCACAGCCAAACCATGGACAAATAAAGTAAACGTGGCGGAGCTCCAGTGGCCCGAGCCAAACACAATAATTCGTGTCTCGGTGTACGCATGCATCATTATGCCAAATGAATTTACCTACCTTTGCATCACATCGCGTCTAAACTTTAAATGCATGGAGATGCGTGGATCAAGAGCTCTGCACGGAGCTTGCATAGTGCTGCACAAAACGTGCGTAGCTATAGCCAGGTACAATGGAAGGGAAAAAAGTATAAACACGTGACTTAAAAAAAAACAGAATTTCCATTGGCTACAATTTTTTAAACCGTCTTATAATAGATTTTACTTGCCAACTACTAGTATATGTTAATTAAATCATGTAGGCCTAATACACGAGAGAAAAAAAAAATATTTAACCTAAAATTATGACTTATCAAAGCTGATGATTAACTCCATTCCAGTGGAGGTGATATTAATAAGATTATTTTTTTTTTTTTTAAAGTCATAGGTATTCTAGTTGTGTGATATTGGCCACTTGACCTAATACATGACACCTGATACATGACACCATGACACCTGATGGTGGGACTCGAACCGTGAACCATGTGATCCATAGTCCAGTGGCACATCATCTAGACAACGGCACCTCTCATATCACCTCAATTGCTTCTTTCACATCGAGTTCGCTTATCCCAAACTCTACTTTAAGTTCAAATTGTCGTACAAAGTATTAATGTAGTAACCATAATAACTCACCGTAATGGTGTTGATTTAATATGAGGAACACGATGGCCACCTTCAAATGCTAAGAACGAAGAACAAAGTGATATCAAAACACGAATATAAAGTAAATCTGATGCATGATAACATATGTACAGTTGTTAGGATTCCGTTTTACAGCCAACCTCAGTGATATGTGTGATACAAATATAACATTGTTGTCAAGTATATCAGGCTCTATTTCCTTTCCAAGAAGTTGAGACCTAATGAAATCAGCGTGTAAATTCGATAATAAAAATGGGATAATTAGAGGCCAAAACTTCAAAGCTGTAATGTTGCGTAACAGCAAAAACACCCACAAAGGAACTTCTTTTGGGTAATTGATAATAATTATCTGGATTTATATAACGCTGAATACGAATACGAAAAACAATTTCGAAGCGCTTTGCAAATATTATTATACCGGTCATGGGATTCGTTAAACACACAATGTGCACTATGTAAACTCAATGGGGAAATATTCCTATGAGATGGTCATCGTGAGGGCATATAGCAATTATTAACATAAATCTTTTCATCAGTCTAATACCAGGTTCCCATTTCTCTCCAGGGTACGGAGTGGAAAACGTATATCAATGCCTTCGCTCTAAATTTCTACAACGGTTGACCCATTTGTATGTGCTTGCATTCAAACGATTCAACCACTTGTTTCTAAAAAAAAAAGTGCCTGTTAAGAACTGTTAGCAGCAGATAAGCAACGGATAAGCCACTCAATATCAAATAGTTAGAGACAAAACCATTTGCTAACGAGCTAATAAACTGATTGTTTTAACAATATGGTTCCAATTAACCTTCGTTTACAGTTTTTGAATACTAGCACCTAAACATGTATGTGTTTGATTCTGGGGACCAAAGCATGTCAGTAAACAGACGCTCTTTTTTTTTTACAGTGATTTCAAGGACTTTGGTTCCGCGTCGAGGATCGAACCCACGACCTTTACATTCAAGTCCAGTGCTTAAACCACTCGTCTACGACAACTCTAACATAGTTAGACATAATAAATAACGATAAAATAGTAACGCGCAAGTAAACACCATGATCCTAAAGTTAACGCACAGGAGCTTGCAGCCATCTGATGACAAGACGGGTGGTCTCTTTGAAAGCAGCAACTGTTAGGGCAGTAACCGCAGTGGCCAGTAGCTGGTCCCGGAGAAGAATGAAACCGGCTCCACTATACTTAAACATTAAAGAAAAAAATACACTAAGAAATAAGAAAATACATATTCGACGTACCATAATCGGGAATACTCCAGCAACTCAAAACCGTGATAAGATTTAAATCTGTACAAATGTCCTGAAATTATGCACCTCTATGCCCAAGGGTCTATGTAAAGCCTTCTGCTCTGCGTCGAAAAATACTTGTTATAATACACTCTCTCCAACTGCAGGCTTTTCTACGCTCACTTTTTTGTGATAGCAATGTTCACACAGCCGATTAACAACATACGTCTCCGGGAACAAAAGAAGTGCTCGGAGGTTTAAACTAGGCCAGCCCATCAAGCTGACGATGAATTGAAGTTAATCGCGTCCACACGGCAAAACACTTCGAATGAGTACCCAGCTGTTTCTAGTTCGCGCGTTAACTATAAAGTCACTCTTGGATTAATACCTCGAGTGAAATAAGAGTTTCCCAAACCATGTGTGCGTACATTTTGAGCTTCACTGCAAGACAACATTAAAGTTTAAAACGCCGAGATAACCATTAAGCTGAGGGATTGCCAAATAAACATAGCTGATATTATCATGCTTTGTGATTAACAAGTAGCCGTACATGATTAGCCACATAGCATACAGACTGGTAGATATATAGTCGCAACTAAGCCCAGCCTCACTACGTACAATACTTAAAATAAAAGTTGTACCCTCGGTAAAGGAAATAATGACAAATATATTGCGATCAAATGTATAAGGCCAGTTAACACGAGCTACTGGAAAGCATAAGATGAAGTTTTTCACTCATCACATATGAGAGGGTAACGGGACCGGGGATATTATTGGAGGCTTAAATTACGAATACAAACAATAATTATTGTTATTTATTTGACCATAAAAATGCAAGATATTGTTACGATGAGATATTATTTAATAAAGAGAGCGCCAGCTATCGTTCTGGTTTAGTGCTTAATATAAAATGAACGCCTGGTTTAAACTCGTTGTTTTGTATGACTCCTTAGTTATCGTTCTGGGATCCTGGTCAACATGTGGAAGACGCCACAATATACATACTAAGTAATTATAATGATGCAGCGTAAAATATTAAAGGAATGACTTTGTGGCCCGTAGGTATGTGAACCCTCACAACCCATATTATTACTACATTATATGTATACAGTCAAACCTGCTTTAGTGACCCCCTGTCTACAAAGACCACCTTTCTATAAATACCGCATGTTTGTTTCCCTTGACAATGTTTTCTCATTGAAACATGTACTAAAGGAGCCTGTCTACAAAGACCACTTGTCTACAAAGACCATTTTTTGTGTTTCCCTTGGGTTGTCGCTATAGACCGGTTTGACTGTAATAAATCATTCAGTGGGGCAGGTAGATTTTTTTTTTTTAATAACAAAACACGAGAAAAGGAAAAAAAAACAATGAAAAGGGAACGTTACGAGAAGAGGAGACGGGTATATCATCTCCCACAACTTAAAAAGCAACAAGGAACAGGCTTAAGCAGGGCAAATTCAGTGTTTGTGAGCTGGTGTGAGTAAAGTTGGCCAATATGACGTCACGTTCTTTATTGGCCTGGTTTCAGTCTAAATACCGGTCAATTTGTGTTATAATTCTAACATGGCGATATACTACTAATGATAATAACACTTCTGTTTTAACTACTAGTTGTACTATCATTCTACTACTTATATTACTCTTACTTTTACCCCCGCCCCCTCCCCCCACTCCGGGGTCGGATTGACCGCATGGTGTTACCAAAATGTCCGGTAAAGGATTACTCTTCACGCACCAAAGTCCGGCTCGTAGTACACAACAATCCAGCCCGTATTGACTTTACACATTGGACTTAGGGGGTGTTTTCAAAAGGAGGGAACACGCATATGCGTACCCTAAATAACACTGAGTGGGGGGGGGGGGGAGCCGGGCTTTTACCATTCATACTATTCTTACTATTGATACAACTGTAGGATTATTAGTGTGTGAGGCTAGTGTGAATGGATATTAGAAATGAGCCGAACATTGCTTGATGTGAAGTTCATCAGAGCTGCGGTGAATCGAACTGGTTGATGAACAGGCAGACGAACTACGGTGAGTCGAGCTCGTGGGCGAAAAGAGCTACCGGAACGAAGAAACTGGTAGCTCCCAGCGGAAAATCAAGCGCCATGTCGGTCCTGATTTAAACGTTCCACTAGAAGACTGCCAGCCCGCTAGAGATGGCAGAGAAAAGGTTGACGTGCCATAAAAGAGGTGATAGGCACGGAAGAATAAGCCCGAAGAGAACATCACAGATACGTGGTGACTCGACTGAGGTGTAAGCAGGAGTGAAGCAAACCTCGTGGTGTTGAAAATACGCGGAGCCGGGGTGAACGGTGCGTGGATGCGTGATTGGAAGAATAAACACACGTGGTGCGAATAATGAATATAAATAAGTAGCGTGATGGAAAATTACTGGGAAAATGTATGTACAGTAAAATGAGTGCGAATGAACGAGTCCTTTACTAAGACTACTAAAAAAACACAAATACAAACTACGAAAATAGACAAATACAACCCATGCTGTTGACATTTTGGATGGGTTTATTCAACGTTTCTTGTTACGCTTCACTTCAGGTGATGATTAAACTTATTGTCTACGGGTATGCCTCAATGATCTGAGCAATAATGAATTTTGCCCCAATTCAACATTGGTCGGAAGGATATTAGTTGTCCACATGAAATCGACCTGAAACTGCACTTTTGAGGATAATGCAAAGTGGAAGGAGGGGCTGGGTTCCCCCTTTCTTTTTTCAAGAGAGAGAGAGAGAGAGGGGGGGGGGGGTGTTTACAATATATACAAATAGTTTACAATTCTCTTGTCAGTACCCCCTTTTTCCAAGCTCCCTGCCTCCCTCCCCTCCCCTCTCAGGCCCCGCCGACGAGGAGGTTGGCTACACATAATCTGAAATGGCAATGAAAATTGTATTACCATAACTCTGTAACGTAAACATTATTGTGTTTATATTGGTACAGAGGTCCCTGAGTGTTAGACAAAAATGGTTTGTATTTACAGTTGGTTGTATCACTTTCCTTGTCTTTACTTCTGCTACTACTACTTCCACTACTACTACTACTACTACTACAACTTCTGCTAATTATACTACTACTTCAACTAGTACTACTACAACTTCTGCTAATTCGACTACTACTAATACTACCAATACAACTTCTGATAATTCTACTACTACTTATATTACTACTTCCACTACAACTACTACCAATACAACCTCTGCTAATTATACTACTACTACTACTACTACTACTGATATTATTACTACTACTACTACTACTACTTCTACTACTGATATTACTACTACTACTACTTCTAATACTGATATTAATATTACTACTACATCCAATAATACTAATGTTGCTCTTTATACTATCCTTACTTCTACAACTTCTTCTAATGCTAATTTTTTTTTTTAATTGTTAGTATTGGTATATAATGATCGACCAGCAGCACAAAGCTGAAAGGGTCAATTTAAAAAAGGATAATTTTTGTTTACATGTACAATTGTATTACACAACATAGTAAATAAATCAGTAACAGGGAAGGTATAAAGCTCATGAAAGGGAGAGTGATAGAGCGAAAGGGGTAGATAGAGAGAGGGTAAGAGAAAAGGGAAGGTACAATGAGAGAAAGGAAGAGAGAGAGAGAGCAGGAAATGATATGAACATGAGTAAATAATCATAATATTCCTACGTAACAAAACTACACATTGCCTGAATTAACAACCTTTACAATGCGACCCAGAAAAAACATAACCGAGAATGATCGATGTTTGATCATAACTTAATCACAATTATAATTAATACATGACACATATCTGTAAAGCTTAGATCCTCCGCTTTCATTTGATGCATCTTATATGCTGCATATTTTACGCATGAGTGATTAAAAGCAATTTGAAGGAAGGAAACCCAAAAGTCATTTGGCGGGCGGTTTTTTGAATTCCGTAGCAACAAGCAGAATTGACAAAAGACCTAACTCCGTTTCATTGACAATCAGCCATGCATAGTGAAGTCTTTCGTCTATGTCTGATCGTCAACGAAACGTTTCGTCAATTCCGTTTGTTCCTACGGCCGCAGGCAGCCAGTGAAAACGAATTCGTTTAATCAAATTATGGAAACGCAAGAACCACTTTAAACAAACAGAACTTTGTTATTCCTGGCTCAATTTTCCTGAATGAGTTGTCATATGAAAGAGCAGAAAATGAACATTATAGGATTTGTGAATATTCTTTTAATACTAAGACTACTAAAAAACAAAGACAAACTAAGAAATATTGACAAATACAAACCCTGCTGTTGTACATTTTGGATTGGTTTATCCGAAGCTTCTCGTTATGCTTCACTGCATGTGATGATTAAACTTATTGTCTACGTGGTATATCTCGATGAGCTTAGCAAATTAAACATTGATCGGAATAATATTAGTTGTCCATGAAATCGACCTGAAAATGCACTTTTGAGGATGCTGCATTAGCATAACAAAGTTGAAGGAAGTGCTGGTTTCCCCCTTTCTTTTTTTCAAGGTAGAGAGAGAGGAGGGCGGTGATGTTGCCTTGATATAGCACGCTGCGAACTAATATTGGCAAATTTTTTACAATTCTTTTGTCAGTACCCCTTTTTCCAAGCTCCTTGCCTCCCATTCCCTCCCCTCCCCGGCCCCGCCGATTGAAATTTTGGCTACACGTATACTGACATGGCAATATAAATTGTATTGTCATTACGTGTATATCTATCTGTAACCTAAGCATTATTCTGTTCATATTGGTACAGACGTCCCTGCGTGTAACACAAAAATGGTATGTATCTGCTGTTTGCTGCATTACTTTTCTATTCTTTATTACTGCTACTACTACTTCCACTAAGGACCCCAAGGAAGAATAGTAGTGTTCTATAAACACTGCTGAATTGGGCTATCCACCGATTTTTGTCTATGTACATGTATACATATTTTACTTTGTATTTTGTTTACTATGTATGATATTTTTATCCGATTTCGGAAATAAAAAAAACAACAACAACAACTACTACTATTACTACTACCACTACTACTACTACTACTACTACTACTACTAATAATAATAATAATAATACTACTACTAATACCACGACTACTACTTTTATTAATACTTCCACCACTACTACTACTACTTCTACTACAACTTCTGCTAATTCTACTACTACTTCTACTACTACTACCTATATTACTACTTCCACTACTACTGCTACTAATAACACTACAACATCAACTACTACTACTACTACTACTCTTAATACTAATACTTCTACCACTGATATTAGTATTACTACTACAACCTCTACATCCAATACTGCTACTACCACTACTCTGTCTAACATCCTACCTCTACTACTTCATCCAATACTAATTATTTTAATTATTTTGTTTGTATTAGTATATAATGATCGACCAGCAGAACAAAGCTGAAAGAGTCAATTTCGAAAGTATAGTGATGTTTATACATGTACAATTGTATTACAAAGCATAGTAAATAAATCAATAACAAATAGCTCATTAATTAAGGGATAGTAATGGAGCGAAAAGAGTAGAAAGAGAGAGGATGAGAGAATCGGGAATCGGTGGGTCATCAGTCGGGACGCCGCCCGGAGAAGCTCCCCGATTTCCCCAAGTTTTGACCTAAAATAGACCGTCGACCGACGGTAAATCGACGGGGGCACCGCCCAGGTATCGCTGGGACTCTACAGCCCGCTCGACTTCTCCAAAAAAAATCGTTGGGCAAAGCCTAAAGCTATGGTCACAACACCTAGCACTGCTTGGCGGCCGGGCGGCGAGTTTTTAGCCAATTTTGCCCGGGCACATAGCGGCGGCCGCCCAGGAACCGCTTGTTTTTAGGGCATCGCTCGGTCGCTGCTGAAGTTTTCGCGCGGAGTTGAATTCGGCGTCACCTGCTCACTTTTGAATCGCCACCAACAATACGCTCCGCGACCGAGCGGTCGCCGCCGAGGCACCTACGTAATCGAGCGTTCGCCGTCCAGCGATTTAGGTCAACATCGAAGCCGCTAGGTCAAAGGCTGCCGAGCGGTTGCCTCCCGGTCGCCGCCCGGTCACCCCTGGGAGATCAGTCGGTCACTGACGGTAAATTAAAAATTGGTCGACAGCCATTGACCTAGTGGCTTCGATGTTTAACCCAAATCGCTCGACGACGAACGCTCGATTAGCTCGGTTCCCGGGCGGGGACCGCCCGGGCACCGAACTTATTTTAGTGCCTCGTCGATCACCGGCCGGCCGCCGGGCATTTTTTTTTACAAAATCAGCTGGTGGACGGTGGGAGACCGCTCGGGAATCGGTGGGTCATCAGTCGATCACTGTCGGGACGCCGGCCGGAGAAGCTCCCCGATTTCGCCCAGTTTTTACCTACAATCGACCGTCGACCGACGGAAAATCGACAGGGTATCGCTGGGGCTCTACAGCCTGCTCGACTTCTCCAAAAATCGTTTGGCAATGCATACATTTCAGCGGCGACCGAGCAGGCTACAAATCGGTCGGTCGCCGCTCTGAGTTGGATGTTGGATTCATGATACCTTTCAGTACTACATTTAATTGTCAGAAAACATGTCATATTGTGCCACTGTATTATGCTGAGGTGGACTTGGTAATGGGCAGAAGGTGTTAGTGGTTATCAGAGTTCCTAAACTTCTGTTCAAAACCTAAAGGCATCCTTTAACAATGTTTAATCTGAGATGCACGGCCCTACCCGTCGAGTGTCTGTGATATGGTGTAATATTGAAGCCCTAAAGAAATTGCGCTTCAAAATGATCAAGAAGAGCCTCAAAAAAAGTTAAAATATTTGAGTGACGGGTTTTTACCATACTCGTTTTCCCCAATAGACTGTAGTGTTATGGAAACCGTTTGGCAAACGGTTTTAAAATGTGTAATTCCAATCATAAATATCTTGATAATGAAACAGGCGATCGGCTTGTAAAAGCCATGGGGTTCCTGACTGACCTAAATGTTTACAATTATTATTGCAGCATGAGCTAAATCTAGGACTTTGTTTCAGAATATGAAACAAAGTTACCGGATCCCTTTAACAATAGGGAATCCCTCCTCGAAGATAGGGAAGTATGTAAAGTTTGGTTGCATTCCTATATCCTACAATTATTTTAAGCACCCGCTTTTGAACAAATTTCAGTTTATTAGTCTCATTGATATTAATCGTTATAGAAGTGTGTCAAACAGTGGAAGCATTTACGAGAACGAGTCTTATATAGGTTGTGTAGACAGTCACCATATGAGCCAAACTTGCCTTTGATTTTCCCTAGTATACATAGCGTGTACAGTCTACCCGACCAACAATTTCTGCAATGTGTAGATTTCATTTCAGATCGTTTTGAATTGTGAGTCCAAGTAACTTGAGATTGTTGATATTATTGAGTCGGGTTGGTTTAGATGAAAATCAGTACGGGGTTTTGAGTTAAAGTTCTTACAACTACTTTTTATATTTCTTCAAATACTTCTTCTACTACTAATACTACTTCTACTACTCTTACCACGACAAATTGAAGTACTACTTTTAATACTACTTCTTTTACTACTTTGGTTCGTACTTCAACTTTTACTAGTGCTACTTGTACCTTAATAATTGTAGAATTGTATAATTGTAAATGAAAGTAGGAATCTGTATGCCTTTTTCATAACCAGTTCCTCTCCTATTAATCGAAGTACCCATGGAACAATAAATTTTAATTCGTTTGCCCACGAGGCGTGCAAAGAAATCGCAAAATCCATTTACGTATTTATTTAGAAGCTTAGTATTTGTCATTCATTGGTAAATTTCTTTCCTAATTCACATCCGAAATCACGGGGGGGGGGGGTGACCAAAGAATATGATTGCCCCTAATAACGCTGCCCCCTCCCTCCCTCTCTACGATCAAGCCCTCTGACCATGTCACTTTATAGAGTGAGCAGAAAACAGCTAAAATGTTAGGTGTGAGAGTATACCCCATAATACAATTTTCTTTGTTTAGTATTAGTTCTCTTATAGGCCAGATTAAGTTTTTTTTATGAATCCAAAACCTCACAATATACAGACTTTATCTCATCTCTTTCATATCCAAGCGTTTCCCAATAACGTGTATATAAATGTAGTATAAAGATCATATCGTCTATATCAAACATAGGTTATGTATCACCTATCGTTTGACAAAATGTTCACTTTCTTCGAACAGTATCTAAAGCTCGAGATCCTGTCATTCTTCGTACTCAGCCAACAGTTTAAGGGTGAGTTATCGACTTTTATTATCTGGGATTCACTCGATATTAATGTATCTTATTGCAGTTATTGCTTGCTTGCTTCATTGGTCGATTAAAACAAATTATTCACGTTTGCGAGTGCATTAGTGAATACGCCCTCCACGCATGTTAGGTCACAATAGCATAATGAACAAGACGTGTCGAGTTCACTTTACCTCTCATTAACAACCAAGTGCAGTGCATATCACTAAAGGGATCGTTTAGCAATGTTAAATTTAAGATGCACGGCCCTACGTGTTATCAGTGTCTGTGATATGGTGTAATATTGAAGCCCTAAAAAAATTGCGCTTCAAAATGATCAAGAAGTGCCTCAAAAAAGTAAAAATCTTTGAGTGACCGGTTTTGCCATACTTGTTTTCCCCAATAGACTATAGTGTTATGAAAACCGTTTTCAAAATTTGTAATTCTAATCATAAATATCTTGATAATGAGACAGGTGATCGGCTTGTGCAAGTCATGGGGTTCCTGACTGACCTAAAGGTTTATAATTATCATTGCGGCATGAGCTAAATTTATAATTTGTTTCAGAATCTGAGACAAATTTACCGGATCCCTTTAATGCACGAGCTAAAAACATGTATTTTTTGTTTCTTTAAGACTAAGAGCGCAAACGCAATCGGAATGTACAAAGTATTCTGCTATAAAAATTGGGTGTTATTTATTAAAGGGCGCTTTTTAGTCAAATTACAAATTGGTAGTATAGAGATATCGACTGCTACGAGCTCGAATATGTAAGCAGTCGGTATCCCTTTTATTAACCGAATTGACACAAAAATGTACCAAGAATTATTACCTTATCCTTTTATTGAGTAAAGATTGGTTAAAACATCACGGAAATCTGAGAAACTGTCTGTTTATCTTTACCGGAAAAATTACTGAAATTTTCGATCAGTTGGGAATCGCAAACAAAAAGCACCGTATGGTGTTCGCGCTAGCTCAAATAACATTTTAACACGTAAACCCATGGGTATCGCAGCACAGTTTTATAATTTTCTGGTACCCGGAATTTCGAGTGATCTCACTTTGGGACTTTTAACCGGTTCTGGCATTTTTCGTTTCTTTACGGGAATGTCTGAAATCACGACTCCAATTTCGACCAATCAGATAGCTGGATTTCTTAAGTGAGGTATATAATATAAAATAATTACGATAAAGTTGGAGAACATGGTGAAGATAACAATATATAGTAGGAGTAGTAGTAGTAGTAGTAGTAGTAGTAGTAGTAGTAATAGTAGTAGTGGGAGGAGGAGGAAGAAGAGTATGAGAATTAAAAGACAATAACTATATTTATCATAACAGTGATAATAATTATAACAACAAGGACAATGAAACAATAAGTAATAACAATGATAGTGACACTAACTCGGTAATTATGATGATGATGATAATAATACTGATTATAAAATAATTAAAATATTAATATTGATTAGAGCAATAAAAAGAACAACAGTAATGATAATGATAATGATGATGATGATGGTGATAATGTTAATTATGATAATAATACTAAATGATGATAATACTAACACTAACGGTGCAAATAAGCATATCAATGATAATATCAAGTAAAATGTAACTGGTTCTTGTTTAAAAAAAAATGGTAATTAAATATCGCTTAAATTGATCACATATGTATGCGCCTAACTATTGAAAACTTCATCATCATCTTTATTCTCTCCTTCTTTAACTTGTACTACTACTTCTAACCCTACTACTACTACTGCTACTTCATCATCATCCTTCTCCTTCTCCTTCTTCTTCTTCTCCTTGTTTCTATTTTGTGTTTTTGTTTGCTTCGTCTGTTTCTTCCCCTTCTTTATTTGACGCTGAACAAACAGGCGTATTTGGTAGTGGAACATGCCCTGCAATACCGCGAGATATCTGCCCTTATGGAATCTCTGAGTATACTGGGGAATTGGTCAAGTTTGTTCCCAAGTATTTAACACGTGACCACCCTGAATATGACGTCAGAACGCCAAAAGAAGCGAGGGACAAGATAAACTTGTACTGCGCTCATCCAGGTACGATACATTAATAATTCACTCTCCTTCCTTCTGTACCTCTCCCTCCCTCCCTTCGACTACCTCCACTGTTCTCTCTCTCTCTCTCTCACTCCCCTTTCCTCTCACTCTCCCCTCTCCCACTATTTTTCTCTTGAAAGATTGATGATTACTTCCGGTTAAAGTTATTTTGTATTTGTTTTTAATCTGCAGATAATTGCAAATAATTATTTTGCGAATCTGCCAAGACCACAGTGAAAAAAAATCAGCCTGGATATAAAACAATTTGTATACTTCAGTTGATGTTGTTGTTGTTTTTGTTATTTGTGTACAGAGTGGTGTAGGATGAGCTCAGTCATGGGGGGGGGGGGGGACCAATCTACAGTCTACCAGATCTGCTTTTTTTTTTAAACAGTTTCTTTAACTCACAGCTCCTTTTACGGAGTTTAACGTATGGCGTCACCCCAATCCAAATTCATTAAAAAGGATTTGCTTCCCAGGGCCTCAAGACAATATATTTGGTCATCTTGTTGCCAGGAATCATCTTGATGTATCACTTTATTGTGCTAAACATTTAATTTGCATATACAAATAGAATTACAAAAAGTTAATATTCGGGCGTCATGCTGGCTGAATCATGCCGATATTCGGGCAGCTAGGTGCCCGATTATTGTCATAAAATTATACGAAGATATTCATGAACTATGCCTGAAACTTATCCGTTTTTCAAATATTGCGAGCGAACGAAGCGAGCGAGGAAAAATACTTTTTACTTTCTCTGAAATGTTATTTCCTGATCATATTTTGGCATCTTGCGATTTCTAATACTCTATTTTCATGAAGTTGACGTTATTCCAGAACAAATTTTTAATTTTGACTAAAATACTCTCACAGAAACCCGGCTGCAAAACGCTTTACTACATGAAAACAATTTGAGAAGGTTGACTGACTAGGTTAAGATGGGATATATCACTATCTCCTTTAGTGTGGGAAAATATTAAAGTGAAAAGGACACACATACATACTCCCTGTGACTCTTTCCTCCTATATCTTCTTGCTTTCATTCCTATCTCGACTCATTTTCCTCCTCTGCTGTATACTATATTAAAGACATGAATCGGATTTCCACAAAGGGTTCTTTGATAATCTGTTAATGCACCTTTTACTACAGATTTCGCATTATACTTACCATGTTATCCCAGATTACTAATTCACATGATATTTTAATTTTCAAAGAGAGTTTAAACTTCAGCCAGAAGAGATTAGACCGCCCAGCGAGCCACCGAGGTCACTGTGACAGGTTGCTATCTCATTAACTCAGCTTTCATTTAAAATAAGAAAAAGAGGATCATGGGGGACCAACAGGCATCGATTGGGGAAGTTTTCTATAATTTTATAGAGGGAGCAAGTTGCTACAAGTAGGACAGTGTGCCTTTAAAACAATTTTTCTCTTTAAATTATCACAAGTTCGTTTCGTATTTCCTCATCTCTCCCCTCACTTTAACTACTCTTTGTTTGGCAATCTATTAATATGATTAAGAAACTTATATATCAAGAATAATTCACACTCTCAAAGAGGTAAGTATTCCAACTCTATGAGGAACAGTTTATTTTGTGCTGATTGACTTTGCACACAAGATTTCTGTTTCTTAAAGCATGTTACTCCCATCCTTGTCTTAACGGAGCGACTTGCGTTGAAGAGCTTGATGGGTTTAGCTGCTCGTGCCTTGGAGGATTCATCGGGGTACATTGCGATCAGCATGGTAAGTTATTTGAAAAGCTCTCTGTTTTTAGTCAAACTTTGAAATACAATCCCAACATGTGAATACTGCGATTGCGGTTTCAGTTATGTATACCTTTATCATTACCATGAACCAGATCGCAAACCCTTTCGAGAAACCAGCTCAAATATGATATAAATGCATTTATTACATGTAACATGGGGGTAACTATGGACTTTTAGATTTACACGGGAAGAGCGTGGACTACCGCGTGTGACATTGTGTTAAGGCACTGGGCCGTGCTAGGCAGTGCCTTAAAATGACGTCACATTACCTTAAGATGTCACACGTGGCCGTCCACATTCTCGTCGTGTAAATCTAAAGGTCTCTATTAACGGATTACACAAGAGGTGATCGTAATGTAATTTGCGAATTTCAATAGCTGTTGGAAAGGGCCATTGAACTTGTTGTAGTCATATTCATGCGCGATCTTGCTAACAGTGCCCTTTGACATTGCATACCAGTTTTAGCTTTGAGACCTTATGGAAGGAACTGGAAAGTTTGATTTAATAGCACAAAAATATTTGTGTATGCTGTGAGTTTTTTGAGTCATAAATGATAACGAGAATTGGCTTAGTCTTGCTAAAAAATCACGTGCACTGCACGCGGACATGACCGAAATGTGTACATGGGACTACACACGCTAATGGCGTGAAAGTGTAGTCTAATATATCAGATTTTCCAGTCATGTTTTGGAAAATGAAGTTACTCTAAGGGCAATCAAACAAAGAAGTCCTCACTAAGGCATGTGTCGATAAGATCCCTTCTTTAACTCATGAGGAAACACAACTTTAGATTGTTGAGCATATTATGAGAAGAGAATGCACAGAAGCAGGATAATGACCGAAATGATTGAGGGAAAGAGACGAAGGGAGCGAGGACAAAATACGTTTTACTTTCTCTGAAATGTTATTTCCTGATCATATTTTTGCATATTGCGATTTCTCATACTCTATCTTCATGAAGTTGACGTTATTCCAAAACAATTTTTTAATTTTGACTAAAATACTCTCAGAGAAACCCGCGGTTGCAAAACGCTTTACTAGATGACACCAATTTGAAAGGGCAGATTGACAAGACTGAGATGGGATATACTCCTACCCCTTTAGTGTGGGAAAATATTAAAGTAAAACGGACACACATACATACTCCCTATGTCTCTTTCCTCCTATATCCTCTTGCTTTTACTCCTATCTCCATTCATTTCCTCCTCTGATGTATACTTTATCAAAGACATAGACTGGATCACCACAACGAATTTATTTGATAATCGTTTAATGCACTTTTTTACTACAGATTTTGCATAATACTTACCATGCTATCTTCAGATTATTAATTCACATAATATTTTGATTTTTAAAGAGAGTTTTAAACAATCTTTCTCTTTATATTTTCTCACGTTTGTTTCGTATTACCCCATATCTCCCCTCAATATAACTACTATTTTATGGCAATCCATTAATATAATTTAAAAAAAATATATACCAAGAATAATTCACACTCTCAAAGAGGTCAGTATTCCAAGTTTATGAGCAACAGTTTATTTTGTGCTGATTGAATTTGCACACATGATTTCTGTTTTTTTAAAGCATGTTACTCCCATCCTTGTCTTAACGGAGCGACTTGCTTTGAAGAACTTGATGGGTTTAGCTGCTCGTGCCTTGGAGGATACATCGGAATACATTGCGATCAGCAAACATGTAAATATTGTGATTGCAGTTTAAGTTTGTGTGCGTGCGTGTGTGTGTATTTTAATTGTTTTCGTTATGACGTATTTGTTTTTTCACTGTGTTACGGCTTTGCGGAACTTCTGGAAGACTAAAGGATTCACACAATATTTTGGCCTCTCGCACTCCCCTGGTGGAAGTCCCTTTTATTATGAAATTGTAATTACCGTGAACTAGTTTGCAAACACTTTCGAGAAATCTACTCAAGGGTTATTTAAATGCCTTCATTACATGTCACATGTAGGTCATATTTGGATTACAAAAAAACGTGATCGTAATTCTATTCGCATATATCAATAGCTGATGGAAAGGGCCTTTGAAAGTGCAATCATGTTAATGGTGCCCTTTTGACATTGCATCAAAGTTGTAATGTTGAGATCCTATAGGAACTGGAAACATTATATAGCACAAACCAACTGTTGTATACTGTTAGGTTTTTGAGTCATAGATGATATAAATCATGAAGAAAATCGCATGCACTGCACAAATACTTTACATCGTATCCAGCCACCTACTTCCTGGTCATCCACCCCCGGATAACCACCGCCAGTCCACCGCCCCCTAGGAGAACTATCCCTAGGGCAACCACCCTTTAGGATTACTACCCCCAGGACAACTACCCTGGGATAACTACCCCCAAGGACAACTACCCCCTAGGACACCTATCCCCCTGGACAACTACCCCTAGGAAAACTAACCCCAGACAACTACCCCCGCATAATTACCCCCGGACAAATACCTCCTAGGTTAGTTGTCCTAGAGGATGGTTGTCGTAGGGGGTAGTTGTCTTATGAGGTAGTTATACGATCATTTCATTGTTACCAATGTGTGTTCCAAAAAAATTGTTTGGGGACATCTAGAATACATGAAATAAAAAAATACTTAGTGTTCTACGAACACACTATGATGAGTTTAAATGTTGACGTCATTTTCTACTTTACAATCACAGCCTGCCCACTCGGTTGGGTGTATGGGCGCACAAAATGTTTCCTGATCGTGAACCACCTCCCAAAGTTTGATGGGACAACTGCTCGTGGCTTCTGTGATGGGCTGAAAGCAGTTGCAATTGGGAACGGAGAAATGTTTGAGCCTACCCTGCTCTTTATAGAGAATGTGGAAGAGTTCGATTTGCTGCAGCCTCACGTGAAAGGTGAATGGATCTGGATAAGCTGCAACTTTCTCAAGAAAATGATGTGTTTCACGGACCGGGCGGGGACAACAAGTGACTACCGAAGTAAGTAAATGTTGTTGGTTTTAAGTTGGTTTGTTTTTATCTGACTGCTAAGAAAGAATGTATACGTACATTAATACGAGGGGGCGGGATGGCTCAATAGTAGAGCATTGGTCTCGTAATCGAGGTGTCCCGGGTTCGAAATCAAGTAGATGCGCTAGTGCCCTATATGGTAAGGCATTTATCGTCATTACCAAGTCTCTCTGTGAGGACTTTTATAGGTAAAGATCAGTTTTGAAAACGCCCCCTGTCAAAAAAATGAAATGGAAGCTGTTATCACCAATCATGTTTTGACTAATACATGATGATACAAATTTTGCCGGAAAACCGCCTACTAATTGATCTAAGGGTAAATTATTATATTTATCCGGCCTGGATATATATCGCGTAGTTCCATGTACATCTTTCTGTGTATAGTGCTTGTAACTTTACCAAGACTCGGCCAAATTCCTTATCATTTTGATGATTCCAGAACCTTGTAGTATACACACCAATACCTATATGCTAGATGATCAACCTTTTTTGTTCGATTCCACAACGTTTCTTTCACAGTGCGATCGCATGACCAAAACTGCTCTATACCTTTAAACTCCGTCAGCCCAATGG
This sequence comes from Strongylocentrotus droebachiensis, assembly GCA_035222895.1. Lineage (NCBI taxonomy): Eukaryota > Metazoa > Echinodermata > Echinoidea > Camarodonta > Strongylocentrotidae > Strongylocentrotus > Strongylocentrotus droebachiensis. The sequence continues at coordinate 235,968 of JAVYIG010000736.1, forward strand.
TTACTCATATAAACAAACATAAATAAGCAGCCAGTGAACTGGCGGTTTTCAATACACATCAGAAGAAACTGGTAATGAGGATCAATGCCTTAAGGCCCGGTCACACACAGAGGACGCGCGGGGAACGCACGGCCAGCGCATTGGAAATTTGCAATTTGGGCCAGTGCGTTGTCGTGCGCCCAACTTTTGTCGAAGTGTACAGCGAGCTGACACCAAATGCATAGCGTGTTGATAGCGAGCTGAGCGCATGCAGTGCGCATACAGACCGTACACAGAGCGCACATGATAACAACTTCCACGAATGCACAGCGTGTTGCTAGCGCGCTGGACGAATGGTCCACGCATGCACCGCGTTCTACGACGCACAGTCCGCGCATTGGAAACCAGAAAAGGCCGTGTGCCTAACTTTTGTCATGATTTTGAAAAAAGCTAGCGAGCTGACAAAAAATGCACAACGTGTAGCTAGTGCGCTGTGCGTATACAGGGCGTGTGCTCCGCGTATGTCTGGCGCTGGTCTAGCGCGCTCCACGCATGTCTGGCGTGCCTTTGGCGTATACATTCATGCGTCGAGCTCCGCGCACACTTTTGAGCATGCTCAAAAAAAAAAAAAAAAAACCGACGCACACAGCGAATAGCGACGAATGCATAGCGCTGGTCCAGCATTGGTCCAGCGCGCTCGACGAACGAGTAACGAATGATGACGCACGCCTAGCGAACGACAACGCACTGGCTCAAATTGCAAATTTCCAATGCGCTGGCCGTGCGTCCCACATGCGTCCCCTCTGTGTGACCGGCCCTTAAAGGGCAAAAGAGAGCGGGGAGCGGGCTAGACCAGCGCCAGACATACGCGGAGCACACGCCCTGTATACGCACAGCGCGCTAGCTACACGCCGTGCATTTTGTGTCAGCTCGCTAGTTTTTCCAAAATTATGACAAAAGTTAGGCACACGGCCTTTTCCAATTTCCAATGCGCTGGCCGTGCGTCGTAGAACGCGGTATATGCGTGGACCATTCGTCCAGCGCGCTAGCAACACGCTGTGCATTCGTGGGAGTTGTTATCATGTGCGCTCTGTGTACGGTCTGTATGCGCCCTGTATGCGCTCAGCGCGCTAGCAAGACGCTATGCATTTGGTGTCAGCTCACTGTAGCTTCGACAAAAGTTGGGCGCACGACAACGCACTGGCCAAAATTGCAAATTTCCAATGCGCTGGCCGTTCGTTCCCCATGCGTCTCCTCTGTGTGACCGGGCCTTTACGAGAACATTGCTCTAACACTGAGCGTGCACGTAGGAAGATAAGGTTGACTTCTCGTCAAGGGGGAGAATATATACATATATTTTGAGCTATTTAATTGTGTTAATTGCCTTGTGAGGGAGGGGGGGTTGAGGTGATATATTGTTACCCTTAAAGTACAAGAATTGTTCGTTACCTCTTGTCATAAAATTAGTGCGACAATTATGATTTATTTGATATAGATTAAGTTTATAACTTGCCAAAGATTTTTTGATTAATATTTATGACTCTATAAAGTTTTGAAAAAAATATCAGCTATATCTTTCTAGAATATTTCATATTGTCTCAATCTTTCAATAAAAAGAGGTAACAAAATATTATTCTATAATACAATTTTGAGCAACAGTGTAGTAGGAGTGTACTCTGAAAAAGTAGTTTTCCTTAAATGCCTTCATCTTAGTGCCGGGCCGGGATTAGAACACCGTACCTTGTGATCTACAGTTCGGTGACTTAGTCACTAGACCACGACACCTCTATTTCACACCTTAATGTATGTTTTTTCTTATAGATTGGGATGTTGGTCAACCACAGAATAGCATTGACGAGGGGTGTGCGAAGATATCACACAGTGGCAGAATGCATGATGCTTCTTGTACCCAGTTAGGTTTCACTGTTTGCCAAATTATCATATGAGGACAAAATACTGGTTCATCGGCGTTCGAGAACTCAATCAAAAATCACCGGAAGAAGATTAATCAGCATAACTTTAACCCACATTTCGTAATCGACCATCGATTTAGATGAGAAGAAACAAAAGGAGGAAGATAGAAGAAAAGGAAGGAAATAAAAGTAGGGAACGTAAAAGGAGCATGACTGTACCATACCCAGCCACTCCCCGTTATTGATCGTCTTGTTATTTTGTATTGTATAAAATAAATGATAACGGTTTCAACCCTCATGATGCCTTTCCCTAAATGTCTGCCCCCCCCCCCCCCCCTGCCTGATAATCCTGCTGAATTGCGACAGTGTATGCGTATTCCGATCTTTATTAATCTTTTTCAACATAATTATCGTTATCATTTGTTGGGTGATGAAAGCTCTTACTAACCATTTTCATTTTAATTCATTATGCATGGAAGGGAGAAAACAAATGATTCACTTTTTGCGGGGGTATTTCATCAAGCTTTAAAATAGTTCATTTTTTATATTTTTAAGAAATCAATTTTAGTTGATGAAACACACCCAAGATTTGATTTTAAATAATTATAATTTATTTCCGTTTTAGTATTAGCATGCAAATCGTCATTGTAAATTGTTCGTATAGTAGCCTTGAGGCAAAATAGAATTATTAAAGATAACAAAACATAACTGTATCCATTGAAACATAGGGGCATGCTGAACAAGCGATGTTTGTAGTTTGTAGTGAATGCCCCTTAAATGCGTTCATCAAAACAGGTGAGTTCATCACAGCACCAAAGAAAGAGAGTAAAATGTCAACAGAGAGATATAGGTTTTTGTAATTTATTTCTACGATTCACAAAGAACAGCGCCCCCACGGGCAAGCCGCGAGAGGCCGATTTTTCAGCTCAAGGGTCAATCACTGATCTCTACTGTAAAATCATGAAAATAATAATAATCGATTGACAGCCTTCTCCGACAAAAAGGTTGATTAGATTCTCCAACGGTTGATAACAATGCCACAGCTGATATTTTATAGACTTGTTCTTATAATGCATCACGTGGAAATTGACTACAAAACTTGTATCGATAGACGGCGCTGTTGCTTGTGAATCCCACGTATTGGAAAGCTTCTTAATTCAGATACTTTCGAGCACAAAACGAATTCATACGCCTGTGTGTTCATAGTACAAAAGAATTTAAATTAGATTCGCTTTTCTAAAAATTATGGTCCGTTAACGAGAAATGAATAGCACAATAGTAGAGGTTTTGTTTGGGATGATTCATGTAAATAACTACACTGTTGGTCATAAAGGTAAAATCATTATTTTTACCCCAATTTATGGAATGATTTTGACAATGATTTATACCTAGTAGATCTAGATAGTATAGGTTTTCCCGCCCAACTTCGTAAACTTAGCATCCGAATTAACGTTACGGTCATTCAAGTTCGTGCGAAATTGAATGACTATATAGATCAACATTCAAAAAGCTAATAGCGTCAATCAATTTGATTTAGTAGCATGCGATTTCATTGCATACTCTTGTCACGGAGACACGAAAAACGAGCATTCAATTTAGATAAGCGTGCAAAGATCATTCAAATTCGCACCGGACAGACGGTGGTATGGATTCGTGCATTCAATTTCGTGATTAGGCATACATTATGTCCACTGCTTTCATTTGATGTTAATTTGTCACTTAATATACTTCTGTTTTAATAATTTTATGCAAAGTTTACTTGGAGGAAATTACAAAAGAGAGCTATCCATATTTGTACAGGATCACATTACTTGGCTCACGCTGACCCCTTATTCTCTAAACTTATAATACTAACAAAAAATGATTTGAATAATATTCAAGTAGCAGTTTCATGTTCAAATATATCAGTAAACAACTTTCACCATTCTTTCATAACATGTTTAGTTTCAATTGTTCTGTTCACCCCACTCGCATATCTAGAAATTTCCACCTAACTCCAAATCATTAATAACGCACAAATCCATTAAACATTGTGATCCGGATATTTGGAATTTAGAATTTGCTCATATTTTCCCGACAACATCAAATTATGTTCAACCCTCTATCCTTGAAAGCAACACTTAAACGAAAAAAAAAATACAATCATATGTGCCAAACGCTCTAAATTAGTATTAAAGCTTTGTCTGAAATTATGATTTAATATTTCTTTTACTCAACTGCCGTCTGCTACACCTGCACCTGCAATTGCATTGCACCCACTTGATCACTAGGTTTTACCAAGAGAGTTTTGTTGCTACATCCTTTTTTTTTCCACGAGGCCGCCATCTATTTGCATCCTAACCGCTCACGATGGCGGAATCCTGCGTTCTGAAATGTATCTCTTTAGTTGAATGAAAAATATATACAAATATACGTCATACTCGTTTGTACTATATGCTTTACTTTGTAAACATATATAACCTTGTATTTGTTATTTCAACGCAGAAATAAAATCAATCAAACAATCGAACGAACAAACTCTCACATATTTGTATTTCCATTGTTTAGATTGCAATATTAGATAGCAGATTGATTTTCCCAATGTCTCACTGCCTTGCACTTAACGATGAGGGTTCTATATTAATTGTGCGTTATTCCCTTTTCCAAAGAATTTCCCTTTTCTCTGTTATTTAGTTGTCCATGACTGTTAAATTTTCACTTTCTTTCATTTTTGTATTTTACTAACCTATTTTTAAGATAGGGGGGGGGGGGGGGGGGGGTAATAACTCGTTTTCGTTAGACTACACTGATTCTGAAATGATAATAACTGAGGGTGCATTTAGAATGGCATATCGAGGGGGCCTTAGTACTAACCCCTTTAAAGAGTTAGACGGTTTTCTCGAACAAAAGAATATGTCGGTCTTTTTTATTTCTTGGACATCTAACAAATATTTCATGAGAAATCAAAATACGTTCGGCAATTGTAATCATTGAATTGTCCTATTGGAGATCCACATGGCGGGCTAAGAGCAGAATAACATAGCGAGTACGGAGCAAAAATATAAGAGAACATACCATTGTCATATACACATTTATATTGACATCATAATATAGGAATGAAAATGAGAGAGGGAACGAGAGGGAGAAAGAGACAGTCAGCGAGAGAGGGGGGTATATAGATAAACAGACGCACAAGCGGTTAGGTGAAATATTAGGGACTTTTAGATTTGCATGACGACACAGTGGACTGCTACGTGTGACGTTCTTGTAAGGTATTGACAGTGCCTTAAAAGGACAGCACAGTGCATTATACGGACGTCAAATGTAGCAGTCCACTTTTGTCGTCGTGCAAATCTAAAAGTCCCTAATATGAACAGGGAGATAAAAATATATTATTTGTTTGTTTATGTTTTAAGTTACTGATATAAAGAAAGAAGGTGTATGCTCATAAGTAAGCAAACAGGGGACCGACGACTTTAAATCCACTCCGAGAGACTCGGTAATGAACATAATGCATTGCAAATAACAAATTACAAATTATCTAAATGTACGGGTTCACACGTTTTACAATACAAATCGCACCACATACCAGGGAAGTATATTCAATGCAATTAAATTCGATTTAAATGATTTTATTTCTATAACTCAATCAGAACATGGAAAAAATGCGTAAATAAAATAATTATCAAATGACATTTGTAACAAGGAAAGAAAATTAAAGTTACTTGTAATTACAATGACAAGTCATCAAACCATTTTAGGTATAATTTATGTTAGCATATCATGAATGAAGTTGAGGTTAAAGGAAATGAGAAAATCCGTCCTTGTTTTCACGAAGTGACGGTAGTGAGGAAAATCGTAACGCAAAGTGAATGTAATTTTTTTTCACTACCGTCACTTCGTGAAAACAGCGAAAGGCAGAGCATATATATATGTATGGATTACTCAGGTAAGGAAAAAAGTAAGGAAAGAAGAAATAAGAAAAGAGAAGAAAAGTGGTCTAAAAAAGAAGAAAGAACAAAAACAAAAAAATAAAGAAAAACTAATCCATAACGTTAGTTCATACGATTAATTAATATGAAGTAAATTATAATTAATATCAGCTTGGGTATATTTCATAAGTAAAGAGGCTTTATATGATGATAACAAGTGTCGTTTTAATTATATCAAATGACATATGAATATTCACTAGCAAGAGCCATAATGAATAAGAGTAGAAAGTAATTAGAGCAGCTGGGGTGATGAAGAAAATGAAATAAGAGAAATGAGACAGAAAAGTATTGAGTAGAAATAGATGCGTCTACAATATATAATAACAATAATAATAATGAACGTTACGTTTATAACGCATATCACTAACACACAGAAAGTCCCGATAAGCTTAGGAAAGAAGAAGATAGACAAAGTAGAATAGAAATGAACATATATGCTTGATATATGAAAATAGTTATTTACAAACAACAATAATTATACGCAATCCGTATATAGCTGACATGTATTAACTGTACAGTCAGGTAATACAATTTGTTTAGTGAATATGAAATGAAAATTAAATTAAATGTGTACATGATACTATAACCGAACAAGTCACTAATAACAGCTTGAACGCAATTATCAACGTAAGAAAAAGTAGGTCTTCAACAGAGTCTTTAATGACTCGGTTGTGCTTGCCTGTTTTAAATGCATGAACTCTCGCAAAATTATCGTACATAGTACATAGCATCTATCAGACAACGTAACAGTATGTACATAGTTAATTCTTATGAGTGAAAATTGAACAAAACACAGTATTGTGCTGATATTTGAATTGAATTTAAGGAAAACAAAACTATATCCTTTAAAAGAGAAACTTCAAACGACTGAGAGGAGATACGATATATTCATTTATAAGTGTGCCTATGCATGCATCTTAGCATCCACGTACCATAATGTGAGGGGAAAAAAATCTTATTTAAAGGCAGGGTATTTCACTGACACTGCGTCATATTGACGTATACTGCCGTCTGATGCTTCCGATGTTCCGACGTGTCGACATCCTTGTCCCACAATGCAGCACAGATCTAAGCAATATGCGGGAGGCGCGTGATGTGGTTATAATTGAGAACAGGAACCAGAAATCGCTTCATGTTCGCCCCCACCATACATTACATCAGTGGTAGACCAATGAAAAGTCGCTAAAATACACTGCCTTTAATTTTCTTTAATATATAGAACGCACTGGCACAAGCAAATTTATGCTAGGAATTCTGAAACTTTTTAATTACGGAACGTTTATACAACGAACAGCCCTTGTAATATGACCCTCCCTTGAATCAACTTAATTGAAAGTAATTAACAAAGAACTTTTCAATTCGGGCTGTTAGCCATCCCCCCCCCCCCCCAGCCACCAAAAAAAAAGAAGAAAAAAAAAGATATAGTACAAATATTATTGACAAATTCGTATTAAATACTTAACGAAATGTTAATGGCTTATTACGTTACGTTTTGAAATGTTCGAAGGTGACAATGGCGTTTTACGTAATCACAACATGATTTCTATGGAACATAATATTATAGAGTATTGAAATTAACAGTGAGTTGATTTTGTCGAAATAGTTGCGATCGCGTTATTTTTATCTCTCATATAAAACAATTGTTTTGAGCAGAGCTAAAAAGCTTCACCTAGGCCCTTTTCCATACAACTTTTGATTAATAACATATTACAATAAGTTTGATCGGTTGAGAGCAAATTTAGCAAGTTAGCTTGGCGATTGCACAGCTATATTGTTTGACATTTATTTAGCAGAGACGAGTTAGTAGAGAACGAGAAAGCACAGGGAACCTAAAAGGGGTTGTGGGAGATTGGTGTCATTCGGTGAATAGAATGCGAACAAACAAGACTATCAATAAATGGGAGGGTCTATAAATGGGTAGAGTCATCATATTTCTACTTTCTTCCCTTCTTTCTTTTTCTCTTAAATTTCATTTTCTTTTCGCTAATAAATGGAGGGGGTTGAAGATTTGCAGTAAAGCTTTTTATCGTAGATTTCTGATTTGTTATCGAATGTCGGCGTACCGATATTTCCCTTTAATATAGTTTGGCCTGACAAACCGTGGCAGTTGCAGCCACATTCGTACAAGAGCGGTCATACATTTCACCGGTGGACGTCCACATCACCACACACTTCTGGTATCTACCGGTACCTGGTCTAGTTGGTCTCCAATCTATGAGAGAGCAAACAAAAAGGTGTTGGTACCCAAAAGGATGCGATAGTCATTGTAGATGCTTGGCATTGTAAGCGTCTGTAAAATGGCACTTCCGTGGAATGCTCCCCAGGGAGTGGGGAATGTGCATACTTTGTTTGGTGGCAATCCTGAATCTAATGACCGGGTGATAATATTTATTATGTAAAGCGAGATCATCATAATTGTTATGATCATCTTCACCATCATCAATTTCGTCATTATCATTCATCATCGTCTTCAATGTTATTATTATCATCCTCATAATTATTATTATATTTTTGATCAATGAAATCCTGTTCAGTGATTGGTCAACAAGGCATCATGTGACCAAACATAACATTGCTTTGCTGTAACTGTGACGTCATCCATGGTATAGTGCACTATATCATAGCACTATACCATGGATGACGTCAAATATATATGTGATCGATCTAGATCTATGTGCTATCGGTCGCGGTCGAGGTAATCTTCTGTGACATTATTCTTATCATTAATAATTTTATGAAGGTTGGTTTGAAAAATATAAAACAAATATATCATGCACTATTTCAAGCCACTAGTGAAATTATGGATTTCTCGGCGACAGAAATAGCACTATTCTCTTCAGGGCTACGCCCCTCAGAAAATAGTGCCATTCCTGCCACTTTGATCCATAATTTCAACTAGAGCCTCTCAGTGCATGGTATATTTGTTTACTTTTATCGTCATTATCATTATTACCATTGTTATTATTGTTAGCATTATTTTTATTATAACTATCATTAATACTACTACTATTATTATCATCATTTTTATTATTATTCTATCATCATTATCATTTCGTGGTAATCACATCAAAATCCTCCAACATTGAGCTGATATCAGCTTATTTATTATCAGAATATGACTCTTGCACATAATGTGCCATTCGATTGTGTTTTCCATCCGTTTTTAATGTCCAAAAACTATACATAGCTGACAATCTAATACAGTGTGAATTAACTAGACAGAGAAGATCAATGTATCGGACTACATACACGTTTTGGTCCGAATCTTTAAGCTATCTCTATTTTTTATATGAGAGCCTCTAGAGGGCAATGCTTTTCAGGGGACACTCCTATAATTATCCCCAAAAAGGTCATTAAAAGAAGAAGAAAAAAAGTGAAAATAAGCTATTCTTTATCTTGACCACAATCCAACGTGCTCTTCCTGCCCGATAGCCCAGTGGTATAGCAGAGGTCTCGTAACCCAGAAATCATAGGTTCGAAACCAAGTCGATGTTGTTGTTGTCTGTTTTTTTTCTTCCTGTGGTAAGGCATTTATCTTTATTACCAGGTCTTTTGGAGGGAACTTGAAACCGCCAGTTCACTGGTACCTTATTTACAAGCATTTCATTTTTTTTTCATTAACCTGATTGATAAAGAATTTGCATGCTTGCAAGGAAGCAACATGCAGGGGTGCTGACGGCTTTTGAAAATCCACTCTGAGAGACTTGATAATGACTATATTAGTGCCTTCAGATATAGGGCACTAGTGCTTCTAATAGTTTTGAAGGCGGAACCTCTCGGTTACGAGACCACTGCTGTAATATTGAGACACCGTGCTTTCTGGTATACGTAAACATTCTTTCTTAGCAGTCAGGTAAAAACGAGCCATCATCAAAAAGACAACTTACTTCGGTAGTCACTTGTGGTCCCTGCTCTGTCTGTGTAACACGTCCATGTATTGACAAACTTGCAGTTTATCCAGCCCCTGGGTTGAATCAGGTGAGGCTTCAGCAATTCGTACTCTTCCACATTCTCTACGAAGAACAGGGAAGGCTCAACTATTCCTCCGGTGCCCATGGTAACTGCATCCAGACCATCACAGAAGTCATGAGCAGTCGTCATATTAGCGTCTGAGAGTGAGTTCACGATCAGGAAACACTTTGTGTGCCCATACATCCAACCGAATGGGCAGACTGTGATTGTAAAGTAGAAAAGTACGACAACAGTTAAACTCATTATAGTTTGTTCAAAGAACGCTGTTTTTGTCGACGTGCATTTTTGTTTATTTTATGCATTCTAGATATCCCCAAAATATTGCCTTGGTACACTTATTGGTAACAATGAGATGATGACCTTATAAGTTTTTCTATAAAGAAAGATTTTGTTTGTTTTGTTATTTATTTTATTTGTTTTATATTGTCTTGTCCTGTTTTTAAGCAGTATGTATTTATTAGTTGAAACGTGATTTAAAACGTATTTTCAATCACTATCCTGTATGATTATTTTTGTTTCTCGGCCGGCCGAACATTAGAAACCTTTTAATTTTCATTTTGGCTTCTGAATTCTTCAGCATAATTTATTTATCTGTACTGTTAGCTTGCTAGATGGCTTGTCAGTTCCAAAGCAACAAGACGTGGCGATCAAGGCATTTTCTCCACTTTTGTCTCTGGTTCTTCGAAATGTGACGTTACCTCTGTTACCAGTCAGCCGATTGAATGTATCCATGTATTTGATGCGCTTTCTCCCTCCGTCACTTTCCCTCAATTAGTCATGCTCCTATCCTGTTTGCTGTGCATTCTCATCTCATAATACGCCCAAAAAACTGAAGTTGTCTTTTCCGAATGAGGTTAAGAAGGGATCTATAGCGCATGCCTTATTGAGGACTTATTCGTTTGATTTCCCTTGGAGTTGTTTCATTTCCCAAACCATGACAGGAAAATGTGTAATGTTGGACGACACTTTCATGACATATGCTTTTGAGTCCCATGCACACATTTCTGTATCAGATGTATGTGCCCAGTGAATTTGATTTTTGAGCAAGACTGAGCCAACTCTTGTAATCCTTTAACACTATAAATCCTCACAGTATACAACATTATTGTTCTGCTAATCAACTGTTCCAGGTACATTCAGAGGGTCTCAAAGTTAAACTAGCATGCAATGTCAAAGGGCTACGTAAACATGATCACACATACTTTCGAACACAACATTTCAATGGCCCTTTCCATCGGCTATTGAAGTGTGAATTAAATTACGATCACGTCCTTTTTTAATCCGAATATGACGTCCATGTGACATGTAATGAAGGCATTTTGATTACCCTTGAGTAGATTTCTCGAAAGTGTTTGCAAACTAGTTCACGGTAATTACAATTTCCAAAAAAAAGGGACTACACCAAGGGGACCATAAGTGAGAGAGACCGAAATATTGTGTGAATCCTTTTTAATACTAAGTCTTCCAAAAGGTCCACAAAGCCGGAACACAGTAAAAAAAAATAAAAAATAAATAATAATAATAATAATACAAAAACAAATTCATATCCACACACACACACACATGCTCGACACACACACCCACATAAACTGAAACTGCAATCGCAGTATTTACATGTTGGGAGATTATTCCACAGTTAGAGTCGAATCCACGCGAAAACAGAGAGCTTTCTAAATAACTTGACTAGATTTCTTGAAAGCTTTTGGGATCATGTTCAAGGATGTTACAATTTCAGAATAAAAGCGGCTACACCCAGGGGACCACAAGTGAGAGGGACGGAAACACTTTGTGAACCCTTTAGTCTTCCAAAAGTTCAACAAGGCCGAAACACACAGTGAAAAACAAAGCATATCGTCAACAAGCAAAACCAATTCATACCCACACACTCACACACACAAGCTAAAACTGCAATCGCAATATTTATACGTTGGTAGATTATTCCACAGTTAGAGTCGAGTCCACGCAAAACAGAGAGCTTTTCAAATAACTTACCATGCTGCTCGCAATGTATTCCGAAGGATCCTTCGAGGCAGGAGCAGTTATATCCTTCAGGCTCCTCCAAGCAGGTTCCTCCATTGAGACAAGGCAGTGACTCACAAACTGAAACGATTACAAAAAAAAATGAATTTACATTAAAGAGAATGTTAAAGGGATAGTTGAGTTCTGTTGCAATTCAATTACCCTGGAGTAGATTTCTCGAGAGTGCTTGCGATCATAATCACGTAAATAAAATGTCAGAACAGAAAAGGCTACACAAAGAGAACAGTAAGTGAGAGAGAGAGAGAGAGTCCGGATAATTGGTAACCCTCTAGTCTTCCAAAGGGAATCAAAAGGCCTTAACACAGTGCAAAACATATCATGTCATCAAAAAGAAAACCAATTCATACCGACACAAACATAAACTGAAACGGCGATCGCTATATTTTAATTTTGGGAACCTTTTCCACAGTTTGAGTCCATGCAAAACAGGGAGCTTTTCAAATAACTCACCATGCTGCTCGCAATGTATTCCGATGTATCCTCCGAGGCAAGAGCAGCTATATCCTTCAGACTCTTCTAAACAGCTTCCTCCATTCAAACAAGGCGGTGACTCACAAACTGAAACGATTAAACAAATTATGAATTTACATTAAAGAGCATGTTAACTTCTTGCAAATTTGTAGACTGAAATAAATTAAATGCTATAGCTTTCTGATTGTTATGTCAGTCTTGGATCGAAGAAGAAGTTTGTAAAAATGTCAGCAAACCAAGCTAACTTTAAAACCTTACAGTATACAATAGTTGTGTTGTGCTTTGTAATCAACCTTTACAGTTCATTCCAGAGGATCTATAAATTAAACTTGCATGCACTGTCAAAGGGCACTGTTTATAATGATCGCACTTTTGAATGCAACACTTTTAACGGCCCTTTCCATCAGTTTTCAGGCTACACACAGAGAACAGTAAGTGAGAGAGAGAGTCCAGATAATTGGTAACCCTCGAGTCTTCCAAAGGAAACCAGAATACATGTATCTTACCATGCTGCTCGCAATGTATTCCGATGTATCCTCCGAGGCAGGAACAGCTATATCCTTCAGGCTCCTCCAAGCAGGTTCCTCCATTGAGACAAGGCAGTGACTGACAAACTGAAACGATTACCAAAAAAAATGAATTGACATTGCCAGAACACAAATTTCTATTTGGTTTTATAGTTTCATTGGAGTCGTTTATCAACTATGTGTATTCAAATGTATGAATGCTTCCTCCCCAGGTGTTTGTGGTGTTTATGCATTTCATTCACCTGTTATTATTCTTTGTACTCCAATTGTTAGAATACAAAATGCATTTTGGTTTTATAGTTTTATGCAATAAGTAAGTCAATAAAAGAATATGTTCTGCACAATAAAAACAATGTTTGTCCCTATTGTACAATGTAATGTGTCCCCTCATTTTGTAATAGTTAATTTACCCATCCATATAATGGAACTACCTGCCCGATGAAGCCAGTGGCCTGTGACCCCTGAGCACTCAACACCGTGTGGGAGTCAGTTTGTGATCAACTTCTTTTATGAGACAAATACAAGCAAACGTTTCTATATGCAATGCTGGTGTTGGCTTTTTGGTTGGCATTGTCGTGTTTGTTTAATATACGCACAACCAGCAGGGCCATGTTTTTTTTAATTTTTCATTAAATAATTAATTAACGGGCACAGTATTTTTTTGAAAGTGGAACTGAATTAGTATGATCGTGTTGGCTAAATTTCACAAATGTTGGGGTCTAAAATTACCTTCATAGCAATTTCAGGTTCTAAAAGGGCACTAGAAGTGTCAGAGATAAGAGTAAGAGCAACATCCATGCACTTTCAAGGCATTTGCAGACTGAAAACAGAACTCAAATATCCCTTTAACTTCTTGTAAACTTAAAAACTGAAAGATTGTTAGGTCAGTTTTGGATCGAAGAACAGGGTCGTAGAAATTTCAGGAAACCAAGCTAGCTCTTTTGATCATTTATGACTAAAAAACCTCACAGTATACAACAGATGTTTTTTGTTTTGTAATCAACCTTTACAGCTCCCTCCATAGGATCTCAAAATCGAAACTTGCATGCAATGTCAAAGGGTACAGTTTATAATGATCGCACTTTTGAATGCCACCCTTTTAACGGCCCTTTCCATCAGCTTTAGAATTTTGTGAATTAATTTTCGATAACGACTTTTTTAAATTAGAATACGACCTCCATGTGACATGTAATAAGTGCAATTCAATTACCCTGGAGTAGATTTCTCGAAAGTGCTTGCGATCATAATCACGTAAATAAAATGTCAGAACAGAAAAGGCTACACAAAGAGAACAGTAAGTGAGAGAGAGAGAGTCCGGATAAATGGTAACCCTCTAGTCTTCCAAAGGGAACCAAAATGCCTTAACACAGTGCAAAACATATCATGTCATCAAAAAGAAAACCAATTCATACCGACACAAACATAAACTGAAACGGCGATCGCTTTATTATAATTTTGGGAACCTTTTCCACAGTTTGAGTCCATGCAAAACAGGGAGCTTTTCAAATAACTCACCATGCTGCTCGCAATGTATTCCGATGTATCCTCCGAGGCAAGAGCAGCTATATCCTTCAGACTCTTCTAAACAGCTTCCTCCATTCAAACAAGGCAGTGACTCACAAACTGAAACGATTAAACAAATTATGAATTTACATTAAAGAGCATGTTAACTTCTTGCAAATTTGAAGACTGAAATAAATTAAATTCTATAGCTTTCTGATTGTTATGTCAGTCTTGGATCGAAGAAGAAGTTTGTAAAAATGTCAGCAAACCAAGCTAACTTTAAAACCTTACAGTATACAATAGTTGTGTTGTGCTTTGTAATCAACCTTTACAGTTCATTCCAGAGGATCTATAAATTAAACTTGCATGCACTGTCAAAGGGCACTGTTTATAATGATCGCACTTTTGAATGCAACATTTTTAACGGCCCTTTCCATCAGTTTTCAGGCTACACACAGAGAACAGTAAGTAAGAGAGAGAGTCCAGATAATTGGTAACCCTCGAGTCTTCCAAAGGAAACCAAAAGACATGTATCTTACCATGCTGCTCGCAATGTATTCCGATGTATCCTCCGAGGCAGGAACAACTATATCCTTCAGGCTCCTCCAAGCAGGTTCCACCATTGAGACAAGGCAGTGACTGACAAACTGAAACGATTACCAAAACTAGATGGAACTTCGACTGCGCGCAGTCGAAAGTGATGCCTCCGTCATAGAGCAAGTTTACAAACCAAAACAGAAGAAATTTTTCAGTTTCAAGTTTCATTGTAATCCATTAACAGGTTCTCAGAATATTGTGATTACAAGCAATTTCTCATATACATATATGACCCTTTGATCTTTGACCTCATGACCCTAAAATCTACTCAGTTCATTGGCTCTGCAAGATGTCCTGAGTTAAATAGTAATCCATCTGTCAGTTCTAATGAGAATGCGTTCACAAGCTATTTTTGCATACATAATGAGCCCATGACATTTGACCTTTGACCTCATGACCCAAGAATCTACTCAGTTCATTGGCTCTGCAAGATACATACATGATCTAAGTTTGGCAGGAATCCATCAATCTATTCTAATGATAATGCGATCACGAGCTGTTTTTGCATACATAATGCGCCCTGTGACTTTTGACCTTAGACCTCGTGACCCCAAAATCTAATCAGTTCATCGGCTCTGCAAGATACATACATGACCAAAGTTTGGCAGGAATCCATCAATCGGTTCTTGAGATAACGCGATCACGAGCTGTTTTTGCATACATAATAAGCCCTGTGACCTTTGACCTTAGACCTCGTGACCCCAAAATCTAATCAGTTCCTCGGCTCTGCAAGATACATACATGACCAAAGTTT
Source organism: Strongylocentrotus droebachiensis (assembly GCA_035222895.1). NCBI lineage: Eukaryota > Metazoa > Echinodermata > Echinoidea > Camarodonta > Strongylocentrotidae > Strongylocentrotus > Strongylocentrotus droebachiensis. The sequence continues at coordinate 251,695 of JAVYIG010000736.1, forward strand.
GGCAGGAATCCATCAATCGGTTCTTGAGATAACGCGATCACGAGCTGTTTTTGCATACATAATGCGCCCTGTGACTTTTGACCTTAGACCTCGTGACCCCAAAATCTAATCAATTCATCGGCTCTGCAAGATACATACATGACCAAAGTTTGGCAGGAATCCATCAATCGGTTCTTGAGATAACGCGATCACGAGCTGTTTTTGCATACATAATGAGCCCTGTGACCTTTGACCTCGTGACCCCAAAATCTAATCAGTTCATTGGCTCTGCAAGATACATACATGACCAAAGTTTGGCAGGAATCCATCAATCGGTTCTTGAGATAACGCGATCACGAGCTGTTTTTGCATACATAATGAGCCCTGTGACCTTTGACCTTTGACCTCGTGACCCCAAAATCTAATCAGTTCATCGGCTCTGCAAGATACATACATGACCAAAGTTTGGCAGGAATCCATGAATCGGTTCTTCAGATAACGCGATCACGAGAACGGGACGTACGGACGGACGGACGTACGTACAGACGTACGTACGGACGGACGGACGGACAACCCAAAAACATAATGCCTCCGGCTACTTCGTAACGGAGGCATAAAAAATGAATTTACATTAAAGAGAATGTTAAAGGGATAGTTGAGTTCTGTTGCAGAGGGCGCTACACAAAAAAAAATGTTGTGAGATATTGAAAAACTGAGTGTTAAATTTGAAAGAACATGCAATTTAAATGACAAAATTATCTTTGTTTGATCCAAATCGTTTCAGAGACGGCTGAAATATACATAAATATAACGATTTATATTACTTGTGTACCACCAAAAATATGAGATAATTTGAAAAAGCCGTTGGAAAAATGAAATAGCGCCTTTTAAGTTGTATTTCAGTCAATGCTGGTGTTGGCTTTTTGGTTGGCATTGTCGTGTTTGTTTAATATACGCACAACCAGCCGGGCCATCTTTTTTTTCATTTTTCATTAAATAATTAATTAACGGGCACCGTATTTTTTTTAAAGTGGAGCTGAATTAGTATGATCGTGTTGGCTAAATTTCACAAATGTTGGGGTCTAAAATTACCTTCATAGCAATTTCAGGTTCTAAAAGGGCACTAGAAAAGTCATAGATAAGAGTAAGAGCAACAGCCATGCACTTCCAAGGCATTTGCAGTCTGAAAACAGAACTCAAATATCCCTTTTAACTTCTTGTAAACTCGAAAACTGAAAGATTGTTAGGTCAGTTTTGGATCGAAGAACAGGGTCGTAGAAATTTCAAGAAACCAAGCTAGCTCTTTTGATCATTTATGACTAAAAAACCTCACAGTATACAACAGATGTTTTTTGTTTTGTAATCAACCTTTACAGCTCCTTCCATAGGATCTCAAAATCGAAACTTGCATGCAATGTCAAAGGGTACAGTTTATAATGATCGCACTTTTGAATGCCACCCTTTTAACGGCCCTTTCCATCAGCTTTAGAAATTTGTGAATTAATTTTCGATAACGACTTTTTTAAATTAGAATACGACCTCCATGTGACATGTAATAAGTGCAATTCAATTACCCTGGAGTAGATTTCTCGAAAGTGCTTGCGATCATAATCACGTAAATAAAATGTCAGAACAAAAAAGGGCTACAAAAAGAGAACAGTAAGTGAGAGAGAGAGAGTCCGGATAATTCGTAACCCTCTAGTCTTCCAAAGGGAACCAACAGGCCTTAACACAGAGCAAAACATATCATGTCATCAAAAAGAAAACCAATTCATACCGACACAAACATAAACTGAAACGGCGATCGCTATATTATAATTTTGGGAACCTTTTCCACAGTTTGAGTCCATTCAAAACAGGGAGCTTTTCAAATAACTCACCATGCTGCTCGCAATGTATTCCGATGTATCCTCCGAGGCAAGAGCAGCTATATCCTTCAGACTCTTCTAAACAGCTTCCTCCATTCAAACAAGGCAGTGACTCACAAACTGAAACGATTAAACAAATTATGAATTTACATTAAAGCGCATGTTAACTTCTTGCAAATTTTAAGACTGAAATAAATTAAATTCTATAGCTTTCTGATTGTTATGTCAGTCTTGGATCGAAGAAGAAGTTTGTAAAAATGTCAGCAAACCAAGCTAACTTTAAAACCTTACAGTATACAATAGTTGTGTTGTGCTTTGTAATCAACCTTTACAGTTCATTCCAGAGGATCTATAAATGAAACTTGCATGCACTGTCAAAGGGCACTGTTTATAATGATCACACTTTTGAATGCAACACTTTTAACGGCCCTTTCCATCAGTTTTCAGGCTACACATAGAGAACAGTAAGTGAGAGAGTCCAGATAATTGGTAACCCTCGAGTCTTCCAAAGGAAACCAAAAGACATGTATCTTACCATGCTGCTCGCAATGTATTCCGATGTATCCTCCGAGGCAGGAACAGCTATATCCTTCAGGCTCCTCCAAGCAGGTTCCTCCATTGAGACAAGGCAGTGACTGACAAACTGAAACGATTGTGAGATATTGAAAAACTGAGTGTTAAATTTGAAAGAACATGCAATTTAAATGACAAAATTATCTTTGTTTGATCCAAATCGTTTCAGAGACGGCTGAAATATCCATAAATATAACGATTTATATTTACTTCTGTACCACCAAAAATATGAGATTATTTGAAAAAGCTGTTGGAAAAATGAAGTAGCGCCTTTTAAGTTGTATTTCAGTCAATGCTGGTGATGGCTTTTTGGTTGGCATTGTTGTGTTTGTTTAATATACGCACAACCAGCCGGGCCATCTTTTTTTTTATTTTTCATTAAATAATTAATTAACGGGCACCGTATTTTTGTTAAAGTGGAGCTGAATTAGTATGATCGTGTTGGCTAAATTTCACAAATGTTGGGGTCTAAAATTACCTTCATAGCAATTTCAGGTTCTAAAAGGGCACTAGAAATGTCATAGATAAGAGTAAGAGCAACAGCCATGCACTTTCAAGGCATTTGCAGTCTGAAAACAGAACTCAAATATTCCTTTTAACTTCTTGTAAACTCGAAAACTGAAAGATTGTTAGGTCAGTTTTGGATCGAAAAACAGGGTCGTAGAAATTTCAGGAAACCAAGCTAGCTCCTTTGATCATTTATGACTCAAAAACCTCACAGTATACAACAGATGTTTTGTGTTTTGTAATAAACCTTTACAGCCCCTTCCATAGGATCTTAAAATCAAAACTTGCATGCAATGTCAAAGGGTACAGTTTATAATGATTGCACTTTTTTAATGCAACCCTTTTAAAGGCCCTTTCCATCAGCTTTAGAAATTTGTGAATTAATTTTCGATAACGACTTTTTTAAATAAGAATACGACCTCTATGTGACATGTAATAAGTGCAATTCAATTACCCTGGAGTAGATTTCTCGAAAGTGCTTGCGATCATAATCACGTAAATAAAATGTCAGAACAAAAAAGGCTACACAAAGAGAACAGTAAGTGAGAGAGAGAGAGTCCGGATAATTGGTAACCCTCTAGTCTTCCAAAGAAAGGGAACCAAAATGCCTCAACACAGTGCAAAACATATCATGTCATCAAAAAGAAAACCAATTAATACCGACACGAACATAAACTGAAACGGCGATCGCTATATTATAATTTTGGGAACCTTTTTCCACAGTTTGAGTCCGTGCAAAACAGGGAGCTTTTCAAATAACTCACCATGCTGCTCGCAATGTATTCCAATGTATCCTCCGAGGCAAGAGCAGCTATATCCTTCAGACTCTTCTAAACAGCTTCCTCCATTCAAACAAGGCAGTGACTCACAAACTGAAACAATTAAACAAATTATGAATTTACATTAAAGAGCATGTTAACTTCTTGCAAATTTGAAGACTGAAATAAATTTAATTCTATAGCTTTCTGATTTTTATGTCAGTCTAGGATCGAAGAAGAAGTTTGTAAAAATGTCAGCAAACCAAGCTAACTTTAAAACCTTACAGTATACAATAGTTGTGTTGTGCTTTGTAATCAACCTTTACAGTTCATTCCAGAGGATCTATAAATGAAACTTGCATGCACTGTCAAGGGGCACTGTTTATAATGATCGCACTTTTGAATGCAACACTTTTAACGGCCCTTTCCATCAGTTTTCAGGCTACACACAGAGAACAGTAAGTGTGAGAGAGAGTCCAGATAATTGGTAACCCTCGAGTCTTCCAAAGGAAACCAAAAGACATGTATCTTACCATGCTGCTCGCAATGTATTCCGATGTATCCTCCGAGGCAGGAACAGCTATATCCTTCAGGCTCCTCCAAGCAGGTTCCTCCATTGAGACAAGGCAGTGACTGACAAACTGAAACGATTACCAAAAAAATGAATTGACATTAAAGAGAATGTTAAAGGGATAGTTGAGTTCTGTTGCAGAGGGCGCTACACAAAAAAAAATGTTGTGAGATATTGAAAAACTGAGTGTTAAATTTGAAAGAACATGCAATATAAATGACAAAATTATCTTTGTTTGATCCAAATCGTTTCAGAGACGGCTGAAATATCCATAAATATAACGATTTATATTACTTGTGTACCACCAAAAATAGGAGATAATTTGAAAAAAAGCCGTTGGAAAAATAAAATAGCGCCTTTTAAGTTGTATTTCAGTCAATGCTGGTGTTGGCTTTTTGGTTGGCATTGTCGTGTTTGTTTAATATACGCACAACCAGCCGGGCCATGTTTTTTTTTATTTTTCATTAAATAATTAATTAACGGGCACCGTATTTTTTGGAAAGTGGAGCTGAATTAGTATGATCGTGTTGGCTAAATTTCACAAATGTTGGGGTCTAAAATTACCTTCATAGCAATTTCAGGTTCTAAAAGGGCACTAGAAATGTCATAGATAAGAGTAAGAGCAACAGCCATGCACTTCCAAGGCATTTGCAGTCTGAAAACAGAACTTAAAAATTCCTTTTAACGTCTTGTAACTTTGAAAACTGAAAGATTGTTAGGTCAGTTTTGGATCGAAGAACAGGCCGTAACAGGGTCGTAGAAATTTCAGGAAACCAAGCTAGCTCTTTTGATCATTTATGACTAACAAACATCACAGTATACAACAGATGTTTTGTGTTTTCTAATCAACTATTAAAGCTCCTTACATAGGATCTCAAAATCGAAACTTGCATGCAATGTCAAAGGGTACAGTTTTTAATGATCGCACTTTTGAATGCAATCGTTTTAACGGCCCTTTCCATCAGCTTTAGAAATTTGTGAATTAATTTTCGATAACGACTTTTTAAAATTAGAATACGACCTCCATGTGACATGTAATAAGTGCAATTCAATTACCCTGGAGTAGATTTCTCGAAAGTCCTTGCGATCATAATCACGTAAATAAAATGTCAGAACAGAAAAGGCTACACAAAGAGAACAGTAAGTGAGAGAGAGTCCGGATAATTCTTAACCCTCTAGTCTTCCAAAGGGAACCAAAAGGCCTTAACACAGTGCAAAACATATCATGTCATCAAAAAGAAAACCAATTCATACCGACACAAACATAAACTGAAACGGCGATCGCTATATTATAATTTTGGGAACCTTTTCCACAGTTTGAGTCCATGCAAAACAGGGAGCTTTTCAAATAACTCACCATGCTGCTCGCAATGTATTCCGATGTATCCTCCGAGGCAAGAGCAGCTATATCCTTCAGACTCTTCTAAACAGCTTCCTCCATTCAAACAAGGCAGTGACTCACAAACTGAAACGATTAAACAAATTATGAATTTACATTAAAGCGCATGTTAACTTCTTGCAAATTTGAAGACTGAAATAAATTAAATTTTATAGCTTTCTGATTGTTATGTCAGTCTTGGATCGAAGAAGAAATTTGTAAAATTGTCAGCAAACCAAGCTAACTTTAAAACCTTACAGTATACAATATTTGTGTTGTGCTTTGTAATCAACCTTTACAGTTCATTCCAGAGGATCTATAAATGAAACTTGCATGCACTGTCAAGGGGCACTGTTTATAATGATCGCACTTTTGAATGCAACACTTTTAACGGCCCTTTCCATCAGTTTTCAAAAATCTTACTAGACAAATCACCAAATGATATCTAAATCCCAGCTTTTGACGCTAGGGCGACTGCCGAGAATAAGATGTTGCTTTTACGTTGTAACATATTCTTTAAACATGAAAGTACAAGTGAAATAGAGAGAGAGAGAAAAAAAAAGAGAGGGAGAGAGATGAAAATAGACTCAAAGAAAGAAAGAAAGAAACAGAGAAAGAGAGAGAGAGAGAGAGAGTGATGAAAGAGAGAAAGAGAGAGAGAGGGGGAGAGGTGGTGTAAATGAAGTTTTTTGAGTTGTTGTGGGAGAATGTGAGGTGGTGGGTTCCGTAGTAGATATCTTTGTGGTGTCTTGCGTAGTTGTTGATTCTGAAGGTGAAATATGATATATAAACCTGATGATACGACTTGGGGAAAAATAAAAGTTAAATTCATATTAACCCAAATTTTACAAATCTTACTAGCCAAATCACCAAATGATATCTAAATCCTAGCTTTTGACGCTAGGGCGACTGCCGAGAACAAGATATTGCTTTAAGTTGTAACATATTCTTGAAACATGAAAGTAAAAATTAAATAGAGAAAAAGAGAGAGAGAGAGAGAGAGGGAGGGAGACAAAGGAAAAGAGACACATATACCCTATTCACAGTGGTTTTGAAATTTGTAGCGGCGTTGTAGCGGAGCGGCGACACCGCCATAACACCGCTACAAATGCATTCACAGTAGAAAAGTTATCCCGCTGCAGCAGCGGGATAAATATCATGTACCCATTCACGCTGCAGCGGGTGATTTTTATTACCTCCGTAACAAACACGTGTATGCATGGCTCATGACCCGCGAGTGACCCCGATATGACCGGAAATACTTCAGCGCGGGGTTTTCGATTGCTTGAAATTGCGCGCGCTAGCTGTACTTTACACACTCTTCCTCATGTAGCTAGCTCGATTTAGCTATGGATCTATCTATACTTTTATCGATCATATTACTTTTTAAAAAACTAGCATTTTTATTGCTTCCAGTCAGAATATTTTAATTTTTTGAAGTGTGAAATATTTTTATTTGGATAATTATAATATCTACATAATAATAAAATCAATTTGAATCCACTGGTTACTTTATTTCTATTTCACTTTATGTTCCCCATTGCTGGAGAAAAGAGGTCAGTGATAGGTAAGAAAACAAATCACACGTGTTTGTCGCGATAGTTTATAACGGGTCCGAGCCTTCACACTGAGTAAACACCGCGACAGCAGCGGGACAGTCCCGCTGCTGTCGCGGTGTTTGAGGCCACTGTGAATGGGGTATTAGAGAAAAAGAAAAGGCGGGGATAGAATGAGAGAGAGAGAGAGAGAGATGATGATGTAATTGACGATTTCTTACGAGTCGTTGTGGTAGTAAGTGAGGTGGTGGGTTCCGTGGTAGACATCGTTGTGGTGTCTTGCGTAGTGCTAGTTCCTACCGAAGAAGAAATATGATACATACAACTGATGATACAACTTGTTGCAACATAAAAGTTAAATTCCATGTACCCAAATTTAAAAAATCTTACAGGACATATCATCACACGATATTTAATTCCTTGCTTTTGACGCCAAGGCGGCTGCCAAAAACAAGATATTGCTTCACATTGTAACATATTCTATAAACATGAAAGTAAAAATGAAATAGAGAGAGAGAGAGAGAGGGTGGGGGGGAGGAAAATAGACACATAGAGAGAAAGAAAAAAAACAGAGAAAGAGAGATAGAGAGTCCAGATAATTGGTAACCCTCGAGTCTTCCAAAGGAAACCAAAAGACATGTATCTTACCATGCTGCTCGCAATGTATTCCGATGTATCCTCCGAGGCAGGAGCAGCTATACCCATCAAGCTCTTCAAAGCAAGTCGCTCCGTTAAGACAAGGATGGGAGTAACATGCTTTAAAAAACAGAAATCACGTGTTCAGGGTCAAACAGCACAATACACACTGTTGGTTATAAAGTTGGAATACTTAGCTCTTTTAATGAAGTGGCTGTGACAATATAGTTTATTCTGGATAGATAAGTTTATATAATTTCAGAACTTTAATAAACGAACTACTATGATTTTTTGGATTGATCGATGAAGTACTGAAAATATGTTACCTTTTTTTTAATAAAGAATAAATCACATTCTAACAATTAATTCATTAAAAGAGGTTAAATAACATTGCTACTTAATGGGCAACACAAATATTACACTTGCTCGTATACCCACACATAGAGGTGAGAGGGAGGGGAGAGTTGAGATAATCTAAAGAGAAAGATTGTTCGAAACTCTCTTCAAAAGTTATAATACCATGTGAATTAGTTATTAGGGGCAACATGGTAAGTCTTCAATAAAATCTGTGTCTGTTTAACTTTGAAATGCAATATTTCACCCCACACTAAAGGGAATAGGGGTATATTCCATCTCGGCCTAGTCATTTTGCCCTTTCAAATTTTTGCCATCTAGTACAACGTTTTTCAAGCGGGTTGCCGCGAGAGTATTTTAGTCATATTTAAAGTATGTTTTGGAATAACGTCAACTTCATGAAAACTTAGTATCAACAACTGCAAGATGCTTTAGTACATGTCACTTTGGGTATTTTGTTCAGGAAAAAAAAAATCAGAGAAAGTAAAGTGTATGTTTCTCCTCGTTCGCTTAGCTCGCTCGAAAAATTTAGAAACGGATAAGTTTCAGGCAGCGATAAGTTTCAGTCAATGAATATCCTCATAATGATGATATGACAATATTCGGGCATCTTTCTGCCCGAATATAGGCATGATTCGGTCAGCATGGCATCAAAATATCACCTTATTAATTTGTTATATTTAAATAAAATGTGTAGCACAAGAAAGGGCTTTTACTAAACAATCGGGTCGCAGCGCTGGAGAACACTCGGGTCACGGCTCGCTGGGCCAATTTTTGTTAATGGTGTCTTTAAATCAGCTTTACAAGGGGGGACAATTTATTGAGGAAGATATTTGAAACTATCGACATTCTTTTTTCCACTCTTTTCTCTTTTATCGTTATAACTGTTATATTTGGCCAAGGAATTATTTAAATTCCTTTTTTTGTGTGATACATTTTATTTTGTATTCCTCTTGTGGCAGTTCTTAATTTCCCACAATTCATCTTCTCACTCTTTCCATTCGTCCTTGTTTCCATCCTATCATATTCCCTTGTAGTATTACACTTTTTATAAAATCCACTTTATCCACCTAGTATTTTGCTTTTTCTAATGTCAGCCTTAATTCTTGTCTTCTTATTTTTCTATCATTAAAAAAAAAAATCAACTTCCAACTTCTGTTTTAAATACATTTTAACACGCACCCCAATAGAAAAATGACTAAAAACATTCGCTAATTTAAGATAACATTTTACCAGCGTGTTTAGATCGATTTGAGGACACCATTAAAAAAATGGCCTAGCGAGCCGTGACCCGAGTGTTTTTCAGCGAGCCGCGACCCCCCCCCCCCCCCCCCTCCATCGTTCACTTCACTTCTCGCAAAATTCATGAATCAAAATTATTCTTGACAACAAAATGACCAAATATATGATTGTACATTTACTCTCGAATATAATGACTGACTTACATTTTTGCAATAATAAAAGTGCAATATTTTATACTCGCTCGCTTTGCTACCTTGCATTATCTTTTGTAAACCTGACCTTGCCACGCTGCTCTGCATATTAATATTTGAATATATAAATATTTGCGTTGGTACGGTGTGTAAGAGATCAAAATGAAATGGGCCAGATTCTGGACTTAACCAGTATGTCGCAATGATTATGGACAATTTATGACCTGGGTAGTCATTCGTTTACGGTAAGCCACCAGATTCCCTTGCAATGTCATTCATTTTAAGTTAAATTAGCTTTGCACTTGTAATTTTGTATGAAATCTTTGTCATAAATAATTTGACAAATTACCGCATCGGATCCTGTGTGCGTGCGTATCATGAATATGTATGACTAGCGAATGACGTATGGTTCTTATTGAGCCAATCAAATGCAGCGATAGGATGGCAAGGTTAGGTTTTGAAAAAGACGCAATCCGGATAGCATATTTTCGGGAAAGAGCCCCTCACGCCTCTCCAGCGAGAATGTGTCCGTACATCCATGTGTACGAGGGATGGAAAACAAATCATCATTAATAAATTTGGATTGAGGTGACGACAAACGCGTTTCAACTTAAAAAGGGAGCTGTGACTTAAAGATAGGGTTTACAAAAACGTTGATCTGGTATACTAAAGACTGCAATCCCCCCCCCCCCCCCCATGACTGTGCCCACGTTACGCCACTGTGCACACAAATATCAACAACAACAAAATATATAAATTGTCCACTAAGGTCTTGACAGATCGGCAACATAATTTTTCGCAGTTATCTACAGAACTTAATAACAAAATATATATCAAAGTGGAAGTAATCATCAAGGTGCTAAGAGAGAAAGTGCGGGCGTGGGAGGGAGGGGTGATTGAATGATTGATTGATTGAAAGTGAGAGAGAGAGAGTGACAATGATGGAGGTACCAGGAGGGATGGAGGGAGAGAAGGGAAGAGATGATTGTTAATGTATCGTACCTGGATGAGCGCAGTACAAGTTTATTCTGTCCCTCGCTTCTTTTGGCGTTCTGACGTAATATTCAGGGTGATCACGTGTTAGATACTTGGGAACAAACTGGACTGATTCCCCAGTATATTCGGAGAAACCATAAGGACAGATGGCCATTGGTATTCCAGGGCAAGTACCGTCACCTAAAATGCCTGTTTATTTCGAGTAAGATAAAGGGAAGGAAGAAGATTGAGAAGAAAAAGCAGGACAAAAAGAAGAAAAAGTAGTAGAAGAAGAAAAGGTAGCAGAAAACTTGAAGAAGGAGAGAAAGAAGAAAAAAAAGAGCAGAAGAACGAGATGAACAAATAAAATAATAGAAACAAATAAGATGAGAAAAAGAAGGAAATTGACACGAATAATTATAAGTATGTTTTTCTGTTCACTTTCTGATATTTTACCACTCAATGCGCTACATTAACAATGTATTATAATTAGTTTTTACAGGTCCAAAACTGTGGAATTCTCTTTCAAATTATATTAAACAGTGTAATTTGATACAAATCTTCAAAAAAGAGACTTAAAAGAATTCTTCTGAATAGTTACTAGGCTATTGCATTCCCAAATCAAATATAATTTGTAGTGTGACTTTATGCCACTTTGAGTGTTTCTTGTCATAAACGTCTATGTATTTATAAATGTTTTGCATTTAAAAGTGATTTTCGTATTACTGAATCAGTTTGTTGTTATTTTTTTTTTATCACATAAAATGATAATTCATAATAATTACTTTTACAGGGAGGCTTACACCCTTCAAGCTCTGCATTTTAGTCAGCCCTCCTTCCCTTTCAATTTCATGTTTACTTTTGTTATTGTATTGTGCAAATTGATATGTATGTATGAATATGTGCATATGTTAACATGTGCTATCATTGTAAATATGAACAATTTAATAGGAATAATAAATGAATGGAATTGATTTGAATTGAATTGAATAATACCACATATGGAAACGTTGTATCATCCGCTCAATCTGACTTGCGTGCATAGAACAAATTAGCATTTTTCCATAAAAAAAGTGAAGTTTTCTATAATGTGCGTTTTTTCCAGCATTGGGGCGCCCGGGAGTCACTCGGGTAACATTTCATAAAGTATAATATAAAAAGACCATATGCAAATTGTCTGTACTTTTGTCGGAAAAAATACATTTATCCAGCATAATGTCGTCTGTTTTTGCGTTTTTACAGGTCACATAATGGAACTACCTGCCCGATGACCCCTGAGCACTCAACACCGTGTGGGAGTCAGTTTGTGGTCAACTTCTTTTATGAGCCAAATACAAGCAAACGTTTCCATATGTAATAAAACAAAAGCACACAAACAAAAAAGTATAATGCATTACCTAAATTGTTTCCTAGTAGCGCTGTATAAAAATAAAAGTAGGAGAAGAAAAGGAAGAAGAAGAAGGAGAAGACAATATCATCATCATCACCTCTCAATTGCTTCTTTCACGTAACGTGTTAAATACTTGGGAACAAACTTGACTGATTCCCCAGGATAATTAGAGATTCCTTAAGTACAGATATCTCGTGGTACTTCAGAACATGTTCCACTACCGAATAGGCCTGTTCGTTCAGCGTCAAATAAAGAAGGGGAAGAAGCATGATAGGTAGAAGAAAAAGAATAGGAACAATGAGAAGGATAATTTAGTAGTAGTATAGTAGTAGTACTAGTGGAAGAAGAAGAAGAAGAAGGAGAAGAAGAAGAAGAAAGAAGAAGAAGGCGAAGAAGAAGAAGACGAAGAAGAAGAAGAAGAAGAAGAAGAAGAAGAAGAAGTTGAAGAAGAAGAAGAAGAATAAAAGAAGGATGATGGCCCGATTTAGTTAGGCGCATAGATTTTTGAATATGTGATGAAAAGAAGCGACAAAATCCACGTTTTCGTCATAAATAAGACATTTCTGGACACGCAATTTTGATAGCAGAATCCCTATTATATTAATATTGCATTCTTGCTCCCAGTGGAATGAAATACGTTTACGGTAGTTCTTTAATCTTGTATAGCGCGAATTTGCATGCCTGTGAAACGGAAATGCGCGCTGTTGTACGCTTATGCGCTGGATAAAAAGCGCATGTAGTTCAACTATTGACTTTTCAATGCATGTCTTTTCGATTCCGACGATATAGTGCCAATAACGGGATGTTCGGTATTAAAGGGATAGTTGAGTTCTGTTGCGGAGGGCGCTACACAAAATATTTTGTTGTGAGATACTGAAAAACTGAGTGTCAATTTTTAAAGAAAATAATATTTAAATGACAAAATCATCTTTGTTTGATCAAAATAGGTTCAGAGAAGGCTGAAATATAACGACTTCTAATACCTGTGTACCACCACAACTAAAAGATATTTTGAAATTTTTTAAAAAACCGTTGAAAAAAACTAAATAACGCCTTTTTACGTCGTATTTCAGCCAATGCCGATGTTGGCTTTTTTTGTTGAGTCTGTAACCTTATTAGACCATATATACACTAATATGAACAAGTATGATAATCACTCCGTTGTTACAGAATGTGATTTTTCACCACCCTGTGTTCATGATTTTAGAAAATCCATGTAGTTTGAAGCAGCTGCATTATCCACAGACTGTAACTTACAGATGTTATAAAAACTATAATGTACAAAACTTCATAGATGATCTTGCCGGGCAAGACTGGCAACATATCAATAGCTGTGAAGATGTAAACATGGCATATTCCATTTTTTTTAATTTGTTTAATAATGTTTGTAATAAACATGCTCCAATCAAAGAGAAAAGAAGCTGCAAAGGACGCGCTTATAACAAAAACCTTGGATAACCGAATCAATAATAAAGTCTGTTCGAAAAAAATATGAATTGTTTTTAAAAGTAAGGAAATCTCGTTTTGATGTTACTGATGTACAACAATTTTGGAGCTACAGAAATGTATTAACGACTGTTCTTCGCAATGCCAAGAGAAATTATTACAGTGGTTTGCTAGCCGAGAACAGCAATAACACTAGTAAAACGTGGAGCATCATAAATGAATTACTATCTGGGAGAAATAAAGGTAACAAAGGTACCAAGGTAGAAAAACTTAAAAGGCGTATTAATGGAAATGATAAAGTTCTATAAAACAACTGAATCTGAAATTGCCAACGAATTTAATAATTTCTTTGTAAACATCGGTCCAAATGTAGCATCAGCAATACCAAATGTACCCACATTATTTGAAGATTATTTGAATAATAGTGTTGAGCAATCCTTTTTTTGTAAACCGGTCACAATGAAGGAAGTTCATGACCACATGTTGGCTCTGGACGAGAAGAAAGCTTGTGGTTACGACAATATTCCAGTACGCCTGATTAAGGATGGTGCATCTTTTTTAGCTGAACCATTAACACATATCTTCAATCTTTCATTGGAAACAGGAAATTTCCCTGATAAAATGAAAATGGCTAAAGTCAGTCCACTGTTTAAGAAAGGGAACAAACATGAAACAGGGAATTATAGACCCATTTCTGTCTTACCAATTTTGGTTAAAGTATTAGAAAAAGACCAGTTTTCTAGAAACGCATGACATTTTATATCACTATCAGTACGGCTTTAGGAAAAAGTATAGTTCTAAATTCTCATTAATTAATCTTATGAATACGGAATTGAAAAGTATAGACGAAGGATTTGTTACGCTTGGTGTGTTTCTTGACTTTCAAAAGGCTTTTGACACAATAAACCATAACATATTATTTAAAAAGCTATCACATTATGGAATCCGAGGACATGCACTGAAATGGCTCGAAAGCTATCTTAGTGACAGAATGCAGTTTGTGAAATACAAAGAGTCATCATCAGAAAGTAGATATATCAAATGCGGTGTACCACAAGGTTCTGTCTTAGGACCAACTCTGTTTTTAATCTATATAAATGACTTGCCAACCGTGAAAAATTAATTTCAGACTATTTGCAGATGATTCTAATATTTTTCATACTTTTCCCGAAGGTGTAGATCAAATAGATGAATGTGAAGTAAATGAAAATTTAAAATTAATACAGAATTGGTGCACTGCAAATAAGCTTACTATCAATGCGTCAACAAACAATTTCATGTTCTTCAGTAGTCGTAGAAGAAAGGCTTTGCTTAAAGGGAGATTAAAAATATCTGGGGCACAATTAAAAGAAGTGGAGGAAGCGATATTTGTTGGCATTTCCATTGACAGACATTTAACATGGAATTCACATATGAAATCTGTTAATGACTATACGGAGAAAGGTCGGTATCCTCTTTAAATTACGGCACTTTATCCATAAACATATATTGATACTGTTGTATAAAGCTCTGATACAGCCACATATATGGCATCGAGGTTTGGAGTAGTACTTATAAATCACACTTGAATTGTATATTTTATACTCAAAAGATGGCTGTACGTGCTATAACTTTCAAGCCACATCGTTCTCATACTAATGCACTGTTTCATGACCTCAAATTGTTGAATGTTTTTAAATTGCATAAATTATCTATTTGTACTTTTGTGTTTGATTTGATAAATGAACGATTACTTCATTCCTTAAATGGGCATGTTCCCCGTATTCCAGAGGGCGTTCAAAATACGTACCCGCTGGCGGACGGTGCTAGCTGCCTATTGACATCAACAGAATACTGCTCTTACGCAGATGGCATGTTCCGAATGCCCGGACAATGCCGATTATCGCATAAAATGTGCCGAGGTAATACCAATCGCAGTTCTGCTCTAAGATTCGGCTGCTGTTTCCGCCCACTTCCGTGACGTCGCGATCGGCAGCAATCAGCTGGCTTGGCGAAGGCAGACCAGGCCGCGCGTACTTGGATTGACAGCTGTATGTAAATTAGAAGTCGACCTTCGGAACCAAGATGGCGATGACTAGAGCAGCGAGAACATGCGCCTTTAAAACATTATTGCAGTATAATACAACATGAATATTCCACAAGACAAAGAACGGGTCGACAATTGCGTCTTTCTTTATTCAAAACAGGCCAAGGAAAATTTTCTGTTTCGTTTGTTGGAAGACATTTTTGGAATATGCTTCCTACTGATCTAAGAATTGAGAGATCAAGAACCTCTTTTCGTAAAAAACTTACAAAGTTACTCGTAAGTGAAAACCACGAATCATGACCTTGTAACTATATAGTTGTATCGAAAATAATATCGCTAGTGATATTCGTTTGTCTCGCAATGTGGTCAATAAGGAATCTAAAAGATCACGACGTTTCGTATGCTACTGCGATACTTCGTCAGGTGATAAAAACTGTTGTAAGCAAGGTGAAACTGCCCGTCCGATAAAAGAAAGAATCACTGAGCATAAGAGGGACGTCAGACTTCGTCGAACTGACAACTCAGCCGTAGCCGAACATGCTTGGGACAACCAGCATCAACCAGACTGGGACGGGGTTCAGTGCCTTTCCCAGGAACGGCATTGGTATACACGGAGGGTAAAAGAAGCTATCAATATCCGTCTCAATCCTAATAATTTCAACAGAGACAACGGGATCGATATCCCCGAATTTTGGATGCGGACGATACGCCGCCATGACACTCGCCGTCCTGCCAGCCAACAACGGTCGATTCCATTCAGCAGACGGCCCGAGCCAGCGGCCCGTTGATTGGTCGAGTACCGTATGCGTCGGCCAATAGGCCTGTTGCATCAGCCGAACCAGCGGCCGAACCAGCGGCCTTGGTGATTGGTCGATCACCGTGTGCGTCGACCAATAGGCATTGGGCGTTATTGTTCCAATTATCGATCGAATTTTGGACCGCTTTACGGTCCTCCCGTAAAGTATAAAAGACCCTTGCTTACAACAGTTTTTATCACCTGACGAAGTATCGCAGTAGCATACGAAACGTCGTGATCTTTTAGATTCCTTATTGACCACATTGCGAGACAAACGAATATCACTAGCGATATTATTTTCGATACTATATCCGCAATGAGTAATATATTTAGCATTATATAGTTGTATATAGTAACCAGTCTCATTCTAATATTATACACAAATCTTATTTATAAGATTTGGAAACCCATCATGTATTTTTCAATTAACTTTATTTTAGGCTTTAGATAACGAGAGTCAGACTCGAATTTATGTCATGCATTTATGTTTTATTGACATTGTCATTGTACATGTATCTTTTGTTTCAATGTTCTCAATGGTGGTGAATAAATAAATTCAATTTAATTCAATTCGTGTTGCTTATATTACCTACAATTAGCTGGCTCATGTATTTAATTAATTAACGGTCAACATGTTTTTTAAAAAGTGGAGCTAAATTGGTATGATCGTATTGGTTAATTTCACACATTTTGGGGTCTAAATTTACCTTCATAGCAATTTTAGGTTCTAAAAGGGCATTATAAATTTTATAGATAAGAATAAGAGCAATAACCATGCACTTTGAAGGCATTTGCGGTCTTAAAACAGAACTCAATTATCCCTTTAGGAGGCGTCAGGTATTAGGTTAAGTGACCAATAAAGTACCTATAACTGTATTATTCTTATGACCTCCACTGGAATGAAGTTAGTCATCAGCTTTGATAAGTCATAATTTTAAGGTAAATATTTTTTCTCTCTCGTGTATTAGGCCTACACGATTTAATGAACAGTTACTAGTAGTTGGCAAGTAAAATCTATTATAAGACGGTTTACAAAATGTAGCCAATGGCAAATTTGTTTTCAAGTCGCGTGTTTATGTTTTTTTTTTTCTTCTCTCTGATCGCGCCTGGCTATAGCTACGCCTGTTTTGTGCCACACTATGCAAGCTCCGTGCAAAGCTCTTGATCCTCGCATCTCGATGCATTTAAAGTTTAGACGCGATGTGATGCACGTGCACGTAAATTCAGATTGCATGATGATGTGTGCGTACTTTGAGACGCGCTTAATACTGTGTTTAGCTCGGGCCCCTGTTCACATGTTTTGTCCATGGTTTGCCTGCGAACGTGCGCACTGTATAAGGTATTATATACCTCACTTAAGAAATCCAGCCATCTGATTGGTCAAAATTGCAGTCATGGTTTTAGCCATTCCCGTAAATAAACGAAAAATGCCACGCCCATTTGATAGTTCGAGGGTAACATTCAAGTTACCAGGAATAAAGTCTTGCTTAAAAACTGGGTTGAGCGATCGCGGATACCATACATTGTGTGTGTGCGAAGAATTGGTCGCTAGACAGCAAAAACAACAAAAAGATAGGCCCAACGTTTTATTATTAGCCGTAGATCTAGGTCTAGATATAGATTGTGATTTTACTGCTTGCGATAACGGTGATACAGGTATTGAAGATTGTATAATGAAAGTGTTTGAATTCATTTGGTGGATGAAAAGTTGAATTCTACGCCGTTTTGTGCGTCATTGCACCGCTGAATTTGGTATGTTTGTCGCTAATTTCTGACAAATTTAGATAGCTTTCCTGATGGTATTTCATGCAAAATTTCTGTAATATTGATAAGCACTGATTCTTGTCCTTACCTTTGACTTGTTTCTTGTCCGTTATAGGCCTAGTCATTTAATAGATGAATTCTGAGCACATTTCAGTTACACAAAAAATCCAGCCGGTTCATAGTCCCACACACGTATTTGTATGTACCGTGTGCCCTTACACTGTCTGCTGTCTCGATAGCGTAAACAAACTTGATTACCATGATTGGTATAAGTCGCACATGTATTCTATGACCCTTTTGGATATATAAAAGTATTAATGACTGCTTTAATTTTCTAAACATAGTTGTTTCTCAAAGCAGTCATTAATACTATAATATCATCCACTAAAGCAGACGGCGGCCACTATGATTGTGTGACCCTTGGCTTTTTTATCGGTTTTTTAGTCAATGTCTCGACTTATTTAAACCAATATTGTAAATCTGTCTTAATTAAAACAAATACATATTTTAGCTCGTGCATTACTGATATGCACTGTACTTTGTAAGGTCACAATGAGATGGAAAGGAACACGAAGGGTCACGTTCATTATCATATTGTGACTTAATCTGCGTATAGGGCATATTCACTTATGCACTCGCAAACCTGAATAATTTTAAAATCAAACGACCAATCATTCAATCAATAACTGCAATGAATTAACATTGACATCGAGTGAATCCTAAATACTTAAAGTCAATAACTCACCCTTAAACTGTTGGTTGAATAGGAAGAATGACACGATTGTGAGCTTGAAATACTGTTTGAAGAGAGTGAACATTTTTGTTAAACAATAGAGTGTACAAAGCATATGTAACATTAGTAGTAGTAGTAGTGGTAGTAGTAGTAGTTGTAGTAGTAGTAGTAGTAGTAGTAGTAGGGGAAGTAGTAATATAAGTAGTAGTATCAGTAGTAGTAGTAGTAGTAACAGTAATAACAGTTTTTATAAAAGTAGTAGTAGTCGTATAAATACAAGTAGTGGTAGTAATATAACATACTGCTCCGATTGTCTCATTTTCGCTCGCGTGAACATTGCCAGCACAAACCACTGACCTCTACCTCCTCAACGGATCATCGCACATTCCCATTCACTATACGTTACGTACTAAAAGGCTGTATTGTCTGACCGTTCATGAATATTCATGTTTTTGCTGAACTCGGCAAAATGTTTGCTTTTACTAAATGGAAAAATTACGGTGGGGGGTTGGATGAAATGGACAAAATGAAATAGGCAGAAGTGATCTATGATAATTCATGCGTTTTATGTTTCGTGTGCTCGACCTATAATCTTCAAATCGCTTGGTAAACTGAGTCCAAAGTTAGACTTGTTTCACATGTGTATTATAGGCAATGACGAGCTTGTAACCTATTTTGAAAAATTACGGTGGGTGAACTTTCAAAAGTCAATGAGACATGAGGGCTCAAATGGAAGAGCTAGTGATAACGTACGTCGGGGTGGATGTGCTTTTCGTTTAAACAAAAAATGAATTTTTAACGATTTAAAAAAAAAACGTCCATAGGCTACTATGTTAGGCTGCTGACGCTGACCATGCTCTGACGATAGGGGGCGTCGTGAAATGAGACTAAACGGAGCCATATGCTAGTAGTATAAGTAGAAGTAGTAGAAGTAGTAGTAGTAATAGAAGTAGTAGTAGTAGTAGTAATAGTAGTAATAGAAGTAGTAGTAGTAATATAACTAGTAGTATAAGTAGAAGTAGTAGAAGTAGTAGTAGTAATAGAAGTAGTAGTAGTAGTAGTAGTAATAGTAGTAATAGAAGTAGTAGTAGTAATATAACTAGTAGTATAAGTAGAAGTAGTAGAAGTAGTAGTAGTAATAGAAGTAGTAGTATAAGTAGAAGTAGTAGTAATAATAGTAATAGAAGTAGTAGTATAAGTAGAAGTAGTAGTAGTAATAGAATTATAGGTTAGAATGAAAATAAGACCGGTATTCCAACTAACAAAAGGCATGAATAACAAGTGTAACGTCTTACTGGTGAAGTTGTCAAGGTTGCTGGTTCCAAAACATGTTGTGCTAAATGTTGGCGTGGTGCTCACACCAGCCACAAACACTGAATTTGCACTGCTCCAGCCCGTTGCTCGAGTGATTTCCCGATCAACCTTATGCGCAGACTCTGTTGTTTGGAACCAGTAACATGGACAAGCAATATGACATTAGCATTGCGGTACTCTATTGACTTGACTTCCCTTCTTAATGAAAAGTGATATAAAAGACAGGAGAAACATACCATTTTTGTTTCACACTCATGGACCTCCGTGCCAATATGAATAGACCAATGTTTTGGATACAAATGCTATAGATTCTAGATACGAACTCTATGGCAACAAGCATATTGCCATCTCAGTGTGTTGTGGAGCCAGCTTTCCTGTTGGCTCGGCGGGGAAAGGAGGGGGGGGGCAGAAGGGAGCTTCGAAAACGGATACGTATAACAATCTTGTTAACTATTTGCTCACATTAGTTTGCAGCGTGGTAATATCACTGTAAAATTTCTCTCTCACTTGTGATGGCCCTGAAGCTTATTGCGCATTGCTGCCTGCATTCTGCCTATATCTACAATTTCCATTTGAAAGACTTGATACAAATTACCATTCTCAGTAGATCTAGTCGATCTAAAATTCTACACCCCACCCGTGATGGGAAGATAGAAATGATTTTGAACTATATCATGATATGTATTTTCTGAACCCTAAAGTTCTATAGAAATCTTAAAATGGATCCTTCCATTTATTGTTATTCATTGTTTTAAAGATGGACCAGGAGTTCAGGGTCTTATATGGTCAAGATACATCCGATGGGAGTAGTCAGATAGTCAAAGTAGTCAGATAAGCAGACGCACAGTGCCCCAGATGGAGGACAGAGACTGGCTGCTCTCAACTGTCAACTGGTAAACATCATTGATTAATTGATTGATTGACGATGACTGTTCAATCCCTTTGCTAAACCATTTTCAGTGTATTCTAGAATTTGATTAAGGCAATTGGAAATTGTTTTAATGAAAATGTGTTGAAAGCAGTATTCATTTTACATGTAGGGTCTAGACCCCTATAGATACTTTACTAGAGTACTAGATCTAGTCTATCTAACGTTAGACTCTAAATGCTAAATGTAAAATAAGAGATTATTTAAATACAAAATTTGGTGCCTGCTTAATCGACAAGGCTTGGGAAACGACAAGCCAAACAGCACAGGTCAATATAGTTCAGATGCAAATTATATAGATCTAGGACTAGGCCACTAGTCTAGATCTAGATCTAAAGTTAGGTCTACAGGAATAAGTAAGGGTGTCTGATCGCGCACCCGATGTTGTGTGCTAAAAAGAAAGAGCAGGTGAATTCCAATATTTCCAAAGGGGCGTAGCCCCCGAAATTCTAAAAATATCTTGGTCAAAACGGCAATTTAAACATTGTGTCCTGGCTAACTTTGAGGTTTGCCACTTTTGAGATATGACGCCCCGATCGATAAGTAGTCCCAGTCCTAAGGAACAATTATTATATGCGCTTATATTTTCGCTAGCCCCCAGGGATCACAACTGATAACAGTTTAAAAATACCCTTCCCGCTATTTGGTGGATCAGCTAATTAGGGGGCGTGCGCTCCGCTCAGTCCAAACCATGGTTACATCGCGTAACATCTGCGCGTATAGTGAATGAAAGTATGGATAGCAGTTCCGCACAATAAACCCGGAAGTGCATACACGTTATAGTCAATGGCAATATCGCGGAGACATCTCCGCGATATTGCCATTGACTATAACGTGTATTCACTTCCGGGTAAATTGTGCAACGAACGCTAGCCATACTAGTCAATGGCACATGTCGCGGAGACAGCGTGGCTCAAGCTTCAAGTTGCACATGTCATGCGTACGATATGCATACGCTTGCATATCGCGCGATACAGCTGTTTGGCTAAATTTAGCAAAACAATCACTCTGCGTGGACGTCTTTTTCGTCGATTTTGACCAAAATGATATGAATATACCAGCATTTTGGAGGGGCTGTATCTTTTGATTGAAACATCGGTGAAGCTTCAAATTTGAAATGTATTAGTCTATTCTGATTAGGCCTAGACCTAGACTAGGTCTAGACCCTACATTTTTTATTCAAATATCAAACAAAAATGGTGAAAAATTATCCCAAATTGAGAATTGAAAAATCGTTCAGACACTTAGGCCCGAATTCACAACAGTGGTACAAAGTGGGATTGTACCATGGGTGTGGTACAAAACCCCCCTCCGAGGTTTAAACCTCTGATTTTGGTATTCACAAAGCAAGTTTAAACCCCCGGGGGGTTTAACTACGTCATAATTTGGTCTAGATTTTGTACTACCCTGAGGTGTAGTACAATCAGTGGTACAATCAGTGGTACAATCCCCCGCGCGTGCGCAAACACCACCTCGTCTGCTCTTCTTGAAATTGGCGCTGAAATTGTTGAACAAAAATCACAGACGACATTATTGAAATTTTATGTCAATCATATCGTGTGCGGCAGAATTGAAAACACGAATCGTAAGTAAATCGATGTATTTCCGTCGGTAACATTCATTTACTAGTAATCAAATGTGTTTGTTCAATTTATTTCTCGTTCATTTGATGAATATATAAATTCCACTCGTAATCAGACCTGCCACTGTTGTTTTCCACTTGGGTTTTATCGCAAGAGTTGTTTTTATACAGTCCCATTCGTTCATTTTTGTGTTGGCTGAGCCGTTATTTTCGGCCGGCCCAGTGCAGCGCCGCGCCCGACACATGACATACATGTAGCTGCCTGCGCTGCATTACTATCCTGGCGCTGGCTGTGTATAATTAAAACCTGTTTTATTATTGATTCTCAACATTTCAAACACAACTGTACAAAAGTAAACTGATTTCACTCAAAATCGGTACTTTAGTGACAATTGAATGCACCTAAATAGCAGTAAAATACAAGTTTTTCAACTCACCAAAAAATGTTAGAAAGAATAGAAAAATTAAAATCGTGAGTCTAACTTACAACTAACGTTAGGGTCGAGATCTAGCCTAGATCTAGATCTAGATCTACTGTCAAACTTAGAAAATCTACTTACAAGTTACAGCCGGTCGCATCGGCATGATTGTGTGCATTTGGGGAACTGCTTCGAGGACGAGGGAGATCATTCATGCAATTTTTTGGGGGCTTAACAAAATTTAAAACAGGGAAGGGGGGGGGGGGGGGGTGTTGAGTAAGAAAAAAAAAATCAAAGTGCTCTCTAGATCTACCCCCCCCCCCCCCCCCCCCATATGATACGATTAGGCCTACGCTGGTTCATTTTACACGTTTGGCATGGTGGCGGGAGTTTCCCGCTACGTACGACTTACGAATACGAGCTGGTGCCGGTGGCCGTGGGACATCAGGACCCTAAAAGATAGACCTAGATGATACTAGATCTAGATCTAGTCTAGGCCTAGACTCTATGCAGTATGCTTTCATTTGCTGGTGTGCGCCCACTCAGGCGGGGGCCTAGTGACTAGATAGTAGGTCTAGATCTAGACCTAGGTCTAGATAGATAGTAGATCTGGACCTAGTAGAATCTAGTCCTCGACCTCCCACTTCGGTTTCTTCTTCCTCCTTTATTCGGAGATCACTCACGATTCCCGGATTTTAACTCTCATATTCTATGAATCAAGTTCGCGTAGCCGTAGATCTAACGTTAGACTAGTGATCTAGGGGTCTAGTCTACCAGACTAGATCTAGCATTTGATCAACGCGAAAGTGATTCATATAATATGAGAGTTAAAATCTGGGAATATCGAGTGATCTCATGATCTATCATTCTATGAATAATGGAGTAGATCTAGGGTCTAGTAGTAGATCTAGATCTAGATCTAGGTCTAGAATCTACTCTAGTAGATCTATTCTAGGCCCCAGACTAGTATGAAGACCTGGAAATTGGATATTCTAGATCTAGACTCTAGATCTAGTCTCTAATCACATAGACTAGATCTATTGTACATCTAGATCGACTTCCTATTAATAATCATTGCTTAGAATGACAGAATATCAGAACATCGTTCGTCATTAATTCATGATTCACTGTTCATTGTGCTGCATGGTAATGTATGGAAAGAAATGTTGACTTCAAATTATCAGGAGTGGTGGGGGGGGGGGTGGAACTTACTGGAAGCCAATAAGGCAATAGTACCCCGCTCTAGACTAGTCTTAAGTCTAAGAACTCCCAAAATACCGGCTTGATCTAGTGACCTAGTTAGGGTTTCCGTAATTGAATTGTTTTTTCCTATGCAGAGCTCCCTGGAGTTAGGCGGCAGGGTGAGTCGTCTGGCAAGGTTGCGATTTTGTTTTTCTTTAACAGTAGTCTAGTCAAGAGAGTAGAGTCTATACGATCTATAAACTTTGGTTAGTTAATTTGCTTGTGTTTTAGTTTTACTTCAATGGTAATGTATGAAATAAATGCATTTTTTTAAAGATAGATGTTGCCTTTAGTAATTCAGACTCCTAACAATTTCATGTCATTATTGTTCCACAGACAGTACCGGTAAACAACTGCTGAACAAGAAAGAAACATGGCCTATCTCCATCACCTTCGCCGCATCCAGAGAGTGAGAGAGGTAGGATTAATTTTTCTTTCTTTCTTCTATTGAATCGTCAATAACTTGTTCAATTTAATTGATTAAAATTAAGAATAAATTACATGTAAGGGGTACGTCTATCTAAATTGATAGATCTAGTGATTTTTTAGGTTTTAAGAGACACAAGGACTGTCCATGAATGTTGTTACGCATACCACTAAGTACCAGTACCCATTAGACCTAGATCTACTTCCTTTTTCTTTGCAAATACCAATTTAAGTAAGACTTTAAAAAAAATAAAAAAAATAATTTACATCTTGCTGATGAAATTTGAACTCTCATATTCTACGAATCAAGTTTGAGTAGTATGAAGACCTGGAATAGAAATGTGTTGAATCTCCATGATGTCATTGCTGAGATTGTTGACAGAATATCTGTCATGATTCACTGTTTTGCCATGGTTTAAAAAGAAATGTTGACTTCAATTTGTCTAGAGTGAGGGGGGGGGGGGGGAGCCATTACTCAGCTCTTAGAACTCCCAAAATACCCTGACCTACTGGTAGTTAGTGCCAATTGGGAAATCAATCCTACGGTACGGAAGAGTAGGAACGAGAGCTACATGTATATACCCTGGTAATGAAAATCATTCTTTAGACATGCACTTTTTTATTGAATATTTCAACTCGTCTCATCAAACTACATGTATATCTATCTTTTCCATACAGATACTTGAGTCGAGACCTCAGTGAGGTCTGAGAGACGTAAAAATCTGTTTGAATTGTACGAGGATGAAGCGTTTCAAGTGCGGTACGTAACGTTTCTCAAAGGAGACGGTAATCTACCTCATCAACATGCTTGAAGGGGACTTGAAGAGGAACATGGAGAGGAATGATCCACTACCTGTTTATCTACAGGTTTTGACGGCTCTTTGTTTCTATGCCGTTGGTGAGTTTTTTTTGTTTTCTTAAACTAAATTTGTGTATAAATGTACACTGTTTTTAAAGGGTTCGTACAGGTCATTGAAAATTGAACAGCAGCCTGAATTTGACTTTAAAATATATACCTTTTTAATTGATTTTTTTTAGCAATTAACAATAATGATAAGAGAATGATGATAATAAAATAATGTAAAAAGGAACATTGAAATGAAAAAAGACTACCGGTATAATAAAAGTATTTGTTATTCAATTATGCCAGAATGATATTCAGCCATTGCTAACTTCATTACACTCTTGTTCCTTGTTTTGACTTCCAGAGGAGGTGGAGAATATGTCTGACCAAAAGATGTGTATGTGCTGAATGATGCTGCTGAAATTGCTATGGGAGGGTGGCAGGGTGCAGATGGCACCGTACATTGAAAGGTAAGATTTAGTTTGCTTTCACTATCAACTTTTTAATCATTATTCTTGCTTATGCTTGTTTTTAAATCTCAATATTATGGTTCAGTTACTTTTCTGACAAAATATCCCATAAATGTTTTTAATTCATTGCATTGATGTTACTGTCCCATTGCCTTGCTCAATCTAGAACTTTCTCCCTCTCTTTATGTTGTTTCTCTTTCTTGCTCACTTGTTCAACAATACATCCCTGTGGCTGTCACAGAAAATTAAATGACAGCAATTTATGCTTAAGGTAATGTTATATAATTATTTATGCCTCTTCATCGGGTATAATGTGAGGTGTAATAATGGAGCAATTCAACAAATAATTTTTCAGAGTGATATCTTTCAGCGAGGTCTTAGACTTCAGGATATATTGATGGAGGAAAAAAGGAAGTTAATTAAATACATTTGTTCTTCCTTTTAGTCACATGGATTCCAAGAAGGAAGGTGAAGATAGAAATCAGATGCATCTCCTGCCCATTGGCAAGTTAATGACAGCCCTTATAGGTGAAGAACATGCAGAAGAAACTGGATGGTTTTCTCATGAATTCCAAGAGATTCTGGATGTTTTCAGAAATAAAAATACCTTTAAGCCTTAATGTGCTCCTGATGAAATGACAGAATGTCATTTGTCATTTTACTGCACCTCTTTTCCTCTCCCCCTCTTTTTGGGTGTGGGAATGTCAACAATTTATTAATAAACTGCCGTACCTTAACAAATTGCTTAATTATACACTTCAAGTAAAAATTTCATTCAGAAAACTTGACCCTTGTAATGCTATTCAGGAAGTTCATTTAGTTTTCATAGATCATTGCTACCTTTACTTTTATCTGATGTCTGGAAATCAGCGTTTGTAAAAGTAAAATAAATGATAAAGTCTAATCCTTATTTGTGCATGATGTACTTTACTTGTCTATTTCAACTGACTCTAATTACACCCAAGTTTTACATGACATGAGTCAAAACAAAAACGGGAGGGGGTGTCGGGCCCATGCTTCTCATGGATCTGTCACTGATTGATATGATCCTTGTAATCAAAGTGCATAAATAGGGTGGCAGTTTTAGAAATCATTCAATATGACTGATCCCATTGTAATACCATTTATTGTACTGTGAATGAGAAAAATATATATTGTTTTGTATCTATATAGCAAAGTGACAGAACTTTGAATTGAATAGAGATCTTTTGCAAATATCAAAGAGCTGATGCATGTAATGTTTATTGACTGTCTCATTATACTGTCTCATATATATAGATTGAGAAAGAATGGATATTTTGACAATCCTGTTTGATATAAAAGAAGACAGAGATTGAGCGTGAGAGAAACAAAACAAAGAAGGAGTGAATGAGAGAGAGAAGGGGGGTGGGATACAATAAAGAGAAATTGACATACAAATATACATACAGGAAAGCAGAGGTTGAGGAAAAGGAGTGTGTTCTCGCAATGTTTTAAATTTAGAGAGAGTGAGAGGAAGAAAGAAAAAGTATTGGGATAATCGTCGACCCCCCCCCCCGAAAAAAAATATCCCCCTGAACCCCCCCCCCCCCCCCACGGACAATTACCTCCGTGGAAGGCCAACATGGAATATTACCCCCACCCTTTAAAAAAAAAAAAAAAAATCCCCCCCCCCCCCAGAAAAATAATACCCCTGTTCATTAAAGGGAAAGTCCACCCCGATAATATTTTTTTTTTTTGGGGGGGGGGGGGGGGGAGATTATCTTAGAACCAAAAGAAAAATATAAGGAGAGAAAAAATGGGGTAGGCAAAATGGCCAATCTTTTTTTCTTCCAAGTATACATGTGCGGCCTGCTTTCTCCTTAAGTTCCCTTTTATTTATTACAAATGCACTTTCCCTTCATGTGATTTGTCCTGTTTTAACTTTGTTTTTAAGTTCCTCTTGTTATTAAGAGTGCCCCTTTTTAGAATTTTGTTATTTGCCCCCTTTTCTATATTTTTCTTACCATATGTGCTCACATTTATGTGCCATTATTCCATTCATATACTCTCTCTCATCACAACACTTTGCTTGCCGCCCCCTTTAAAGTGATTTTATTCCTTCATGAATGCCCGCCCCCTCCCCCCCCCCCTTCCCCCACGAAAAAAAAATAAATAAACACAAACTCATAACAAAAAGCATTGCTTGTATATTTGAATACTAGCCATCAAACAAACACCATCGTTGAATCACATCATTGCCCTTTATCATCATTTTATAATTACTACCATGAGCTAGCTTACAATCTCATCCATTCATTTGTTTTGCTCTCCCCCCCCCCCCCTAATCTTTTTTTTCTTCAATTAAATTCTTTATTCTTGTTAAAAGACAAACTATACTGTACATACAAAATTTATTTAACACAGATTTTAATGTCTAATCAATATGATTATGGTTTAATGAATGAAATCTACATTTTGTAAATGATGAGCAGAGCAAATACCGTCAAGGGAAACAATAAGAATATTTGAAATACACAAATGAAAGTGCTTCTTTAAAGTATCAACCATTTGTTAAAACTTTTGCAGCTTGATATCTGCCACTGTCTTTTCGAGGTACTTTTATGGAGATTAAAAGAGTAATACTTGTCACAAGGATTGCTGTTACTCAGATGGTTGTTAATCTAAAGGTGATATACATTGTCATGTAAGGTCATGCAGTCAGTGAAAATGTGTTTTTTTTTTTTAATACAATAGTTTGTCTATAATTATGAAATTAACCATCAATTCTCTTCTATATCAGCTTTGACAAAAAAATTATTTAAGGACAACATAAGTCAAAGTTCATATATTTCCTGCAGGAAAAAAAAAAAATTGTTTTCACTGCAATCAGAATGTTATGTTGTTTCTTTTGTAATTGTTATTGTGTAATTGCTACATAGCACTTTAAGCATCAACATGTAATTATTGATACAAAGTCATGCAAGAAGTGCCTCCAGGAAGAGTTCCATATAGGTCATCAAATTGGTTTACTGCTCAAATTATCTTTGAAATTTCCAATTTGATATTTTAAGAATTATTGCCATGAACAGAATTATCTATGTAATGTGAGTTTGGTATTAACCTCCATGACAGAATCATAATTTGTAAGATTTAAAATGAAATTTCTAGAAAGGGCAGGCCTAAATTACAGAGCTATGGATTATGGCTTTGGTTTGATCCTCTAACTGTAACTAGTTCTTTTCTTTTCTTCTGCAAGATTCTAAGATTCTGTTTAAAATACAGGAAATCTTGGAAATATCATTGACAATTTTACTTCCTTTACAATATTTTATGTAAACATTTTATCAAACCAAATATCTAATACTTGATGGCAACATTTTAGAACCTTGACTAGAGCATTTTCATTAGCTTCAGAGGAATCTTATACTAAAAGAAGTGGTGTTTGTAAAAGAAAGCAACCAGTCCATGATACCAAGATCTGTATCTCGTGATTATGGTCCCTCTTGCTTTAAGCTGGAAAAGGGAGCTTCTATCTGTTGGCCGGCTGATGTTCCATATGAAGCATCACGTTGCAGGTAATTCAGGGTCTGCAGTCTAGAATCATAATTTAAAGTTATGTAATAAATGAATCAATTAATAATTACAAGTGTAATTTTTTAATCTATCTAAAATTTTCGTATTTATGATGTTTGCAAATACTTTGATTGCAAAATAAATAAAGTAGAAGAATAAAAAGTATACTTCAAAAGATTTGAGACAAAAGCAATTTAAGTTACAAAAGATAAATAATTAATTTGTTTACTTTTGAAGAAATAAATTATTTCATAACCATTTTTGTACGTTTTATACAACAGACTAGGTGAGATGGATATTAGACTTCTTACAAGAATTATGAAAAATGCACTGACTTATGTTTTTATTTGTAATAACTGCTGTACGGGTATGACAACAATGGCAGGCACAGAACATACTGATAAGATAAGTTATGGAAATTACTGATGGGATAAATTATGGAAATTGATAATGCTTACCTTTTCAACTTGATCTATAGCTTTACGCCCAGACATTGAGCTTGAGTACATTCTGCATAATTATCCAAAACCTTTCCTTGAGGTTGAGGTAGGATGAGAAGTCCAAGACTGTAGTGTAGAGACATGGCAGGAGAGAACTTTCGAGTCTTCTACTAAAGGTCTATTCGGTAGATAGGACTGGAGGTCCACTCCATCTTTCAGTCTGACTCTGTCAAAAGAAAAATGAAATTAAGAAAATATAATAATAGAGCTCAATAGTTTTAATACACGTGCCTATGGCTCAAGCGCGGATCCAGGGGGGGGGGGGGAGGCACATTTTTTTTGGGGGCCCTTGAAAATTTGCACCACCCCCCCCCCCTTGAGCGCCAGGGAGGGGGGGGAAGCACATTTTTTTGAGGGGCCCTTGAAAATTTGCACCACCCCCCCCCCCCTTGAGCGCCAGGGAGGGGGGGGGGGCCATCTCCCCCAAAAGGTAAAATTTACATGTTTTTGCACATTTTTTTTCCAGGGGGGGGGGGGCCGGCCCCCCCCCCCCCCCCCCCCCCCTAGATCCGCCACTGCTACGGCTACTACTGATACAAATTATACATCTAGTCTAGAATCCAACTTGTTACTGTTAGGTACAGACTAGACCGAAAATTGCTTTCGTTCGTTAGCCTGTTATTTGGGACCCGACCCTACCCATATTAAAAAAGGCTAACAAACAAAAGAGACAGAAATTTTCGGTCTAGGTACCGACTAGACCAAATTCTCCGTCTCTTTCGTTCGTTAGCCTACCCCAATAAGAGGCTAACGAACAAAAGAGACGGAAAATTCGGACTAGGTACCGACAAGACCTAACTCCTTAATTTAGATCTTACAAAATACTGTAGTCTAGATCTAGACCTTAATTCTAGGTCCACATCTATGACTAGTCCTGCAGAATAGAGCTGCAGTAGGCTAGAGACTACTGAGTAGGTCTACATCTACCCTAGATCTATCAATTATGTAGACTAGACTCTGAATCTACCTCTACTATCTAGGTCAGATTTAAACAAGACAAGGGCCAAAGTAAAAGGAAGGATACCACTATTACAACGACATATATACTGCATACCCGGCTACCGTCGCCCCGGCAAAATGCCAGAAATTGAAGTAGATCTAGACAGAGGTGATGATAACAAGATCATCTATTTCAAATCTACAACAAGCACAAGACCCGTGCAACGTGATGATTCCTAAGGCCGTGGTGGACCTATATTGTTATCAACTGCAAAAATAAACTAAATTAATGAATTTGTACCTGTCCTAACCGAATAGTAAACATCGGCAAAAAAAAAATAGTTGGACCTAGATCTAGATCTACATGAATTTATATGGATGGGACTGAAATGAATGAACCGGTGCAATTCGTCCATCTTTAGCCCAGTTGAGGAGTGTGTAAATTGATATTTATCTAAAATATCGTTCGGTTAAACAAAATGTACTTCCATAAAAAATGAGAGGGACATTTTTCTTCTTCCAAGATAGCATATTTTTTTATCAACAGAATTAATATTTTCAAAGAAAAACGTAATTTACTTACCTTTCAAACCTCTCTTGGCAGTCTTGCCCTTTTTGTAGACATACGTTCAGCGATGGCATTTATTTTGTGATCGTATTACCCCCAAATTGACTAGCGTTGATTGTATGTAGAGCCCTACAAATCTCATTTAGCTTGAAATCGATTCGATGAAACACTCCACAATTATCGGTTTTAAGCTAAAAGCTGATTCGGCCTTAAAATTGATTTTTAGTATCGTAATTTTAGTTGATGAAACACCCGCCCCAGGCCTCCATTTTGGATGTAGCAGACAGTATCTGATCTAATGAGCATGCGCAGTAGAAAGAAACCGCGGTTTAACCACGGTTTCTTTTGTACAACGGATTGTACCAGAGTACAATTGGATTGTACCATGGTACAAATGAAACCATCGTTGGTGAATCAGAGAGAGGTTTAAACCCCCTGGGGGTTTAAACCATGGTTTCAAAAACCTAGGAGGGGGTTTAAACCCCCGGGGGGTTTTGTACCACTGTTGTGAATTCGGGCCTTAGAAGTTAGAGTCTAGTCTAGTCTAGACTAGATCTAGACTAGACTCTAGATTCTAGACCTAGATCCTACATAACAAATGAGGATAGATCTAGGCCTAGACTCTAAATAAAAAAACTAAAAGTAAAACACACACACATATAGATCTAGATTCTAGATCTAGATTCTAGACCTAGTAGTAGAGGTCTACAAACAAAGAGGTAGAGAGATAGACTAGACTGAGAAATTGAGTCCAGATTCGTTTCAGATTATACTATTACTAGATCTAGGCCTAACCTGTAGATCTAGAATAGAAGTTAGACTAGTCTAGATCTAGATCTAGATAACTAGACATCTAGAGGTCTAGACCTAGACCAGCTTAAACCAGAGACTATCGCCCACACTGACCCTGTCAAATTCAAAATTGCCCTGACGTCCCCCCATCTACAAACTAATACACCCTACCTGTTAAGTTAAAACTCAGACGAGTATCTTGGAGGACCAACCGACCAAGTACCAAGTAGGCTACCTACTACCTAGTCTAGCAAGTTTACTAACATTTTTTTGGTGATGTGGGACTGAGTCTGAGTTTTAGTACATTATTTAATGAAAAATTATCAAATTATTACAATTTTCCTGTTTTATTTTCATTTTAATATTGCTGTCCAGAGATTTATATGTTAAATGTTGTTGTGAATTATTATAATGTAAGTGCAATATCTCACAAGTAGAGTCTACTTACCATTTTGAAGTTGATTCGCACTTGACCAGTTCACAAAATGTTCAACAAAACTTTGAACCAACCACAAAACATGAACTATCTTGGAATGGCCAATAGAGGGCGCATGACATTTTTCTTATCAAAGAGATTCGATCATACCATAGAGATATATACTTAATAAGGCTAGAGTGCGGACTCGTCATACGCGCCCGTTCAAAGCTCTGTGCGCGCATGGAGCGCGGTCCGCCATTACTAAGGAGGGCAAAACATCGAGAAATACCCGGATGTTCCATCGAAACCGTGCTATTGATAAGCAATGTGAAGCTTCATTTTTCGGGTTGATTTATCGGTTTTCGAGTATGAAACATTATAATTGTGGTATTTTGCATAATGCATGAACCCTACTCATGCCTCAGTCATGGTATCTGGTGTAGGTCAAGATTAATTACGGATGTTATGGTGAGGTAAAAGGGACACAAAAAGCTATTTATATTTCAGTATATCTTCAATTTTTCTTCCTCTTTGTCAATATAAAACTGCGATATTATGACATTAAATATTACTTGGCTTTAAACCAATCAGAATCAAGCATTTGGGACTTGTATTTGATATTTATGTCATGATATTAAACAAAGTTTTATGCTACAGGGCCAATACCGGGGGCCAATGTCTTTCTAATTCAGTTATTATGAGAGCCGGGGTTTATTGATTTAAAACGCTTTAAAGGTAATATATTCATTTTATGGCTATTATAAACAGATTGATAATTATAGATTTGGGATAGAGATGGGTATGTAGATAGCTAGACACATAAATAGATGGATAGATAGATATAATATAGAAGGATAGGTAGATAATGTTATTTACTCATCCAATCATTCATCCATCTATCCAAACATTCTTTTTCTTCTTCTCTCACTCATTTTATATCAAATTCACACCTTACGTCTTTCACCCATTCTCTATAAAATCTCTATTTTTGTCTGAAAGAATAATTCAATTTTTTACAGTTCACTATAAATATATATGAATATTCTTTAAAAACAGCTGATCATTGATGTAATAATTATTTATTCACACCACTTTTTTTCTTCATAAATAATATTCTCCTTGATACAGTGTATTTCTTATTTTCTTCATCAACCAGTTTTAGAGAATAAACTTATAATTAAATTTGAAGAAAAAAATGAATAAATGAACCTTTTATTACCACACGGCACACGTGTGTTGATATTCTACAGCATAGGCATTTAAGTTTTGACATTTTATCGGACATATATACTGCAATAATACATCACAATTGAAAGGACAGACATTGCAAAAACAACACCTCAGATTTTAGCCCCAAATTTACTGTCACGGATCATAGGCAACACAACCACAACAAATTGATTCGCCAACAAAGACAAGCATTACACATCCCAAAACCGCCACAATAACTCCCAAAACATAAATGTCAGGAGGCCAATGTCTATGTGTCAAGATGTCAGCGATAACGAACACTTTATTAACTAGTCTTGGCTCCAAGCGCACGCAGGCGCGTCACATTTACTAATAATACAAAGACATTTCATCGGGTAATAAATGCAAACCAGAAATAGTAATTGAGCATATATATTCCAAGTCACCTGTATTGCTATGAAGAACTATAATTGAAGGGACTTACATCTCAGGATACTGCACTACACTATTCAGTGAAACCTCATAGTAACATGGTCTTTTGACATCATTATTCATCAGGTATAATAATAAATTTGAAACTGATTACCCTCAAATGTACACAGTAGATACAACAAGCCAAAGAGTGCACAATCTTATGGGTGTACATCTTGTGACATTATTCCATATAATTTTTCTGTTATCAAATCTCTTCAAAAGCAGTTTTCCATTTTGGAACAAAATTCAAACCTATGTACAAAACATACATATCCATACTGTACCTGCAGAATCAAAGCACATGTAGAGTGCAAATAATTTGCAAAAATTATAGCAACTGAATCAGATACAGCAGGTCCAATCATGAAGCTTATAGAGTAAATATTCAAATACAGTGTACCTCACAACAACTCAAAATTCAAGTACATTTTGTTTAACCCCTAATGTAATCAACTCTTCTAAGTTCCACTTTAGTTTGCCTTCGTGTAAAGTTAACAAACAGAAAATTATGGTTAGGTTGTGCAACTGTCACAATGTGTCCCAAAAATTTTATTTCATTACACAGAACAAAAGTCTCAGATTGTTCTGTTTTTTTAAAAGATTATTGAAAGCTCTCTCCAGTTTTAAACGGCTTCACAGTCAATCATCCAGTGGATAAGCTATGCAGACAAGAGGCAAAATATAAAAGACCGATCTGTCTTTGTAGTTTGTATGAATGAAGTTCTATGTTTTGTTTTGTTTTTCCTGAAAATGCGTTCTCTCCAAAGTTGTGTTGAAGTAGGTCAAGCTGATCCTGGCTAATGAGCTTGCTTTCGTGGACTTCCTGCAAGAGAGTCCTGGTTTTTCCATCTCTCCTGTTTACCTTGTTTCACCACTTTAAGCTGTTTCTTGGCATCCTGCACTTGCTGTCTGGTTATATTCAGTTTCTAATCAACTCAGACAGAAAAAGAATAGTCATGTTCTTTTGTAATGTCATAGGGTTTCTTTGGAGGCACGGGAACACTTTCGGATGTTGTACATGGTTTTGCTGGGAGGCTTGAGCCATGGGTCTGTTTATAGGGAGGATGTTCAGGAAAGACAGTAGGCACAGCTCTATGAATGAGATGTGGTGTGTAACATCCTTTCCTCTCTTGAGTGTGTTCCTGCATTACAATAAAAGCAAATGGAAACAATAATGCGTTTTTTCTCATAACATGACAATTGTTCTACTATTCATGCTATTTCATGTGATTTTTAAGACTGAAACTGAAAGCAGCTTCCAGCCAAATAAATAAAATAATAATGATGTCAGCAAGTCATAAGCAAATTTGATAGAAATAGCGTAGTGTGCGGTGGGATTTTTAGGCTAGCCTAGCCTAGTTGGATAACTCCTGTGATGTGAAATATGGCAGGCTAGCCTGGCTTAGACCAAAAGCTTCAGTCTCTCTATATCGTCGGTTGTTCTACTGAGACTGCGTCTGGCTCCACTAGACCTCTGATTATATTATGGGGAATGTCAACAAATGTCAGTTTTATTAAAGAAATGACCCATATCAGACGGTTATTTCTGTCTAACCTGGCTTTGCCTTTCGGGCTTTAGAAATTAGAGACTAGAGTTTAGATCTAGAGTCTAGAGTCTAGACTAGATCTAGATCTATAGTCTAGTCTAGTTAAAATATAAAGAAGCTGACATTTGATTTTTATCTTCAAATTAGATAAGATAAAATTAATTATATCATTTTATTCTAGGCCTAGACCTATCTTTAATAGAATCAAGCTCGAGTTATATTTCCGAGTTGGACTCTCTGGCACTTGGAGTTGCGAGCGACTCCAGCGCAGCAGAATTTTCCCATCACCATCCCCAGAACCTTAACCCATGCCTGTCCCAGCCCGGCGGGCGTGGACTGGCGCGCTCCGCTGCTGCAGGAGCTGCGGTGGCTTGTCATGAGACAACCCGGGTACAGACTACAGTCACTGCATAAACTACATTTTTAGCTCTAAAATCTCCTTATTAATCAACATAACATTAAGAAGAACTTACTTGTGAAATATTATGCAGTTCCCTTTCTTTCTTCGGTCCGAACATCCAAATGCAACGCACGAACCTGGCTTCTCCAATTTTTTCCACGTATGTTGTGCACAGCATCTTGTTGGGTCGTTCGTTTTTCTGCCCTCCTTAGTAATGGCGGCCACCGCTCCAGCTCGGAGCAGCAATTTGAGCGAGTACGCCCTCTAGTGTTAGTAGTATATATCTCTATGGATCATACCATAGAGATATATACTTAAGTAGTATATATCTCTATGGATCATACACAGTAGGAGGACTAGAGAGCCAACTAAAATCTTGACCTTTGACATTTCATAGGTTTTGCGTTGGATGCATTATGGGGGTTTTGTCCGATTTGAACGACGGTTTTGGAGGTCAATGAATATTCATGAGCAATGACGTAAAAAATACGCCAACTACTGTTTGTGGATTGGCCATCGACAAAATGTTTTATGTATTAGGTCATGCATAAAACATTTTTTGCATTCCCAGAATTCCCTACGATTTGAGCACGAAAATGGCGGTTGTATGAACTGCAACTTTCAAGTTATTAAATTACGAACAATGAAACATTTTTCTTTTAAGTGAATTTCTATAATAATAGAAGTTTGTCAAGTACATCTCAGTGAAGCAGAAAATCTTCAGGCGAACATTGACATCGAAGTGATACCCTATGATATCAAGAAAAGTAAGTAAAGATCCATTTTGTGTGAAGGTCTCTGAAATGATTGTGATGTGTTCGTCATTGCAGTGAGGGGCTCTCCGCATTGTCACAACGTATTACCCGGTTAACCCCCTAGGCCTACCCCATCCTTTTCTTTCTTCTGACCAAAGAAAATTAACTGATTGAATGAACTCTAATTTAAGTCATCGACGTTAATATTTTTAGAAACCATCAGGATTTTACCGTAGGTTATTTCATTAGAGCACATCTCATAATTTTAAGTTCAGTTCATAGCTTGATTACCGATAGTAATCGGTCGTAGATGTGGACCTGTTGTAGACTGCGCAACTAGTCCAAGCCGACGAGATCTCGTCGAGCGGTTTATGATTTTCAATTCGCCGGTGCTAGCCGGCTGTAACACTCCACCAAGAAGCGACTGCGTTTCCTGAGCTGGCGTGGCTTTAACTTTACAGTGTGTTACTGTAAAGCCTAGACCTCTAGCCTCTAGGCTAGTAGTATACATAGCATAGACTAGTCTAGCCTAAATTTTCTGTCTCTTTCGTTCGTTAGCCTCTGATTTGGGTAGGGTCGGCTCCTCTCTTTAGCCGACCCTACCCAAATCAGAGGCTAACGAACGAAAGAGACAGAAAAATTGGGCTAAAGCCTAAGGCTAAGCAGAGCCTAGGCTAGGCTAGGTCTACCGTCTAGTCTAGATCTAGCACTTAACTAAGAATAAACAACATTTAACCCCGCATCTAGTATAGATCTAGATCTATAGGCCTAGATCTAGAGCTAGATTCTAGGCCTAGATCTAGGCCTAATGCATTCTAATAAAAAAAAGACTACCCGGTAAATAAATGCCTGGTTTAGGTGGGTCAATGTGGAAGTTATGGAGGGGGGGTGCACAATCATTCTGTGCCCCCTTATTCAGATGTGGCATAGGGACGGGTCTAGATCTAGGTCTATAAAGCACCCTAGGGTCTACTAATAATATTAAAAATAGGCAATTAGATCTAGATCTATAGCTTGTGTTATGCCATAGCCTAGCAAAGACTTCCATAGCCATGGGTCTAGGCTCGTTTTGCTCCACTACTAGACTAGTCGTGCGCATGTGTCATTATTGTGATCCAGGTCCAGATTCAGCTTAGTTTGAATGTAGATCTAGAATCTAGGCTAGATCTACCAACAACAACAAAAACAAAACAAAAAAGGTATCTCCTCCCCCCCCCCCCCCCCCCCCTTCCCACTTCCCCTGATTTCGCTCTCAGTTATGTCATTGTGCCTTGTTTGAAATAATTGGTTTATTTTCAGGATTTTTATGCCACCCCTTTTATGTTGGTGAGAATTCTGGATCCAACCCTACATATGACATGGATATTTCTTTCTCTAAAGGACATGAACAAAGTTATAAACTGATAACTAATGCATGCATTTGATATTAGCAGGAACCTTATTAAGTTTCTGTTTTCTTTTAAGTTGTAGATCCTATGGAACAAAGAAGCAGATAATGATCACAGAAGTACAACAAAGAGCACCAGGACCTGATCATCAAATGTTATGGTGTAGATCTAATCAGGAACAAGACACCTAAGTTGAACTCTGGCAAGGTATGTTTGTATGAAGTTCGAAAATATTCAGGCTGTATAATCTAAGCCCATGCGAATATCGCACTCGACTTGGACTACATATCTGATATACAAAGATTTGGGGAACTGTCATCTTGTGTTGCATTATATCTTGTAATTCTCATTTATTCTCTAGATCTAGCTTTATTTAGGTGACAAACTATGGTGTTGCTACAGTTTATTCTCTCAGCATATTAAAAGACATACTCAAAGGCATTTTTTCCTAAATATTACATTATATCTACAGGGGTCTTGTTAATTATTTTTGAAGGAGGTAATTTTAATTTTATAGGAGGTACCATCACTGCGAGGGAGCGAAGGGTGTGGGAGGGGGGTGTCCCCCCTCCCACGGTAGGGACCTTTTGGGATTTTCCACTTGAAATCGTGCAATCTGGTGCATACCTAAGAAGAAAATTTGTAGTTATCTTTCCTACCTTGTATTACACATATATTGTAATAAACACACATATTGTTCATGTTTAATATTACATGAACAATCATAACTCATAAGAAAAGTTATTAAGTTGATAATTATTTATCACTTTGTACCATTACTTTGTAATTTTTAATTAAACTGAGATGATGCACCATACTCAATCTTTCTACATCATGATTTGTTGAATACATGTACAGTATTTAAATAATGGGCAGCAGAGGCTAGATTTTGATTTTTTTTTTACTTGTGACTTTTATTTGGCTCCCCATATGAATTCTCATTTAATTATTTTTTTTTGACATGAAATTATTGAATACATTTAAGAATTTACTTCAGTTCCTGTTCATTTTATAATGTTATATCACTGTTTTTCCTGACAAAGTGAAGACACTGTATAGATTCTATTTGTTTATTCAACTTTTTTAAGGAAATAAATGAAAATAAATGAAAATAAAATAAATGAATTAACTTCCGATTGCGATCGGAAGTTAGTTTTGAATAATCGCGGAGCACGAGCCTGCATATATCATGCGAGCTAGCTGCGGGGATCCGCCGGGGACGGCCGTGGCCGGCCTAAACTCAGCCGAGTTCAAAACTCTGTTGCCGATTTGCGCATCTCAGAATCTAAAGTACGTTGTCTCTAGACATTGCACGCACGTGTATAGGCCCCGGTTTCCGTGATCTTCAAATATCAAATCGGCAACGGATAGTTTGGTTACAGCGAGCTAGCTTCAGTTTTGTTATGATCAGTGTGTATATATTTTGTGCAGTGCATGCATCGTCTTCTCGCGTGCACATCGGGATCGCAATGGGGTGGGGACGGGCGGGCTTGGCCGCCGCTCTGTGGGGGGAGAACTGCGATGTAACGTACGTTGTCTCTAGACATTGCACGCACGTGTATAGGCCCCGGTTTCCGTGATCTTCAAATATCAAATCGGCAACGGATAGTTTGGTTACAGCGAGCTAGCTTCAGTTTTGTTATGATCAGTGTGTATATATTTTGTGCAGTGCATGCATCGTCTTCTCGCGTGCACATCGGGATCGCAATGGGGTAGGGACGGGCGGGCTTGGCCGCCGCGCTGTGGGGGGAGAACTGCGATGTAACGTTAGATAGATAGGTCTAGGTAAGTACGGACGACGTCGCGTTCGTGATCGTAAGGGATTTCGTCGACTGCGGCCGTGTATGTGCGGCACTAATTATATCTTGGACGAAATTAAGGAAATTTTGGATTAGCATTGATTTAGATCTACTTTCTGTGATTTTTGCAAGGTTTATTATAGGAATTATAGCCGGTAAGAAACGAGTGAATAGGCGGCAAGTTTTACCGGTTACCGGCTTTAAACGACAGCCCTGTATCTAACAAACTTTTGTTCACAAAAGTCTAGCAAATAATAACTTAAAATAAATTGGAAATTACTTTTAAAATAATTGGAAATACATCTAAACCTTTACTCTTCTCTTCAAAAAAGGCCCTATCAGATAGACATAAGTTTATCATTTTTTAATAAAATTAAAATGCAAGACCTAAACAAAGTGGGGAGGTACTATTTTTGAAAATCCAATATAATGCAGCAGTTTTAATCTTATTTGATTTCTCCTCTCTTTTTGTTTTTATTATTCAGGTTGTCCCATGCAGAAGGTTTGATACCCAGGTTTCTTTTGTACAAGTCCCTAGTCCACCCTCATCTTGAGAACTGTTCAGGTGTCTGGGATCCCTACAAAATCTCAGATGTCCAGGACGCTACTTCACAAAGGGGACCACAAGAGAAGCAGCAGTTTGACTGAGATGATCAGCACCTTTTAGTTGCCTACTATATCTACAACTACAAGGCACTCTGCAAGAAGACTGGGAATGGTGCACAAGATAGTCAATGGTCTCTCCGCTCTTCCTTGAAAATTTTCCCACTGCACTACTTATAGCTACGGCGCCCTCTATATAGCAAACAATGCCTAATCTGTGCCTGTTGGTCCCCCATGATCCTCTTTTTATTATATTAATTGAGAGCTGATTTGATGAGATAACCACCTGTCAGTGACCTTGCAGGATGGTCTTATCCCCCTGGCCAAACTAGTACAGACAGGCTTTAACAAATCACGAGCAGGAAGTACCATGACATGACCCTCCAGTTGCACCAAGCCAGAAGCGACATAGGTAGACAAGTTTGTATTTGCCCAACACTCTGTCCCAAAGTTAATGGAACTGACTTCCAGCAAATATAGTGCATGCTGACAGTCCAGAGAACTGCCAGGGACTACTTCTGAGGCATCTACTCTCCTTATCCCACTTAGAAACAATCTGTCCTCCTCACACCACTTGTAATCTTTAGTATTAGTTCATCTTCGTGATAGGCTACAACGCCTTTTGAAGATTACCAGAAGAAGAAGAAGAATATATATCGACTCTTCGAGGATCATGAAAGTAATCATTTGTTCTTTTAAATGCGTGTACATGTAACATAGTTTTTTTATATTTAATCTTAAGTCAAGTTCTGACAAAAATATGAGGGATGCTGAACTGGATAGTAAATTGAAAGGGGGGGGGATAAAATGATGTAGTTCAATAGTAAGACTGTATTAATATAATTAATATTAATAATAATAACAATATTAAAAATAGTAACAATAATGACAATGATCATGATAATAGCAGTAATAATAATGATAATACAGGTAGTAGTAAAAACAACAACAATAATGTCCAATGTAAGATAAAGTACTCATAAAACTCAGTATAATAAAATAGCATGTTGATATTATTGAATTTTTTTTTCTTCAAAATCTACAGTAAATTTTTACAACTGAAAGATTTGAATTCAAGAGACAGCATCCATTTGTCATCCTTTTGTTGATGTCATGTTGGATTTAAAAAGACTTTATAGAAACAAAATATGTTGATTAATGAGTTCATAAATGTTAATAAATCAGTTAATACTGCTGAATTCTGTTCTTTTCATTTTCTTATTTTGTGAAATATATGTGATGATGCTGGTGATTATGATGATGTAGGCACTCTGTAATGATAATGCTGTATGACTGAGGTGAGATGGGGGCTGATGCAGTCTTGTGTAGAATTGAGTATGGTGTTCGACCTTTTGATGTTTGTTTATATCTGGCATCAGCAAGATAGATTTAACCATCTTTCCTAATGAGAGAGAAAGCGGAAATGTAACAAGAGAGTGGGCAAGACTAATGTATAAATGCAGTATAAAAAATGGTTTACAATAAAGATGAGGGGGGGGGTTAAATAAAGAATAAGTCGATGCCGAAATGATGAAAGCATAGGTAATTGGGGTAATAGAGCCTATGGAAATGTCACTATTAGAAGGGGTCCCTGTATTGAAAATGTTACTGTTGGGGGGGGGGGAATTAAAAAAAAAAATCAGTGGCGACAAATGCAAGAATGAAAAGAACGAGACAAAATTGAAATTTAATTG
The DNA here is from genome assembly GCA_035222895.1 of Strongylocentrotus droebachiensis. Taxonomy (NCBI): domain Eukaryota; kingdom Metazoa; phylum Echinodermata; class Echinoidea; order Camarodonta; family Strongylocentrotidae; genus Strongylocentrotus; species Strongylocentrotus droebachiensis. Next base: position 294,265 of record JAVYIG010000736.1, read on the forward strand.
GGGATGGGGCACAATATGAAGATCATTGAAGTCGAGGTGAGAATGATTCATTAATTGGACACTAAAAATATGAAAATATCACTTGTTAAGTGGGCTAAATGATCAGTGCAATTTGTCTGATTAAAAAAATATTTAAGTTAATAAACGAACAAAACAAAAAAGGTAAAAAATGAATTGAGTGAAATGGGGTCATTATTTTTGCCTTTTAACTGAACTGATTTTTTTTAAATGTACTTTCCATCCTGGTGACAGTGAAGTTTGTGGCCCCAACTAAGTCAACCATTTAAAAGTCTCCCCCCCCCCCCCCTCCCCACACACCTCCCCAACTCTGACCTTTGTTCTACATTTATCCGGACCAATTAGGATTCTGTCGATATAGTAACGCATGCGCATTGTCTTTTTTTCATTGCGATAATATGCTAATAAGTGGAAAAGAGCTCATGAATATTAAAAATTTTAATTTAAATATTTTGCGCGCTGCGCGCAGTCCAAAATCCCAATTTCGCTGGTGCACTAAAAATTTGTCGTCCTCATAGGCTAATACACGATAAGTGGAAGCAGTGTGCACTTTTGACCCTCCAAAATTTCCCCATGGCTAGACGGATGCAGAAGCGGAGTTGAGCCCCCCTGTTTCTTATTAGGATCTTGTTGGCACTGCGATGTTATCTTTGGAAGTCAATAACTTTTTAGTTAGAGAAGTAATGAATATGACATTTTTACAGTGTAATAAATGAATATAAATGCATTTTTTACAGTAATTCTTTAGGATTTTCATTGTTTCCTCTTTATTAACAGATACGAACAAAAAGTGATAAATTATGATTTTAGTGAAAAAAGTCGAAAAATTACATTTTAAACCCTAAAAAAGGTTCAAAATATCATCAAATATTATAAATATTCATATCATGTGATAGATAATTTCATTATCTTTCATTAGACACAACATTCATTAAAATTGAGGCTCTTTTTAACAAAAAAACAAAAAACTGTTAGGCGAAATCAGGGTCAAATAAAGGTCATTGACCTCTGAAATCAGGCTCCACCACCCACAACACACAAGACATCACTTTTCAGACAAGTCTTATGATGTTTTATCCAAAAATTAAAACAAAACACTTCGTCTTTTTTGTCAAAGAAATTCAAGCAGGCTCTTGGACTCTCAGCATTCCTCATGTAATCACTCCAATTCAATGTAAATTTGTATTTAAAAAAAGCCCCCGTCAGTACTAAAAGAGCCCCCGTTATTTTGGAAGAGCCCCCGTGGACAAAAAAAATATTTTGAGCCCTGATCATAGGTATTTAAAGTCTTCTTTCACCTCTAACACTGTCCCATCCATAGTAGATAAAAAATATTATATACATTATCGTTCTCTCTAACCTGTCTTGTAGCTGTGCATGAAGATATTTTTTGTATTTTGCTTAATAGATGATGAAGTGACAACAGCTGCTGGCACTCCCTTTCATTTTGCCATTGGGAACCAAAAAAGACGGGCAAAGGCAGGACCACACGGGCTGTCCTTGATGATGCAAGGCGAGCTTTCATTGATTTGAAACCAGTAAGTACAATTGTTTTATCCTTTACAACTATACAGTGAGAGTCAGAAAAATGTCCCACTTTTTATATTGAGTATTGTTTCAAAATGTGAGATAAACATACAGAGCTGCCAACCAGTACGATTTAATCGTATTTAGTACGATAATAAGAGTGGAATACGATAATACGATATCACCTCTTAAAATACGATTTTTCAACAAAAAAAAACAAAAAAATACCCATAAAACCACGGAATCGCATTAAAACATGAACAAGTAAACCCCCGCAGCCCCAACAAAAACTTTGCTTTACAATTTTCTTTTAAAATTTTAATGAAAGAGCAAACATTTTAATTGACTGTACGTACCAGTATCACATTTTACTGGCCTGGGGCCAACCGGCCATTGGTAGTTTCAAGTTTTCGTGAAAATCTGATTTTTCTCTCCAAAATCTGATTTTTTAGGATACTCAGTCTGTTTTTTGGTGTCAAGAGGTTGGCATCTCTCAACATAGTGTTTTTTTAGAATGTATGGATAAAGCATTGACTCCTTTGTTGTTTGGTAATTTTTTTCTTCAATTTTGCTGTTAAGTTGAGCGCACACCAGCCATTGTTTGAAAAGAGTCAAAACCCATTCGCGCCAAGTCATATGATTACATGCTGAAACTGATTTGGAACAACTCAATTATCATATTACAAAAGGCTTTCTTGCTCATTGTGCAGTGAATCCAAATCAGGGAAAGCATGATTGATGTTGGTGCAAATGGGTTTTCACCCAGACACATTAATTAACTCCTATCCAGTACTGCTTTTGGTGCCTTGTCTTTGCGGATTGAGATTGCCCTCAGCCAACTGTGAATCTTTCATTTGGTATACATTTCATGAATATTGAATATATTATCAAATTCAAACTTTAGCTTAGAAGGAGTGGTCTTTTCATACATGTTTACACTCATATATTGTCACAATTGAGCCAATTCTACTTGGTATCCTATGCTCTATTCTATAAATTCTGTCAGTGAATGGCTATCATGTTATGAAGAATTATTAAGAACATTGATTCTGAAAATATATTTTTGACTCTTAACCTTTGCCAAAGTTTTTTGAAAGTCATTCTGGCAGAAAGATATGCATTGACAGGGGCGTAGACAACGGGGGGGGGGGGGGGTGAGGGGGATGCATCCCCCCACCTCACAAGGTGGAGGGATGGCATGTACAATCATCCCCCAGGTTTTGGGGAATGATATTTGCTTACTTAATAAGTCATAATGATGATAATAATAGTAATAATAATAATGATAACAATTATAATATTAATAATAATAATAATTATGATGATGATAATAATAATCCTCATCATTATTGTAATTGTGTTTATTGTTATTAGCCGCATTCACACGGTGAAAGCCAATTCAGACGGTAAAAAAAAGAAAATCTTACAAGTATTTTGTGGTTATCTTGTGGTTTGGAAACCACAAGATAACCACAAGATTAAACAGGCGCGGATCTACGGGGGGGGGGGGGTTAAGGGGGTTTAAACCCCCCCCCCCCTTGGGCGGCCCAAAAAACAAATGGAAAAGGAAAAAAAAAAGAAAAAAAAGAACGCACGCTGGAGAGAAACCCTTTCAAGTGCAAATATTGTGAGAAGATATTCAACTCATCTGGTAACTTAACCAAACACATGATAACTCTGGATATAACTGTGTATTTAACTGTTACTTGATTTAAAAAGACGTTATCATGCACTGCTTTTTATGGTCTCCATTGTGTTAATAGATGCCAGGAAAACATCACTTACGGGGTTCAAATAAACAGCCAAAATAAAATCGGCTCGCGGCTCGTGGACGATGCTCCGCATCGTCATTATTTTGGTCAACCCCCCCCCCCCGGCCTTAGCAAAAAGCTAGATCCGCCCCTGAGTCATCCCCCCCAGGTGTACGAACCTTTCTACGCCACTGTGCATTGATTATATATGTTGGCCTGGTGTAACTGTTGCATTGCCAACTTCATTTTTTTATTCTTTTGGGTTTTTGTTATATTTAATAAATCCAAGTATTTCTAATTGTCAGGGATGCCAGTTTTCAGGCAAAAGCCTGAATTCAGGCCCTGGCGATTTATTTTCAGACCATAGTTTATGTTTGTTTGTGTATAAAATAGCTCATTCTAGGTGATTGTCAGGCCCTCTGATCAATTCTAACTGGCATCCTTGAATTGTGCATCACCGTTACCTTGGAATTTCTAAAGCAGGAATTATTGCAATTCTGACTTACTGAATTAATCTATTACTCATTGGAGGTAGCAACAAGGGAGGAAGACTCGTCAGAGGTACATTGTAATGAGGTATTTTTTATGTGGGATTATAATTAATTAAGGCATACCATTTGAAACAGACATTTGATTGCTTATAATGCAGCTGCTATTAAATTAATGTGAATGTTCCTTTGCTTTGTTTTTCTTTTGTAAAGGTGGGCACCAACATTCCACACTACCTAATCTACAGCAGAATCAGCCATTTGCCCTTATGTTTGGTAGTGGGGCCACATGTGAGCAGTCCTTCGTTGTGTTTGAAAGACAGGCTGCACAGTGTAAATCTGTCTTGCACGCAGTTGACATGATGGTAAAGGCAACGTACGTCCTTTGGTGGGACTTTCCATGGGAGCTGTCTCATGTATTTCAATTCCTGGTTGAGACAGTCTACAAGATTGATACAGGGAAGCCTCCATCAGCTGCGTGCAGGACAATGCGAGCTTTTCTATTAAATAGTGAGCATTAAAAGGTTTAGGATTAACTGGGGACTGTAGCCCTTTTGTAAATCATTCTTTTAACTATGTGAAATATCACTTTGACAGGAAAGGAAATGTTATTTTAGAGCTATCCTGACAATTATATGCAATTCTGGTCCCCTTTTCTTGACTTTTAGAGCAAAAATAATAATAAATGTTACGGCAGGGTGTTTATTCTCACATACAGACAGGTGTTATAAGGGGGGGGGGATTTTGCTTGTATCTCGAAAACTATGTTTCGAATGACCGTGGGATTTCATACATATAATTTTATTATCATTAATTTGCTATGTTTACATCAAATATGAATACATCTGAGCATTAATCGAAAAGGGCTACAGTTCCTTTAAAGGACTATGAAAGTGTTTCAATAAAATAAATGAAGTTTAGTTACATTTTGCGCATGCCCATGAAATTGCGTACTTCTGGGTCATGTCATTGGAGTACTTATTTCACTGTTTTTGACGCGATGTGTACTGATTATATGCGAGGGGTTAGCGCCAGTATTTTAGGCAAACAGATCCTCATATTTTGTGACGGAAACGACATCAAACTGACTCGACGAGCATGTACTTAATGCCATGGAATTACATTGTTTTTGTGAACGGAAATCTGTGGCGTCATACTTTAGCACCCACATAATTACCCTATTGCTTTGTACACATATTAAAAGCCTGAAATTCAGGACAGTCAGGTGATTATATAATATGTAAAGTCAATTTTACAAAACTTGGTGAAAGTAGTCTAAAATAACAAAAATAAAGTACCATTTTTTTGCAAAAAACTCTACGGCACTCGTGAACTTCAAAATCACCGCTGCTAGGTACAACGTCATTATCCCCGCCAAGTTTTGGGGATGACGCAAAATGCCTTTTTTTTTTCAAGAGTGGAACACAAATCAGTAAAAACAGTTTTAAAGGATGTAGAAATTACGTTTGTAAATGCATGAATTTTGCAAGATATGTATATTCCTCTCCTATTTACTTGATATTTACATCTGAAAGCCATTTATTTTCTTAAAATACCACACCTTAATAAAGGTACAATTCAACATCATGTCAAACTCTCAAGAGGATGGGTGGATTATATCAGTTTAATCTTCTTGGCAAGCCCCACTGCACTACTTGTAGCTACTTGCTCCCTCTATATAGAAAACAATGCCTAAGCGGTGCATGTTGGTCCCCATGATCCTCTTTTTCTTATGTTAATTGAGAGCTGAGTTGATGAGATAACCACCTGTCAGTGACCATGCTGGGAGATCTAATCCCTCCTGGCCAAACTAGTGCAGAGGGGCTTAAAGATAGAGCCTTGGGGGATGCATTGTTTTACACTGCCGAATGATGCAAGAGTTTGCATATTATTATTACTTTATTACTGAGATGTATGAATAATTACTTGGAAGCAGGGGCGTACGCAGGGGGGGGGGGTTTGGGGGTTCAAACCCCCCCCTTTGGTATTTTTATGTGTGTAAACCCCCCTAAAAAAAAAAAAAAAAAACCCCCTTTGGGTTTTTTTTTTTTTTTTTTTTTTTTTTAATAATTAAAAAAAAAAAAAAAAAATTATACCAACGGTTAACCTAAAAAAGGTGACCTTACCCCCCCCCCCCAACGAAGAAAAATGTGAAATTTTGAAATTTCGAGACCAAAAAAAAAAAAAAGTGTCCGCTTGCCATGAAAATCTCAGAATATGTAGTTGTGATATATAATCTTCTAACGTAAAAAGCCATTTGGTCGATTTTAGTCAAGAAACATTGTTTTATGGCTTAATTATAATCTTTACCTTGAGAGGGAGCTACATGTATACAACATGAAGAGTTTATTATTTACAATTTCATAAATTTAGGTTCAATTTCAACCGGGACAACGATCACTGAATATTGTAGGATCGCATATATATTTTGAAATTTTCAATTTGATTATTGCCTATATGCAATCAATAATATGTGGTATTGCATGAAAATATAGATGTTAATGTTCCTACTCCAATGTAATCAAAATTACATACAAAGTATAACATGTATGGGGTCTCCTTTATATTTTGACATTTTCAATTTATTTATTGCCGATATGCAATCAATATTTACATCACATTTATAGATGTAAATGTTCCTACTCCAATGTTATCCAAATTACATACAAAGTATGACATGTTTGGGGTCTCCTATATATTTTGACATTTTCAATTTATTTATTGCCTATATGCAATCAATAATTAGTGGTATTGCATGAAAATATAGATGTTAATGTTCCTACTCCAGTGTAATCCAAATTACATACAAAGTATAACATGTATGGGGTCTATATATTTTGACATTTTCAATTTATTTATTGCCGATATGCAATCAATATTTACATCACATTTATAGATGTAAATGTTCCTACCCCAATGTAATCCAAATTACATACAAAGTATGACATGTATGGGGTCTCCTATATATTTTGAAATTTTCAATTTATTTATTGCCTATATGCAATCAATAATATGTGGTATTGCATGTAAATATAGATGTAAATGTTCCTACTCCAATGTAATCCATGTTAAATTTGCACATCGTGAATGCATTGCAGACACACTTACACTAATTTTGTAAATAAATTCAAGTTGTTATACTTCATTGAAATGTGCAGGATGTATCCGTGCAATATTCATTTCGTTTTTAAAGTTCAAAATATGTTTTATGAATCTGGAGAAAGGTGACGCAACCATGGGGTGGGGAAGGGGGCAATTAATAAGAAATATTGATACTTTATGTGCTCCAAACCAATTGCATTGTCCATTGCCTCCTCTTGCAATCCTGGTTCCGTCGCTTTTAAAGTGTCTAAAATCGAAAGTTGATAAAATTACTATAGTTTGTCACATTTTCAGAAACAGATCTAATTGCAATAGAAGAAATATTTCAAACGGGACATGAAATGTCTGCGTTACTTTAAAGATATGTGCTCACTGTACACACTGTGCTACGGATATTTTGCAAAATGTTTTGAATATCTTTAAAACGGAAAATGGTATCAAAATGCTTCTTCTGATTAGGAAGATGAGTAATGGCTGGTTGTCATACAAAATTAAAACTTTCAAGCACAAGCTCGTTCTAAGCATGGCACCATTTTTTTGTTTTGATTTTAAACCAACATTATTGCATATTTTATATCGGAGATATGGCAACTAAATCTCGAACCATCTGCTTGTAAGCTACATATCAAATGCGCTATCAATCCACTTTTAGTCATTTAGAGTAAATCAACTTTTTTGTTTGACCACTTTCGCTTCTTCCACTGGTGAAATCCTGATGTGATCCATTTTTTTTTATGTTCCTGAATGAATTTTGCCAACTTATATAGCCCTTTAATTGGATGCACATGTGGAGAGACCTACTCCTCGTGTAAAAAGCTCGATATCGATGAAAAATGGATTTAGCGCCTTTTGAAATGAAGCTTTTTCATAATTTTTTTATGTGAGACAAAGATTTTTGAAAATTGTGAAATTTGTTTTTGTTTTTGAGAATGACTGATTAGTGAGTTTATGGGTGATTCGAATAATGTGACTTGATTGCAAATAACACAAAATCAGAGTCACTACAACATCAACATGGGTTACTTTTAAATATGGGAAAGGACACCATATCAGAGCCAAAATTAAATATCCTGATTCGGAAATCCGTGTTATTTCACAGAATAGATGGCTCCGAACTGACGCCATTTCCTATTCAAATTTGACACTTTCCAAGTTCAATTGACGCCAAAGAAATGACTCGGAACGTGACTCGGAATCCGAGTAAGATATTTGACTCGGAAATCGGAGTCGTGTTGACTCGGATGGAGTTGACTCCCAGCTGGCGCCAAATCCGAGTCAAATTTGACACTTTCCGAGTTCAATTGACGCCAAAGAAATGACTCGGAACGTGACTCGGAATCCGAGTAAGATATTTGACTCGGAAATCGGAGTCGTGTTGACTCGGATGGAGTTGACTCCCAGCTGGCGCCAAATCCGAGTCAAATTTGACACTTTACGAGTTCAATTGACGCCAGAGAAATGACTCGGAACGTGACTCGGAATCCGAGTAAGATATTTGACTCGGAAATCGGAGTCGTGTTGACTCGGATGGAGTTGACTCCCAGCTGGCGCCAAATCCGAGTCAAATTTGACACTTTCAGAGTTATTTTTGACGCCGTAGAAATAAGAGTGTATGCCATGTGGTTAATCGTGTTTACTGCTACTTGTAAATCACAAAGCATGACGATATTAGCTATGTTCATACGACAATCCGTGAGCTTAATGGATATCTCGGCGTTTTAAAATTGGATATTGTCTTGCAGTCAAGCTCAAAATGTACGCACTCATGGTTTGGGAAATTTCCCTTGAGGTATTAATCCAAGAGTGACGTTATATATAACGCGCGAATTAGAAACAGCTGAGTCCTCATTCAATGTGTTTTGCCGTTTGGGCTCGGTTAACTTCAATTTCTCGCAAGCTCAGGCGCGCCGGAAGCAGTTAGGGACTGGGGGGGCAAACATTCCAGGGGGCTCACATTCCAGGGGCAGTGACGTAATGAGAAAAAAAGTTCGGAAGGGGGGGGGGGGGAGGGGGCAGACGAAAAATCTGCATCACCACCAGTCTTACACGGTACATGCAGGTCCCGCGGAACGTTTTTCAAAGTGGAGTATTATCGATCAGGTAGAGCGTAAATTGGCGTGGGGTCCAGGGCATACGCCTCGGCAGGGGGTCAAGGGGCTGAGCCCCGGAAGCTCAGGGGTTTTAGGTATTTAATTACGGTTAGATGAGCATCCAGGGGCCCTCTGTAAGGCAATTGACGTGTTCCAAGGGGGGGGGAGCCCCCAGAAGCTCAGAGGTTTTAATATTTAACTACGGTCAGATGAGCATCCAGGGGCCGTCTTAGGGCCCTTGGTGTGGTCCAGGGGGCAGAGCCCCCGGAAGCTCAGGGGTTTTAGGTATTTAATTATGGTCAGATGAGCATCCAGGGGCCGTCTTAGGGCCCTTGGTGTGGTCCAGGGGGCAGAGCCCCGGAAGCTCAGGGGTTTTAGGTATTTAATGAAGGTCAGATGAGCATCCAGGGGGCCGCTTTAGGGCCCTAGGTGGGGTCCAGGGGGCAGAGCCCCCGGAAGCTCAAGGGTTTTAGGTATTTAATTACGGTCAGATGAGCATCCAGGGGCCCGCATTAGGGCCCTTGGTGGGGTCCAGGGGGCAGAGCCCCCGGAAGCTCAAGGGTTTTAGGTATTTAATTACGGTCAGATGAGTATCCAGGGGCCCGCCTTAGAGCCCTTGTTGGGGTCCAGGGGGCAGAGCCCCTGGAAGCTCGGGGTTTTTAGGTATTTAATTACGGTCAGATGAGCATCCAGGGGCCCGCCTTAGGTCCCTTGGTGGGGGTCCGGGGGCGGAGCGGGGTTTTAAGCATTAAATTACGGTCAGATGAGCATTTTTTTCTACCTTATTTGTGACATTGGCAGGTCACTTATTATTTCTCCGTCTTTCTTTCTTTTTCTTTTTAACATACTTTTTCAAAAAGGAGGGGGGGGGGGCTCGAGTCCAGCCACTTTGCAGACCATGACGTAAAGGCTTCTAAATTAGCGTATTTCGCCTGACTGTAATTTGGGAATTTCTTATTTTCCAACAAACGCATAAAAAGGTATGACTTACAAAAAAAATGGAGAAAAAATGTAAATCACTTGTTTCGAATAAGAAATACATCACACCCCCATCCCCCCTCCCCCCCCCCCCCCCCCCCACCAGTACGCCAGCGTTCAGGGGCTCATGTCTTCTCACCCCTATAACAAAAAAACCGACACGCTTTCCCATTCTCGCACAATATGTCCACGATATGCGCGTATCGCTATTATAGAGACCTCCATTGATAAATACCGTATAGGTGGCATGCGCAATGTTTATGAAATTTAATTTCTGTGAACTTTCCTTTTCTTTGAATGGAATTGTATATATGTGATTTAATTCAGGTTTTTATTATTGTTACGTTCTTTTGGATTAAAAATACAAACCATGTTTACTCCTTTACTGCTTTTTCTTTCTTTTTTTTTGGAGGGGGGGGGGGGGCGTTTTGGGGGGGCAAAAATGCGTTTTGCCCCCCCACTTTTTTGACTGGGGGGGCAACTGCCCCCCCTGCCCCCCCCCCCCCCCCCCCCCCCACTTCCGGGCTGGCCTAGTTAAAACCTCCGAGCACTTCTTTTTTTTCCCGGAGTCGTATGTTGTTAATCGGTGGGTATTTAAAACTTCAAGGATTTGCAAACTAAGAGATTCAAGATTAACGGTACCGTGGAAACAAAGCTTTCACAAAAAAGTGAGCGTAGCAAAGGCTGACGTTGGAGAGAGTGTATTCTAAAATGCATTTTCCGACGCAGCGCAGAAGGATATATACATAGACCATTGGGCATAAAGGTGCATCTGCATAATTTCCGGACATGTTTTAAAATTTAAATCTTATCACGGATTTGAGTTGCTGGAATATTCCCGATCATGGTACGTACAAATATGAATTTACTTATTTGTTAGTGTCAAGGAGCCGCTTTCTCGAATCGGTCAATGGTTATTCTACACCGGTAATCAGCTACTGGCCACTGCGGTTACTGCTCTGACAGTTGCTGCTTTCGAAGAGGCCGTCCTTCCTGTCATCTGAGGTTTTGAATGTCATGTAGGTTAATATTAGGAGTATGGTGTTTACTTGCACGTCACTATTTCATCATTATTTATCATGTTTAACCATGTTAGAAGGTGTCGTGGTCAAGTGGTATAAGCACTGGACTTAAAATACAAAGGTCTTGGGTTCGATCTGCAACACGGCACCAATATCCTGTGGCAAGGCATTCATCTCTATTTGCCACTCTATACCCAGGAGAGAAATGGGGACCTGGTAAAACAAAATGCTTTGTGGTAGTAGTGGCTATCTGATCTCACGGTATACCATATGGTAGGAACTTTCTCCTTGGAATTAAAATGGCGCACATTGAGAGTGAATGAATCCCATGACCGGTATAATAATATCTGTAAAGCGCGTATTTCGTATTAAGCGCTATATAAATCCAGATAATTATCATTATTAATACCAAAAAAAAGGAGTGTATTTGTGGATGTTTTTTGCTGGTACGCAACATAACAGTTTTGGCCTCTAATCATCCCATTATTTTCAACGAATTTACACACTCATTTCATTAGCTCTCAAATTGTTCAAAAGGAAATAAAGCCTGAAATTTCTTGACCACGATCTCCCAAGTTCATCACAAATATCGCTCATTTTAGTTGTTAAATGGACTTACATCAACCGTGAATCCTTTTGCATGCAGACATACTCACTTTATACTCACTTTATACTCGCATTTTAATACCACCTTTTTTCTCTTTTCACCCATATATGTTCCGTTCTAATAGCATTTAAAGTTGGCCATCGCGTTCCTTTTACTCCCTTACGGTGAGTTATTATGGTTAATAAATTATTAATTTTTGAACAATTTTTGAATGTAAAGTGGAGTTGTGGTTATGCGAACTCGATGTGAAAGAAGCAATAAGGGTTGATAATAGTTGCCGTGGTCTAGATGATATACCACTGAACTGTGGATCACATGGTTTGCGGTTCGAATCTAGCCGCGGTACTAATCTATTAATCTAAAGTTACCAGTCTTCATCCAGGTGTAGTAAATAGGTTCAATTCCTACAGCACCTTAGCGCAGCTAGGCTAAAGCCAGGGTAATATAAGTACTTTTATAGGCGCCTTGAGCATCATGGATACGTATGATAACGCTATACAAATATAATGTATTTGTTTTAATTTGAGTATAAAGAATTAATTGTCCGTTTTAAGGTAGCAGCTGAACAACTAAATTGTCATGTGTCACATGAAGATAAGGAATGTAACATTCTAGAACCAGACCTGTTTTAAGGTTTGAAATCATCCAAGCTGAGAAACCTCGCTGATAATCGCATATTGTGAACGAAACTGGACACAGAAATGTGTCACATCATCTCTTCCCCCCCCCCCCCCTCTCTCTCTCTCTCTCTTTCTCCCTCCTCTCTCTCTCTCTCTCTCTCTCTCGCTCTATTCGTTTAATATCACTATTCGATAAAGTGCAACCCCTTGTTTAGAGTGTTGCTTTTATTCTGTTACGTAGGTAGCTCGTTCATTTCACAAAATCAGCGCGATCTTTTGTATTTAGAGAGAATGTCAACCGAAAATTAAAGTTGGTCACCTAATTTGCCGGCTCTGTGCTGTACTTGTTGAATTAAGTCATGTGTTATTCATCACCTACCAATTAAATATTTATAACATTCATTATTGGACAGCTCACATAATTTCAAACTCAAAGTAAAAGCATCGTATTTTTTCACCCTGATTCACCCTGATTCATTAGGAAATGATTTGTTGATTGATAGCCTTTTTTCTTTTATTTTAGTTTTCATTATCTTAATTATGTTTTGATGTAATGTGATGACAACGTATATGCCCATTATTAGCTTGATGAAAACCTCTCTATTAAATTGATGCTTGCATTACATTTACCCTATGTTATAGAATACGAAGGATGATTTAAAGTGATGATTGTGATTAAGATAACAGTAATGATACGAAAATGATGATCATACTTTTATAATTACTACTACTACAACTATTAAAAAATGATGATGACAATAATACTAAAGTCAATGATACTAACAAGTCCAATAGTAATAATATCGATAATGATAACAATAATACTGAAAAATATTAATGTTTCAATTCTTCGTTTCATTACGAATTGTATATAGGGTCATTCGCGTAACAATACACTGTTAAAAAAAACAGTAGATTTTACAGAGAAACAAATACAGAACCATAAAGTGTTGTAACAGCAAATTTTCTGTAATTTAACAGGACAAATGTCTAGAAAAAATGAAGATTTTGTTTTTTTACAGGCAATTTGCGTGATTTCAGATCCCATATACAGATTTTTTACAATTCTACGGAATGTTCTTTTTTTATTAAGAAAACTTCATTTTTTAACGGATAATAAAAAAGAAATTACAGAAAACAAAAATACAGAACCATTCTGTAAATTGATGTAACTGGAATTTTCTGCAATTTAACAGGACAGATTTCTATAAGAAAGGGAGATGTTTTTTTTTAATAGGAATTCTGTATGCTTTCAGATCCAATATGCAGATTTATTATGATTCTACAGAGCGTTTTTTTTTCAAAGTAAACCTCATGTTTTAATGAATAAAAAGAAAGAATCTACAGAAATTAAAATACAGATTCATTCTGTAAAAATGTAAACTAGAAACTTTCTGCAATTTAACAGATCTCTAAAAAGAAGATCCCATGTAAATAAATGGAGTGTCTTTTTATTCAAAGTAAACCTCATGTTTTAATGAATAAAAAAAATACAGGAAACAATAATACAGAACCACTCTGATAATTAATGTTACTTGACATTTTCTGCTGTGAAAAGGACGGATCTCTCTCCCTCTCTAAAAAAAGGATTGTTTTTTTCTTTATGGAAATTCGTAGGCCTATGTTTTTAAGCAGATTTTGCTTTTAATTCTACAAAGTGTCGATTTATTCAAAGCAATCTCATTTAGTTTAATGAATAAAAAAGACAGAATTTATAGAGGAAAATACCGTAAACAATTCTGTAAAATTAATAGCTGAATTTCACTGCAATTTGACAGAAATCTAAAAAAGAAGTTGATGAGGGTTTTTTTTCAAGGACATTCAGATCCCCTATAGATATTTAATGTTCTACAAAATACCCTTTTCAATTTAAAAAAAAAAAGACCTTAACTGCCTTTTAATGCCTTAAACTCAACAACGTAAAATAATTTGCGGTAAAAATACAAAACCTTTCTGTTAATTGACTCAAGCTGCCGAATTCGGGCACATTTAAAAGGGAAAGAAGATTTCGTTTTTACCGGAAATTAGTCTGCTTTTATCAGAGGTTATGCTTTATATAGGCCTAAATTTTAGTAGGCTAGGCATAATTATATATATACTTCAAAGTTCATGTAGACCTCTCAGAAATCTTTTTTTTTTATGCCATAAAAACAACACGAACTCCCACGAACTGAAACTGTAACTATACCGGTACCGTAATTTTTCTGCATCTTCTTAATCTTCTTCTTTTTCTTCTTTTCTATTCTTTTTTTCTTTTTTCTAACAGGAAGTTTTAATAGTGCTTTCATATCTTATTCAGATTTCTGTTTTTTTATTTTATTTTTTCTTTTTTTTCTTTTTTCTTGCCGCCAACTTTTTTGTTACCGTTAGCGATAGCGTGTAACATGCATGCGTGCACTTCGTTCGCGCCCATATATGCATGCATGGCGATCGATCAGATCAGAACGAACCGGCCGGGCGCGCCAGCGCCAGCTATAGAGTACCGAAGCCGTGACGTCACTGCCCCCAGACGACCGCTTGACTGGCTCTACACAAAAGGTTGCTATGCGTGGCTGAACCGCCCGACATCGCGCGTGCGACTTTTTGCATTGACTTTGCATTAGCAAATATGGACGCCATTTCGATAACAGCCTTAGCATCTTTTTTTTCAGACGAGCCGAAATCACTGCAACGAGGGGAAAACCACTACAAATCAGACCATGTAGAGAAATTTGATTATTTTCCAGGTGAACTACGTGGAGTTGTTAGAGCCAGCATGAAAGACAAAAGTTACAACGTTGTGGTGAGTTTTGTAGTTCACGAAAAAATGTCATGTCTTCACATGCACAAACACAAATATGCGCGAGTGGGACTACTGTCTGTAGTCCCACTCGCGCATATTTGTGTTTGTGCACAGTAAATTCAACGACTGTCGGGGGTTTGAAATTGAACTAGGCTTTGCAAAGTTTGTGACATGAACTCCGTGATTTATTTCTCGGTTTGAATACTAACTCATTGAACATGATTATCATTTACTCCATCCATATGATCATATCCTTTAAAAAATGAAGGAAAATAGTCAAGGTCGAAAGCCAGTTGCCTTCACTTCAGATTCAGAATCAGAGCTAACGTAACTAAAGACAAATTACAGCCTCATACACGATGGCCAGCTCCAGTGTGCTTTACCCATTTTTGTTTTGTTTTCAGTGAAAACATATATTATGAATATGTTCTGTATTTTATTGTTTAAAAATTCTATATAATAATTACTTACATGGATGGATTACACAATGAATTAACATTATTTTTTAAATAACTTTATGACTTTAATTGGCATTTTCAGTGCTATTTTGTTATTATATTCTAATTGGTTTTCTCTTTTTTTATTTCTCAAATTAATTTGTAGGTACAGCTGGGTGAGAAGAGCATTACCTCGTCAAGGTGCGACTGTCCGCGTGGTCACTACAAGTGCAGCCACGCAGCAACCCTCATCATCTTTGGCATCCACAACATCAGCAGGACAGACGTTGAATGCCAGTGGCGTAAGAAGAAGGGACCAGCAACCGTTAAATCTGTTGATGAGATGTACCCGCCACCAAAGGACTATAACCCTCTTACGAGGAGTATTACCAATGATGACCGCAACTGGCTTCAAAATGAACTAAAGACTTGTGGCCAATTCACCGGGATGTACTGGCTTTTATCCCCAGAGCCTGACGTCCAGCCACTACCAGTCCCTTCAGTAGAAGAACTGATTCTTTCGCCAGCCTTCCTGAAAGCGAACCTGAATGTTGATTTTCTTCAACTATGTATACAGGGTGTCCCATGAACAATGCCTGACACACTTCTGATAGCACACAGATCAACTTATTAATACCATTGGTAAGAGCAACATTTCCTTAAGGCCCTGTCACATTAGGCTTTGGTGACTTGCGAGGAAATTTTTTTTGCTACCCAGGGGTCCCCGCAGATGGTCCCAGTGCGGGCCATCTGTAGGGACCCCTGGGTAGCAAAAAAATACCTTTAGTAACTTTAGTAACTGACATCAAAATCACAACATGTTCATAGTAGTTTTTGCTTTATAACACTTTGGCAAAACTTGGTGAGCTGTAAAAAAGACCAGGCTGAATGAAATCTTAAATGGATGGTCTGTGGGGAATTAGTCTATAGCAACTGATTTAACTGCTTGCAAATAGAAGTGTTTTGAAAGTTATTAATCATATGTTACTCTTTCAACCTGCAAATTGCTTATCTTATGGACCAAAAGTGACTGGCAGATTTTTTTAAATAGGATATGATGCATGAAGAAAAGATGGTAAAAAAGCTTTTGATAAACAAGCCAATAGATTATCAGATCAGTTTGCTATGTTACTTGTATTTTACTTTAATTTGTATAGGCATGAGAGAAGAAAGCCTCACTAGGTCCTATATATGTATTCCTCTATCATTTGATATATATTTGTTCTTTTGAAGGTTGTTTTTAGTATAGTTGGTTTACATAATTTCTTTCCTATGTTCCTTGACCAAAACCAGTACAAACTCTCAATGTGTGTTCCAATATCACACAACTTTGGCTACATTTGGCTCGTTGGTGGGCAGTTTTGAACGTACATTATCAATGCAAGTTTAGATGGCTAGTTTCCCTTTTAATATTTCAGTTGTGTTTTGTGTGAAAACCTATGTCAGAGCTGCCAACCAGTAAGATTTTTTCGTTTTTTTGTGTTTTTTGTTAAATCGTATAGAAAAATCATCTCTATATGTCTCTATTTCATAAAACTTACATAAGTATTGGTAATTGGATGAATGTGTATTTCAGGTAACTTCAACTTTCAAGTAATTTGTTTTCTCCCAATCATAGCAATGTGATCCAATGTCTTTAATCATGTTGTTAAAACCACTGTGTTTATACCTGTGTTTCAATGTTGTTGTTTTTTTTTCATCTGCAAGAGCAGTGCACATCAGTTTTGGGGACCAAAGAATACAATTTTCATTCCCAGAGGTTGGCAGATCTGTAAAAAGTTTGTAGTCCAAGGTACTTATATGGATATAAGAACAACCCATGTCTCTCTCTTAGCTATGTACTTGAAATGAATTGTCATGGACCTGCATTGTTCTTATATTCATACATGTATATTAAATTTAATATAATGTTGACAGAACAAATTTAAAGCAAAAAAGTATTTACTTTGTAAGCAGTTGCTAGCAAATCGCAAGCGACTCGCACTCGCACTGCGATACAACAATATTACATTTTGAAATAGTTGAGAAGAGGATCGGTTGAAAAATACAAATTTTTGAGGTGCTGAGTATGTACTAATTTGTGTTTTCAAAGGTTGGCAGCTATGCTATGTACATCATCTTCATCTTTTATTGGAAACATGTACATATTTTTCATTGAGGCAAGTGGGTATTTTGAGAACAAAAATAGACATTTGTATGCTGTTTAGGAAAATAATGTACATTATGCCATCTTCAATCATGAGAACTGATGGCCATATTAATTTGATATTCTTGGCCCGAACTCACAAAGGAGGCTTAAAGGAGAATAAAAGTTAGACAGTCACATGATTTCAGTGAATGGAGAAGAACAACAAGACTTAACAGTAAAAGTTTGAGCAAATTTGGATAATCCGTTTTCGAGTTATGTATTTTTGAAGTTTTAGAAAATCCTTATTATGGACTTCCTTAAGTTGGCAACTTCGCCAGAATTTGTGATGTCATTGTGCTCAACTCTCCATTGGTTATGTACAGAGAGTTTCACTTTTTTCTAATTTTCATCAAAAATAATATTTCCGCCAGTGTATTTTGTTTTTGTATGACATGGCTACATCAATTCTGCAGTATGTCTGAAAGAATCAATACAATTGCCCTTTTAATATTTTATAAAAATAAAATGTTGTGAAACTCTCTGTACATAACCAATGGAGAGTTGAGCACAATGACATCACAAATTCTAGCGGAATTGCCAACTTAAGGAAGTCCATAATAAGGATTTTTTAAAACTTCAAAAATCCATAACCCAAAAAAGGATTATCCAAATTTGCTCAAACTTTTACTGTTAAGTCTCATTGGTATTCTCCATTCACTGAAATCATGTAAATGTCTGACTTTCATTCTCCTTTAAACTCTGTGGGGGGTTAAATCATGGTCTATGTAGATTTTGTGTATAATTTGCGCTTAATTTAGCGTGTATGCTGAGAAAGGTCCAATATGAAGGCACGCTACGCTGTATGGCAAAGGGCGCTCAATTCATGCTTGTTGCTATGATTTTAAACCATAGCTTTAAACCATGGCAAAAATCATGAATTTCTAGTACTTTGCCAAAAGCGTGCATTTATACTGGATCTTTGTCAGCTAATCATACACAAAATCTGCATAAACCATGGTCTAAACTTAAACTTCCTTTGTGAATTCCGACCATTGAGTGTGTGACCCTCAAATCGAGCAGAATTGCATCAAAATATCATCAGGTTAGATTTAGTGTGCATTTTGTTTACATTTTCTATGTTACAATGGACATGTTTGAAATAGACCCCCCCCCCCCCCCCCCCGGCACAGTTTTAGCATTGTTATAGCACATCTGAAAGAGCACCTCAAAGTGGTCTTAGGGATCCCGTTAGAATTTGGTTTAGATGGTTGATTGGAAGGCTTCTCTTCTACCCAACCAGAAGAGCGACATGTTATGATCCTTGGACTGTGATTTGTATTTTTCTGCACTTCACACTATTTGCAATATGATATCTGATCATGCCAATCATTTATTTTTTTAGAAATGTGTTAAATTATGTTTTGTATGTGTTTAAATATGCCAATCACATACAAGTCATGTGTTGCAGTAGGTTCTATGCCTCCAGATTTTAAAGGTTTTCATTATTGGTTTGAGCCAAAATAATCTTTGTAAAGGAATGAAGAATGCAGGTGCCCTTTTCTTTAGGCATCTATACAGGGTGAGTCAGAAAAAAAAAGTCCACTTTCAAAAATCTATATAATCTCTAATGTATGTTATTCTTCAAAGACTGTGGTATGTCCTAAAAGAGTATCTTCCTCTTTTATTTGGTATAAATTTTATCAGGTTTATAGCATGAATGTCATGCTTGTCTATACAGGAGGCCCTTTTTTTTGAGAGAGAGAGAGGAAATAAAATTTCACCTGCGCCAGAAGTGGTTGCATGTCGATCATGAATTAGCAATAAATGATATACCTCGGTTAAACATGACTCTTTACGATTTCATATCATGGGGGGGGGGGGCACCCCGTAGGCTATATAGTTTTTTGTTACATTTTATATCTTTGTTACTCACTGAAGTTTGCTTTTATTGTTTTCTTGTTGATTAAGCTCCTTGCAGATCAGTATTTACATGTTTGTAATTGGTAATGATAAATGAACCCTTTTAAAACTACAAAATGTTGCAGTTGTTTGTTAGGCCATATAGTTTTTGTTACATTTGATATATTTGCTACTTACTGAAGTTTGCTTTTATTGTTTTACTGTTGATTAAGCTCCTTGCAGATCAGTATTTACATGTTTGTAATTGGTAATGATAAATAAACCCTTGAAAAACTACAAAATGTTGCAGTTGTTTGTTTGACTGACTTGTGTATCTGTAAAATTAAAGCAGGTGCCTGCAGCAGTCACAAGATTTATTTTTTTAGTGTGTGTTTTGATGGTAACTTGTACATACACACTCTAGCATTAAGGTCTTACAGATTTTTCATGAACATGTTTGTAGGATTTCTATAGGATATAATTTAAATAATTTCATGAGAAATTTCATTTATTACACACAAATGTTATAAAACAGATTGGCTGTAAATTATGAATCATGCTATAAAATTACAGAATTTCTCGAGACTTCTGCAAGCACCCTGCCCTTTTTATTATTTTTTCATTCCGTTATAATTTTTCTATTTTTTATTTTTGTTTATTTTTTATTCATTTTTTTTTTACATGCCGATTTTCTGTTTCAAAACAGATGGACTGTAGATTTTGAAGAGAAATATGTAGTCAAATTAAAGCACTCCTGTAAACCTTGATTCAGGCACTCCTCTGTCTTTATTTTAAAGATAAATTTCATGTATCACAGATGGCTTGTTATTAAAAAGATGAGCTGTAAATTTTGATAGTAGATCTGCTGCAAAATTACAGGAGTTCCTTGTAGTTCGGCAAGTTATCTTTCTGTTTTTTTAAGAATAAATTTCATTTATCATATGCAGATTTGCGGCTAAAAAACAGATGAATTGTAAATTGTGAAAAGAAAAATGTGGCAAAGCTAAAGGATTCCTGTAAACCCTGAATCAGACACTTTTCTGTCTTTTTTTTTTACAAAACTGAAATGTTATAATCACTTACAGATTGTATGTTATTAAACAGATCAGCTTTAAATTATGGTTACAAATATGGTGTAAAAAAAACTGGAGTTCTCTAGAGTTCTGGAAAAATATATATATAAAAAACAGAAAATTTGTATTTATCACCTCCATATTTGCTGTTAAAAAACTGATGACTTGTGAATTGTGATAACAAAGTTATGTAAAATTACAGGAGTTCTCGAGACTCTGCTGCAGGCACTTTTCTGTATTTTTATGGAGAATTTTTTTAACAGTGTAGGCCAACAAATGGGACTTACGTCAGCGTTATAATCTACTAAAAATTTACCATATTTTCTTCTTCTTCCTTTCTTCTCCTTCTTTCTTTTTCACCAGAGCTACTCGAATACGTAATGTTAAATGTCCAATATTTTTTAGTTTGACGTGCTTTTGTTTTAGTATTAGTATTATAATACATTGTAGCGCATTGAATGATACAATATCAGAAAGTGAGCATTACAATTACTTATTGTTATTCGTAGTAATTTTGTCCTTCTTAATTCTTCTTCTTCTTCTTTTTCTACTATACTTTTACTTCTTTTATTTTCTTCTTTTTCTTTCTTCTTTTTTCTTCTCATTTTTCTTCCTTCCTTTTATCTTACGCTCAATAAACAGGTGTTTTAGGTGATGATATTTGCCCTGAAATACCCCTGGACATCTGTCCTTATGGTATCTCCGAATATACAGGGGAATCGGTCAAGTTTGTTCCCAAGTATTTAACACGTGATCACCCTGAATATGACATCAGAACGCCAAAAGAAGCGAGGGACAAAATAAACTTATACTGCGCTCATCCAGGTACGATTTAAACTATTCATTATATCATGTACCTATTACGGATGGACATTCATCGTGATTCTTTCTTTGATCCAATGAGAGTCACCGCCTTCTGATTATGTGCATCTTAATGAGAACATTCAGCTGTTTTAACAATAACGACTATGTAATCATTTTCGGTCATTGACAAAGGAGCAGTTTCCAGCTCTTCGGTTTGGTTTGTATGGTGTGCTCTGTCGACTTTGTCTTAAATAAAAACATTACCAATGGGGAGCAGCAAAGTTCAAAAGCAGACGATTTTTAAAAGGCATGATCTTTATAAGCCCTGTGCGTTGTAATTCTAGAATAATATGAGGAAATTGGGGAAAACGGGATTTTTAAATCACAAACAATCCAAATATAACCTGGTAATATGAACATGATTTTTTTTAATAGAACACAGCACAACAATTTATAATTATTAACCAGAACTGCACATCGATTTCCATGATTTAAGGGATTTATTATTTTCTGCACATGTATGTTAACATGTTTAAAATCACCATGATTGATTCTGTCCCGGCTTATTAGCGGTAACCTTCATGAGATCAAAGTTAAGAAATATGTACGGAATTTTATTGAGACGACATTGACGGAGACAATCACAATGAATTCGTTAACAAACGACGAATGTCTATTCGTAATAGGTCCATGATTATATCTACCTCTCTCTCTCTCTCCCTCTCTCTCTCTCTCTCCCTCTCATCCTCTATCTCTCCCCCTCTCCTCACTATATATACCTCTGTATCTCTCTTCCCCTTTTCCCATCCCCCCTCTCTCTCCCTCTCGCTCTCTCTCTCTCCTTCTCTCTTTCTCTCTTGCTCTCTCTCTCTCTCTCTCTCCCCCCTCCCCCTTTCATTTATATCCCCTCTCTCTCTCTGTCTCTGTCTAGAGCTTAGTAAAAAATGATTTTGGATATAAAACCATTTTTAGATTTTTGTTCACGTTTTCGGGTTTTATTGTTGTACAGTTCAGATGCACGAGTAAACACCACATTTGCATCGTTGCCCGTTAAAAGTCAGACGTTTATTTTATTACCTCTCTTCATGGAATGATTGTGAGAATATAATGGGTTTTTTTTTTGTTTACTTATTTAACTCTTATCCTGCCATGAGACTGCTAGCGCGCTATTGTTATAGTGCCATGTGCACGCGAGCGTGCTATCGATTGAAAGCCACGTTTATGCTAGCGAGCCACCGCTACGGTGCTTTGTGCGCGCTAGCAAGCAGATGTAATAACAGTCATTGTTCATGCCCATTGCACCGTGCTGAGTGCTTTTGCAGCGCTATTGAAAGTACCATCGCGTGCATCAGATTATCGGCTTTGGATTACGCGTCTTTGTATACAACAGTCAGATTGGATTTTCTCGAGTAATTCAGCGATTTGTTTTTTGTAAAGATTTAAATAACACGCACTTGAACCAACCTTAAAATTAACTTGGCACGCAGGAGATTAGCACTGTGGCACAATAGGAATTAGCACTGTGGCACTGGGTGCATTGTATGGGTGGCAGCTTAAGAGTTAAGGATGTAAATGTTCAGAACTTCATTTTTTCAATCCAAAAAGTCAAAGAAATTGGTCAGTAAAAGTTATAAGAATATATAAACGTATCTATCGAAAACAGAACATAATCACTCAGCCAATTCAATAAAAGAGGTAAGTATCCGAACTTTATGGGCAACAGTTTATTTTGTGCTGATTGACTTTCCACACATGATTTCTGTATCTTAAAGCATGTTACTCCAATCCTTGTGATAACGGAGCGACTTGCGTTGAAGAGCTTGATGGGTATAGCTGCTCATGCCTAGGAGGATCCATCGGAATACATTGCGAGCAGCATGGTAAGGCGTCACGTCAAAAATGTCTTAGCATGCTGCATGCCGGTGGCACGCCCGGGCATGCCTCTATTGTTCTCTGAATGCTGTCTGCAGTCGACATGCCTACATCCTCTTCGCTGTAAGCTACAATGCCCGTCCCGTGTGGCATGGCGTGACGCCATACCAGTTGCGTACAGCATGGCCTCGTTGATTATTCTAAGCCACCATGCTGCTCGCGAGTTACTTGCACGCCGCTTGTACATATAATCTGTCCATCATGCTGCTCGCGAACGGCCGCATTTTCCATCTTGTACATTAATAACCAACCACTCCCGTCGTGACTTGTTGCATTTTTAATCTCGATTGTATTAAGAGCCCTTTTTTAGTTTTGAAAGAGAGAGCGGTGTCGTCATTTCGAAAGCGTATAGGGTTCATGAATCGACGATTTGTAGTTCCGAAAATAAAAATGGGTTTGTAATTCCTTTTGATAAATAGCATCATCCGTATTAAAAGGAAAATAATTATTTGTTATTCAGAGCGACGTGACTAGATTCATCAAGACAGACTGAAGTACTGACGATGATCGTGCGTAAAGAAATTATTTGTCACTCAATTCGACCCGCCTCTGATTGAACTCTTAAACACCAACGCAACAATTAAAAGTAGTCGTGACGGCGCGATGTCCGTACGATCATCGGTGGGTAACGAATATCGCTTGTTATTCTAGTCGACCTGCCTCCGATCGATCGACTCAACCCAATTCTTCAAGACGTCCTGACGCACTTACGATACTCATTATGTATTAGTTGTCATTCAATTCGACCCACATTCATTATTGATTGACGCACTGAAAATGTTCAAGTACGATCTGACGTATGTAATACGATACTCGTTAGGTAAAGAAATTAGATTTAATTGAATCAACCTGCTTGCGAGTGATTGACGTAACGATACTTTTGAAGACGGCGCGACGTCCTTACGATCCTCGCTTGTAAAATAAATTACTGTTTTTTTCTTCAATTCGACTTTATATCTGATTGGTTGACGCAATGGCCTTCTTCATTGATGACGCAACTCAATTCTTGAAGGGGGCCTGACGCACTTACGACCATCGGTAGATAAAGAAATTATTTGTCAATCAATGCGACCAGTCTGCAAGCAATTGACATCACGACATTCCACTTCCTTACGATCCCCGTTAGTTAAACTAATAAAAAATGTAAAAAAGAAGATCGTGTAGATATATAGAGAGGAAATAAAAGATTTAAGAGAGAAAGAGATGTGTAGAGAGGAAATTAAAAACAGGTAGAGAGATATATAGAGAGAGAGAGAGAGAGATGAAATGAAAGAAGGTCGTATAGTGAGAGATGTATAGAGAGGAAATAAAAGGAGGGGATAGAGACATAGACAGGGGCAGATTCCAGCCGGCGGCAGGGGAGGGGGCCCAATCCGTGAGAAAATATTTAGGGGGGAGGAGGGAGGTAGTGAACACAATTTTTTTTGGGGGCCCTCGAAAATTTGAAAAGTCGCACGCCCCCCCCCCCCCCTTGAGCGCCAGGGGAGGGGGCCATCTCCCCCCAAAAAGGTAAAATGAACTTGTTTTAACACGTTTTGTGCACAGGGGAGGGGCCCGACCCCCTCCCCCCCCCCCCTTAGATCCGCCACTGGAAATAGACACAGAGAGGTAATAAAAGAAGATCGTAGATAGAGATGGGGAGGGGGTGTCGAGAGGAAATAAAGAAGATAGAGCAAGAGAGAGACGTAGAGAAGATCGTATATAGAGAGGGGAGATGTAGAGAGGAAATAGAGAAGACAGAGATATTGAGTGGAAATAAAAGAAGATAGAGAGAGAGAGAGAGAGAGAGGAAATAAAAGAAGGTCGTATAGAGAGAGATGTATAGAGAGGAAATAAAAGGGGAAGATAGAGACATAGACAGGGGCGGATCCAGCCGCCGGCAGGGGAGGGGGCCCAATTCGTGAGAAAATATTGGGGGGGGGGGGGGTGGGGGGGGGGGGGGGGGTAGTGAGCACAATTTTTTGTTTGGAGGGCCCTCGAAAGTTTGAAGAATCGCACGTCCCCCCCCCTTGAGCGCCAGGGGAGGGGCCCGCCCCCCCCCCCCCCCAGAATTCGCCACTGGACATATAGACGCAGAGAGGTAATAAAAGAAGCTCGTAGATAGAGATGGGGAGGGGGACGGTGTCGAGAGGAAATAAAGAAGATAGAGCAAGAGAGAAACGTAGAGAAGATCGTATATAGAGAGGGGAGATGTAGATAGGGAATAGAGAAGACAGAGATATTGAGTGGAAATAAAAGAAGATAGAGAGAAAGAGAGAGAGGAAATAAAAGATCGAAGATAGAGAGAGTGAGATATTAGCAGATCGTATAGATATAGAGAGGAATTAAAAGGATACGAATAGAGAGATACATAGATGTGTAGAGAGGAAATAAAAAAGGTAGAGAGAGATATATATATGTATAGAGAGAGAGAGAGAAAGAGAGAGGGGAACAAAAGAAGGTCGTATAGAGAGAGATGTATAGAGAGCAAATAAGAGATTGGAAATAAAAAGAGAAGATAGAGATGGGGCTGTGGAGAGGAAATAAAGAAGATAGAGCAAGAGAGAGAGAGACGTAGAGAGGTATTCAATAAAAGACCGTTTATATAATAGAGAGAGAGAGGTAGAGCGGAAATAAAAGATCGTAGATGGAGGGAGTGTGAGAGGTAGAGAGGAAATTAAAAAAGATCATAGAGAGAGAGAGAGAGAGTGAGAAAGATGGGGAGAAAAAGAAAAATCGTAGATGGAATTAAACTTAGACGTATTAAACAAATCAGCAAAACTACTCAATTGAATACACCAGTATAAGTCTCTCATACTGATATGAGACTTAAAGTCTCTTTAACTGGTAAGAGACTTATACTGGTCTTTAAAAAACCGCAATATAATGTACAATACACCTTATCCAAGAATGTTTTGAGGGTTTGTGCCTCACCTATATGCAATTAGATATTTTGGTTGGCTTATAATATACCGTATAGAGGTAATAATGGAATCTCGGACATTCAACGTTGCCTTTGCCCAACCCCGCCGGTCAGCAGTAGTGTATTGATTGGATGTCACGAACAATACCCAGGACATCACGTGCCCTTTGTTCTTCGACCCCCCCCCCCCCAATTCACCTCTATTAAACGAATAAACTAGCCTTTCACGCTATGGCTACGTTGCTTTCACATATTATGCGCTGTATTAGTGATTGTGATAGATATCTGAGCAGAAGAATCGAAAATAGATAACTAAAAGGTATTCAAAAGGAAAACACAACACAATCATATTGCTAGTTCATAGTTTAAGTTCACACAAATGCAAGCGAATGAAGATAAATATCATAGTAAGAGTTGAGAAATGAACAATACGGACTTTAAAAATAGGAGTGATCGAGAGGGAGAAAAAGAAAGACGAAGGAGATAAATGAAATCAAAAGTAAAAGAATAGGATCGTGGGAGGGAATTTAGTAAAACAGTCAAGTTACATGAAAATATGACGAACAAGCAATAACCAAGGGTCTATCAAAGTTTTGTCTTCAGATATATGAAACAAAAAGAATCGAACACATTTACACTAATATAATTCCCCCCCCCCCCCAAAAAAAAAAACAACAACAACAACAACAACAAAAACAGCAACAACAATAATCCAACAAAACGAAAGGGCAAAATAAACCTCCCAATTTTTTTGAGATTTTATTGATTATCTCTTGTTATTATTTTCTATTAAAGCTTGATAAAGAATGACTTTTTTCCCCCAAAAACGGAAGACGATTCCACAGCTTTGGATCACTTTATGTATTATGGTACGATAAAGAACGTATTAAATACATGTTGGTATCCGAATATGATTGGATGCTAGGTGGAGTATATAAATGATAGGCGCAACAAAACAACTTATCCTGAGAACAATCATTTGAAAAATGGGAAGCCCGGCGCAAATTGCGAAAATACGAGAACATAAAATTTGCTATATAATTGCAACATGTGCAGGCCTATATCTGGAACTTTACCGATTAATTAGTCAGAAAGATATAGGCACATTAGCCACCTTTACGATTATGACCATAATAATATCTAATTTTCATTAACATTGTGATTAAACATGTTTTATCTAGTTTCGTTGAAGTAAATGCATTATATTATGTGTGTGAAATTTTCACTGCCAATCATTTGACAAAAGAGCAATGTTACAAGCTGCCTTTCCATCAAATACTATAATCGTCCATGATCTTCAGTTCATAGCGTTAACGGCTTGTATTACATAGTTTAAAAGCCAACCAAATGCTCTCTTCACTTTTCTCATTCCCATCGTATCCCAGGCCGCCGATCCAGTAGCGCGTTGTAATTATAGTGTACGTAACAATAGAGGTATTAAGAATTTGGCATCTCACATTCAATGTTGGCTTTGTCCCCACCACGCCGGTCTGTTGAGGGCTATTAAACAGAAATGTATTGAATGGATGTCACGAACAATACGCGGGTCTTCGACACCCCCTCCCCTCCCCTTTTCCCCGCTCTATTTACTAATACACTCGCATTTCATGCTATGGCTGAAATGACAACAAAATATGAAACAGGGAAACAAGAACAACAACATTATATTGCTTGTTTATAGTTTAAGTTGACATAAATGCAAGGGAATCAGGAAGATGGGTAACATATTTACTACTTCAGAAATAATCAATATAAAAATGAAACAATAGGAGTGAGCGAGAGGGAAGAAAAGCTAGAGAGAGGAAAAAAGAGAGGAAGGAGATGAATTAACCCAAACATTAATACACTGGGAAACAAAACACAAACACTTTTCTGTAACACTTGTGCCTATGCATATGTAATTATATATTTTGGTCGGCTTATAGTATATAGAGGTAACAATGGGATCGCGGACATTCAATGTTGCCTTTGCCCAACCCCGCCGGCCTATACGGGGGAATTAAACAGTAGTGTATTGATTTGATGTCACGAACAATGCATGTGACACCACGTCCCCTTTGTTATTCGACCCCCCCCCCCCCCTCATTAACCTCTCTATTAAACCAGGGATGTAACTCACAAGCCCTGATTAAACTGTCTAATAAACTAGCCTTTCACGCTATGGCTACGTTGCTTTTATATATGATTCGCTATATTAGTGATTGTGATAGATTTTGAGCAAAAGAATCAAAAATAGATAATGACGAAAAAGTATTAAACAGGGAAACAAGAACAACAACCTTATAAATTGCTTGTTTATAGTTTAATTTGACATAAATACAAGGGAATTAGGAAGATGGGTTATATATTTACTACTTCAGAAATATTCAATATGAAATGAAACAAAAGGAGTGATCGAGAGGGAAGAAAAGCTAGAGAGAGGAAAAGAGGGAGGAAAGAGATGAATTAACCCGAACATTAATACACTGGGAAACCACTAAACACAAATTCCTTTCTGTAATACTTTATAAACTCTTAAACACGCAAACGTTGATTTTGAATTCCATTTGATCATTTGTTACCCCAGAAACCAATACAAAATATTTCCCCAAAGATTATAAACATACAACCGACTTAATACTTAAAGAACGTACAAACTCGAGAGCCATTTACAATATGTAATTATAATTGAGACATGTACAGGAACGGGGTGTATTACACATCCCTTAACATAGTTCTCTTATTTATAAACCCTTACACACGATATAAAACAATTATCACGTGTTTATTATCACTCATACGTGTTAGTTTCGTGTTTGAGTTCTACACAAAGTTACTTAAACAAATGTTAAAAAATTTGAGTGATGTATATAAACACGCTAGTGCTTAACTTTGAGCTATAAACATGTTATTCGTGTTTATTTAAGTAAACATATAATGTACGATACACCTCATCCAAGTAGATAAGTTTTTAAGGGTTTGTGCCTCACTGTAATTATATATTTTCGGTCGGCTCATAATATATAGAGGTAACAATGGGATCTCGGATATTCAATGTTGCCTTTGCCCAACTCCACAGGCCTATACGGGGGCATTAAACAGTAGTGTATTGATTGGATGTCACGAACAATACACGGGACGCCACTTCCCTTTTGTTCTTCGACCCCCCCCCCCCCCTCCCACTCCCTCTCTTTTAAACTAATAAACTAGTCTTTCACGCTATTGCTACGTTTCTTTCACAAATTATGCGCTATATTAGTGATTGTGATAGATTTTGAGCAAAAGAATCGAAAATAGATAACAAAAAAGTATTACAAATGCGAGAAAAAAAAATCATATTGCTAGTTCATAATTTAAGTTGACACAAATGCAAGCGAATAAAAGATAAATATCATAGTTAGCGTTCAGAAATAAACGATATGAAATTTGAAAAATAGGAGTAATCGAGAGGGAGAAAAAGAAAGACAAAGGATATAAATTAAGACAAAAGTAAAAGAATAGGATCGTGGGAGGGAATTTTTAGTAAAACAATCAAGTTACATGAAAACATGAGGAACAAACAATTACCAAAGGTTCATCAATTTCTTTCTCCCAGATATATGGAATAAAAAGAATGTAACACATTTACACTAATATAAAAAAAACAAGAAACAATAACGCATCAAAACGAAAGGGCAAAATAAACCTCTCAAATTTTTTGAGATGTTATTAATTATATCTCTTGTAATTATTTTCTATTAAAGCTTGATAAAGAATGGCTTTCCCCCCTAATAGACTGAGGACAATTCCACAGCTTTGGAACACTTTATGTATTATGGTTCGATAAAGAAGGTATTAAATAAATGTTGGTATCCGAATGTGAGTGGATGTTAGATGGAGTATATAAATGATAGGTGCAACAAAACAATATATCCTGAGAACAATCATTTGATAACTTGGAAGCCCGGCGCAAATTGCGAAAATAAGAGAACATAAAATTTGCTATATAATTGCAACATGCAGGCCTATATCTGGAACTACACCGATTCATTAGTTAGAAAGATATAGAGTCACATTAGCCACCTTTACGATTATGACCATAATAATATATACTTTTTCATCAACATTGTGATTAAACATGTTTATCTAGTTGGCTTTGAAGTAAATGCATCATATTATGTGTGTGAAATGTTCCCTGTCAATCATTTGACAGAAGAGCAATCTTATAGCCCTAGTACATGTATTCCGTCTTTCCATCAATACTATATTCGTCCGTGATCTTCAGTTCAGAGTATAGCGTTAATGGCTTGTATTAAATAGTTTGAAAGCCGACCAAATGCTCCTTTCACTTTTGTCAGTCCCATCGTTTATCCCAGGCCGCCGATCCATTAGCGCGTTCTAATCATAGTGTACGTAATAATAGAGGTATAGGATTTTCCGGCCAAATTCGCGAGTTTGTCATTCAAATTAAGATGGGTATAATATTTACTAGTTCCGAAATAATCAATACGGCACCATCCCCTTCCCCCCTCCCCCCCCCCCCCCAACCCCTCCCCCTCTCTGTTAAAATAATGAAACTCGCCTTTCACGCTATGGCTACGTTGCGTGCATATCTTATGCGTCATATTATGTTGTTGATTTTGATAGATTTTGAGCGAAAGATTCGAAATTTGATAATGACAAACAAGTATTTAACAGTTTAACAAGAACTACATTATATTGCTTGTTTATAGTTTAAGTTGACGTTAAAGGTAATACAAAGTTTTGGGAAATTTTGAAAATTGGGTGGATGGTGAATTTTTACAATTTTGATATATTTGGATGCCCCTGTGGATGTATTATAAGCACTAGAAAATTAAGCCCCTAAAACACTTCTGCTTTCGAGGAAAATTGAATATAAATATTTACCGGTGCTCCCGGTAAATTTGGATAAATTTCAAATAGCGCCTACGGCCGTACAATGGTAGCTACGACCATGAAAATCTCAGAATATGTAGTTGTGTTATATAATTTCTAAACGGGAGTAGCTAATCGGTCGATTTTATTCAATAAACATTGTTTTAAAGCTTAATTATTATCTTGACCTTGAGAGGGAGCTATACAACATCAAGAGTTTATTATTCATAATTTCATAACTTTAGACTCGATTTCAACCTCGACAACGATCACTGAATATTGAAGGATCGCATACGCTTCCAATTGGTTCATTTGAATCAAATTCATGACCCCTTACCAACACTTTGTATTACCTTTAATGCAAGGGAAGGAAGGTGGGTATCATATTTGATTAATAGTTCAGTAATAATCAATATGAAATGAAACAATAGGAGTAATCGAGAGGGAAGAAAAGCTAGAGAGAGGAAGAGAGAGAGAGAGGAAAGAGATGAAGTAATCAAAGAAATAATTCACTGGGAAACCACTTAAACACAAATACTTTTCTGTAACACTTTATAAACACTTAAACACGCAAACATTGATTTTTAATTCTATTTGATCATTTGTTACCCCAGAAACCAATTCAAGAATTCCCCCAAGATTATAAACATACAACCGACTTAAGACTTATAGGACGTACAAACTCGAGAGCTTATCAAAATATGTAATTATAATTGACACATTAAACCCTTAAAACGTAAATACATGTAGTGGAACGGGGTGTATAACACATCCCTAAACATAGTTTTCTCATCTATAAATACTTAAACACGATATATAACAATTATAACGTGTTTATTATCACTCATATGTGTTTTTTTCGGGTTTAAGTTATACCACAAACTTTAAAAAATGTTTACAAATTTGAGCTGTATAAACACTCAAATGCTTAAAGATAAACTTGAGTTCTGGTAATGCGATTGCATTGTGAAAGAAAAGGTGTGGAATGGATCAGAAAAGTTAATCATATAGCATGTAAGTAATGGTGTGTAATGCAAGGTTCTGGAGTCATCAAAATCATCATAAATTTGGCAGAGTCTTGGTAAAGTAACAATCACTTACACAGAAAGATGTATATGGGACAACACACATGGTGTCGGGGCTAGTACTTCCCTGATTTCCTTATCTTTCTATGCTCATTACTCAGCCAGTATACATTTTCTTCCAAAGTTGTTTGGCACATGACATTTATTTGTAATCTTGAACATTCAGTGTAAGTTTCGTTAGATTCTGTGAGAATTCATTTCTTTTTTTTTACCAGAACTTAAGTTTATCTTTAACTTTGAGCTGATGATGACCTATACAGATGTTATTCGTATTTATATAAGTGAGCATATAATGTACGATACACCTCATCCAAGTAGTGTTTTCAGGGTTTATGCCTCACCTATGTGTAATTAGATGTTTTGGTCGGCTTATAGCATATAGAGGTAACAATGGGATCGCGATCATTGAACAGTAGTGTATTGATTGGATGTCACGAACAATACACGGGACGCCACTTCCCTTTTGTTCTTCGACCCCCCTCCCACTCCCTCTCTTTAAACTAATAAACTAGTCTTTCACGCTATGGCAAAGTTGCGTTAATAAATTATGCGCAATATTATGTTAGTGATTGTGATAGATTTTGAGCGAAAGAATCGAAATTAGATAATGACAAAAAAAGTATTTAACAGGGAAACAAGAACAACAACATGAATAGCTTGTTTATAGTTTAAGTTTACATAAATGCAAGGGAAGGAAGATGGGTATAATATTTACTAGTTCCGAAATAATCAATACGGCACCACCCCCACCCCTAGCTCCCCCTCTCTATTAAAATAATGAAACTCGCCTTTCACGCTATGGCTACGTTGCTTTCATTTATGATGCGCTATATTAGTGATTGTGATAGATTTTGAGCAAAGAATCGAAAAAAGATAATGACGAAAAAGTATTAAACAGGGAAACAAGAACAACAACAAATTATATTGCTTGTTCATAGTTTAAGTTGACATAAATACAAGGGAAGGAAGGTGGGTATCATATTTGATTAATAGTTCAGTAATAATCAATATGAAATGAAACAATATGAGTGATCGAGAGGGAAGTAAAGCTAGAGAGAGGAAAAGAGAGAGAGAGAGAGAGAGAGGAAAGATATGAATTAACCAAA
Source organism: Strongylocentrotus droebachiensis (assembly GCA_035222895.1). Classification (NCBI taxonomy): domain Eukaryota; kingdom Metazoa; phylum Echinodermata; class Echinoidea; order Camarodonta; family Strongylocentrotidae; genus Strongylocentrotus; species Strongylocentrotus droebachiensis. The sequence goes on from JAVYIG010000736.1 coordinate 327,470, forward strand.
GAAATAATACACTGGGAAACCACTTAAACACAATTACTTTTCTGTAACACTTTATAAACACTTAAACACGCAAACGTTGATTTTACATTCTATTTGATCAATTGTTACCCCAGAAACCTATACAAAATAATTCCCCAAAGATTATGAACATACAACCGACTTAAGACTTATAGAACGTACAAACTCGAGAGCTTATCAAAATATGTAATTATAATTGATACAATAAACCCTTAAAATATGTTCTGAGGGTTTGTGCCTATCTATATGTAATTAGATATTTTGGTCGGCTTATAGTATATAGAGGTAACAATGGGATCGCGGACATTCAATGTTGCCTTTGCCCAACCCCGCCTGCCTATATGGTGAAATTAAACAGTAGTGTATTGATTTGATGTCACGAACAATTCACGGACAACGCTTCCCCTCTGTTCATCGACCTACCCGCCCCTCCATTCCTTCACTTTTAACTAATCAACTAGTCTTTCACGCTCTTGCTACATTGCGTTCATATATATTATGCGCCATAATGTTAGTGATTGTGATAGATTTTGAGTGAAAGAATCGAAATTAGATACTGACAAAAATGTATTTAACAGGGAAACAAGAACGACAACATTATATTGCGTATTTATACTTTAAGTTGACATAAATGCAAGGGAAGGAAGATGGTTATCATATTTACTAGCTCAGAAATAATCAATATGAAATGAAACAATAGGATTGATCGAGAGGGAAGAAAGGCTAAGAAAGGAAAAGAGAGAGGACGGAGATGAATTAACCCAAACATTAATACACTGGGAAATCACTAAACATAAACACTTTTCTGTAACACTGTATAAACACTTAAACATGCAAAATTCCATTTGATCAATAGTTACCTTACCCCCAAATCCAATACAAAATAATTAGCCCAAACATGCAACCAACCGTACATTTATCGAACGCGCAAATTCGAGAGCCGATCAAAACATACTTTAGCGGAAATATAATAACCACGATAAAATGAAACTATTAAAAGAAGAAACCAGAGCGGGAGAGGGGGGGGGGGGGGGGGGGGGGGGTCGGTGATAGGAGAGAAAAATAAGAAGTTGTGATTAAGTAAAATGTCACAAACGAAAAAATGATAGGAGAACTGATTGCTCCTTCTCTCTCGCTTACTCTCTCAACGCAATTCTCCATTTCTCTTCTCGTACTTTTTTCCGTTCCGTTATTATTTTGTTTTTATTCCAAATTATTTCTTTCGACTTTGAGAAAGATCTTTATACCATTTATAACCTTGATACAAAGAAGGAAAAAACGGAACGAACGGCTGATTTCGAAATGAGAAGAATGTTACTATATAACCTTCGTCAATCTTTCTACCCCCTCTCTCTCTCTTTATTTCTGTCTCTTCCTCTCTCTCTCTCTCTCTCCCTCTTTTTTTCTCTCTCTCTCTCTCTATGTCTATCCGTCAATGTCGTTTTCCATCTTCATTTTTCATATTGTTTTCTATTCTGCCATTTGCCTGCAAGCCAGCATCATTCCTTCTTTGAGATAAATATTTATAACATATCCCTGATGATCAACACAAATACCTTATATTTATCATAGGGAACGAAAATAGAGAATGCGCGGCTGATAGTTTCGAAATGAGAAGAATATTACTGTACACAAAATATAGAAAGTAAAAATTTTGATTGTGATTGTAGAGCTCTGTTTCATCAAAATAAAGTGTACGTTGATTATATGCTATCAAGTATACTAGTTTAGTGAATTAATGGCAGGGAATGGCAACTTTAGGCTTGTAAAGACGTCATTTACTTACCTATTATGGGAACATGGCATACCAGATTCCCGTCTGTGAGTGCGCTCCACGGTTCCCGGAAGGAACGGGTAAAATGATTTATATTTAAAAAAAAATAGCATGAATACCCTACAAAAACAGAATTAATCTTGAAGAGGGAGACAAGAAAAATGTGAAAAGGACTCAACAAATAACAAAATAAAAAATTGAATTCTAGAGCGGAAGATGATAAGGGAAACGTCATAGTTTGTAAGTACAGTATTGGCAAATTTTGACAATTATAGTTTGTAAGTATTGACGAAGAATATACAAACAAAAATGACACAGAAATATTTGAAAGAATTTGAGACCTATATAGAGTATGCGAAAAAAGTTGAGTCTCGGCCCACCTACAGCTCAGTTGCGTAAGAGGAACAATTAACCTGACCGAGGACAGGCGCGTACACAGGGGGGAGGGGGTTAACCCCTTCCCTACTTTTTTTTTAATGTGTGTTTTGGAGGAGAAAAACCCATCCCTCCCCCTCAATTTGTTTTTAATAAAAAAAAATAAAAAAAAATTGCCATAAAAGGGTGACCAACAAAAAAATGATTCCCGCCCGCCCCCCCCCCCCCTACTGAACAAAATATCGGTCGGCATAATTTTCCAATTTCCAAGACAAAAACAAAAATGTGCTCTTACTCCCTCCCCCCCCCCCCCCCTACCCCCCCCCCCCCCCCCCCCCCCACCGCTTATTCACCGACTGGCTGAGTTGTTGCGAAATTTTCCTCAAAACTGGACCAAAATAAAAATTAAAAAACATTGTATGGAAAGGTATCAGCGAAAGTCACTATGGTACAGACATCGCGGAGCTGTAAATACGCTGCTCTACGAATTTCATGTTGGAGAAAACTTGACATGTTTTATGAAAAAGTACAATTATAATGAATAATATGAAAGTACCAAAACAACAGGAGTAATGGATAATGATAGTAAATACTTTGGAAATACCCTCAAGTCCACTACTTTAGTGAATTAGTGGCAGGGAAAGGCAATTTTAGGCTTGTAAAGACGTCTACCAGGTTTAATACCGGAAAGAACAGGTTTAATATTAACGAGCCAACATGAACATGGCGTGCCGACTGCGAGCGGAGCGCAATATTAGTATTTTTAAAGACCCATACCCGATGCAGGCGCACTGGGATAATCTTCAGCGCTAAGCTACGCATGCTCCTTGCGTGTAGCATGCTCAGAGTGTCGTGTGGACGCAAGCGGCATGAGGTAATCAGTTGATCGAGTGAGGCAAACCGGATGCGTGAGGTCTGGAAGATTAGGGGCATGCTTTTGGCGTGCGACCCGAACCCCCGGCGTGCAGCATGCTAAGACATTTTTGACGTGACGCCTAAGTTACTTGGAAAACTCTCTATTTTGCGTAGACTCAAACTTTGAAATAGAATCCTAACATGTAAATATTGCGTATTAAGTTTCAGTTTATGTATACCTGTGTGCGCGTGTATGTGGATATAAACTTGTATTCTTTTTAATGAATGGTGATTTGTTTTTCACTGTGTTTCGGCCTCGTGGGCCTTTAAGGCCCGGTCACACAGAGGGGACGCATGGGGAACGCACGGCCAGCGCATTGGAAATTTGCAATTTTGGCCAGTGCGTTGTCGTGCCCCCAACTTTTGTCGTAGCTGACACCAAATTCATAGCGTGTTGCTAGCGCGCTGAGCGCATACAGGGCGCATACAGTGCGCATACAGACCGTACCCAGAGCGCACATGATAACAACTTCCACGAATGCACAGCGTGTTGCTAGCGCACTGGACGAATGGTCCACGCATGCACCGCGTTCTACGACGCACGGCCAGCGCATTGGAAATCGGAAAAGGCTGACACAAAATGCACAGCGTGTAGCTAGCGCGCTGTGCGTATACAGGGCGTGTGCTCCGCGTATGTCTGGCGCTGGTCTAGCGCGCTCAACGCACGTCTGGCGTGCCTTTGGCGTGTACATTCATGCGTCGAGCTCCGCGCACCCTTTTGAGCATGCTCAAAAAATCCCGACGCACACAGCGAATGACGACGAATGCATAGCGCTGGTCCAGCGTTGGTCCAGCGCGCCCGACGAACGAGTAACGAGTGATGACGCACGCCTAGCGAACGACAACGCACTGGCCAAAATTGCAAATTTTCCATGCGCCGGCCGTGCGTCCCCCATGCGTCCCCTCTGTGTGACCGGGCCTTTAGGAGGATTAAATATTTCACACATTATGTTTGCTCTCTCTCCGCAATTATGGTCCCCTGGCTGTAGCCCCTTTTATCATGCTTAAAGGTATTACAAAGTTTTGGTATGGGGTCATGAATGTGGTTCAAATGAACATATCGTCGGCCTTATGCCAAAAGGGCCTTAACTGCTTTTGGCCATTCCGAGATAATCGCGTTTAAAGGTTTTGGCCTCTCTAATAATCAAAAGTTTGTGGTCGTTTTTTTGCTTTTGAAGCCAATTTCGATAAATGTGTTAAGTTATTAAGTTTTACATGAAATGTGTTAAATTTGTTATAAAATATTCAGAATTGTACATGCTATGTGCAAAAAACATGTTAGGGCCTTTTTGGCATAAGGCTTGAATGTAGCGTATGTTAGCGTATGTTATGCCAGAAGGGCCGTAACCTACTCGGCATTATGCCAAAAGGGGCGTAACCTACGCGGCGTTATGCCAAAAGTGCCTTAACCTGCCGTTATCGTACGCGTAACTATGCGCGTAACTATGCGCGCGTACTAGCGCATAGTTAGCGCCCTTTTGGCATAAGGAAATGTTCTTGTTTCGCAACACCTTTGGTTTGCCAGAAAGGCCCTCCTAACGCAAATGGATCATCCGTGGAGGTTAAGGCCCTTTTGGCGTAAGGAAAAAGATGAGATACGCGTTAAGGCCCTTTTGAAATTCATAATTATCTTCATAAATAAATCGAATTTCAACAAGTGAAGCACATCATTTTAAAGAGAATGATGAAATCTACAAGGTGATATTAATAACTCAATAACCCCCAAAATCGGGTTAAGGCCCTTTTGGCATAAGGCCGACGATATTGGAAGCATATGCGATTTTACAATTTTCAATGATCGTTGTCGTGGCTGAAATCGAGTATAAAGTGATGAAATTGTAAATAATAGACTATTTATGTTGTAAAGCGCCCTTTCAAGGTCAAGATATTACTTTAGCTCTAAAACAATTTTTCTTGACTACGATCGATATATTTGCTATTCCCGTTTGGAAATTATATTATATATTATATTATATAATATCAGAACTGCATATCCTGAGATTGTCATGGCCGCAGCTACCATGGAATGGCCTTAAGCGTTATTTGTAATATTTGAAATTTACGGGGAGCACCTGTACATTTTGTATTATTCAATTTCTCGAAAGCAGTGTTTTAGGGGCCGACCGATGTGTAGCCTGCTCGGTTAGCGCTGGAATTTAGGTATCGCCCATCGATTTTTGGAGAAGTCGAGTAGGCTGTAGAGCCCCAGCGATGCATTGGGCATTGGGCGATTTCCCGTCGGTCGCTGGTCGATTTTAGGTCAAAACTGGTCGAAATCGGGGAGCTTCTCACTGAATTAAACAAAATTGCCCGGGCACCACCCTAATCGAGCGTTCGCCGTCGAGCGATCTAGGTCAAAAATCGAAGCCGCTAGGTCAAAGGCTGCCAACCGATTTTGAACTCAGCGCCCAATGACCGACTGATCTCCAAGCGGCGACTGCTCGGCAGCCTTTGATCTAGCGGCTTTGATTTTTGACCAAAATCGCTCGACGGCAAACGCTCGATTAGGTCGGTGCCCGGGCACCGAGCGAATTTTGGGCGGCGAGTGAAAACTAAGCAGGCGGCGCCCGAATTTTAACTTCGCGCTAAAACTTCAGCAGCTACCGAGCTGTGCCCTAAATACAAGCGGTGCCCGAGTGACCGCCGCTCGGTGCCCTGGCGAAAATGGCTAAAACTCGCTGCCCGGCCGCCGAGCATGCTGCTTTTGTTTTGGTTGTGAATATAGCTTTAGCAAGCAAGCAAGCAATACAGGTAAATATTGTGCTAGAGAAGGCAACAGCCAAACTAAAAAGGAAATGTTCCTAACGCGTGGTTGACCGAGAAAAAAATTGATTAATCAGTATAGTGATTACAATTACGTTTTAAATCACATTACACAAAATCAATATAAATTGCTTAAAATCAGCAATCACAGGACAAGAAAAAGCAAAACAAAAGATAAAAGGCAATTGTTTTTTTTATTTAAAAGAAAGTTATTAGCTCATCATCTCATTGTTACATATGTGTGTACCAAGAAAATATTTTAGGCAGAACTAGAAAGCATTAATCAAACAAAAATACATGAACAAAAAATATCTTTATTCTATAAATCAACTATGAGGAGTTCACTGATTTTCTCCTTTACAATCCAAGCCTGCCCGGTCGGTTGGGTGTATGGGCACACAAAGTGTTTTCTGATCGTGAACTCACTCGAAAACCTTGATTGGAAAACTGCTAGTTACTTCTGCAATGGTCTGGATGCAGTTACCATGGGCAACGGAGAAACGGTTAAGCCTTCCCTGCTCTTCATAGAGAATGTGGAAGAGTACGATTTGCTGCAGCCTCACCTGAACGCAGACTGGGTCTGGATGAACTGCAATTTTGTCGCGACATGGATGTGTTACACAGACCGATCAGGGACCACAAGTGACTACCGAAGTAAGTTACAAGTTTTTGGTTTGAAGATGGTTTGTTTTTACCTGACTGCTAAGACAGAATGTATATTTATATGCATACGATGAGGCGTGACGGCTCAATATCAGAACAGTGGTCTCGTAATCGAGATGTCCCGGGTATGAGCCCAGGTCGAAGCCCAGGTAGTGCCCTGTATGGTAAGGCACCAGTCGTCATTACCAGGTCTTTGTGAGAGGACTTCTAAAATCATCCAGCCCTCTAGTTGCTCACCTGCAAGTGTACATATTATTTTTCAGTCAGGTAAACAAACAAATGAAATGCAACGCAATGAAAAGCAACCAGTGAACTGGCGGTTTAAAATTCCCACCAAAGTTCCCATCGAAGGACCTGGTAATAAGGATTAACGCCTTAAATGTGGTTTTTCTCGTTTTGAAGGCTGACAATTTAAACTTGTGTGAATCCTTTAGTGAATAAGAGATAATACCAATTAATAACTCCCCTGAAAAGATTAGAACTGATATTCGTCTTTGTTTGGAATTATATCGACCGTTAGGAATTTTTGCAACGCGTTTCGAAAATTATGCGTAGACAAAAGTCTGATTTTTAGACCCTTGTATCGTATGGTCGTACGCTTTGTGTTACGCAAGCATTCAATCAGCTTTATTCTGGCCATTCGAAAATTGTGATTATTGATGTGTACAAATGCTCATGTACCCTTTACATCTTATTTTGGGTATATATGTTATTACCAAAGAAAAAAGTAAATAATCAGTCACTCACACAATAGTGTCTGACAGTGAAGTCTAGAAAGTTAACGGGTTTCCTAGCATACTAGACTACTAGGGCAGTGCTAACGTTTAAAATTCACAGATAGGACATACGTAACATTTTCATAATTCCTGCCAAGTTCTACAGAATTTGATGTTGGCTGCAAAAGGGATACTTAACAAAGGACATTAGCGCATCGGCTTGGTTTCGAACCAGGAATTCCCCTGTTATGAGACCATTGCTCTAACACTGAGCCTTCGCGTAGGAAGATGAGGTTGATTTCTCGTTAAGGTGGAGAATATATCTCATTTTTGTAATTGCCTTGTGGGGTTAAACAACTGTTGCTCGTAAAGTTGGAATGATTGCAACGATATGACAGATTTTGTTTAAAGAAATCTTAAACGTAGCCTAAGCTTTTTGTATCAATCTTTATGAATCTATAAAGTTTCGAAAAAATATAAACTATATCTGCGAAGAATATTTCATATTTGTTCAATCTTCCAATGAAAAGAGGTAAAGAAACATTATTTAAACATTATGCACAACAGTGTAGTAGTAGTAGTGTCCTCTGAAAAGGGTTATTCTCTAAATGCCTTTATATTACACATATCATAGAATACTTTCAAGATTTTGACCAAATTCTTATGCCACATGTGTGGCATAAGAATACCAATATTTATGTGTGTAGTTCTTAATGTATGTATTTGTTGTATTTATTATGTATCATAATTAGGCCTAATTTGATTGTCGCATGGAAACGCAATCCAAATTCTGAAATAAGCTGATTTTAGGGCAATGCTGGATTCTATGTAATAATGATTTCGGTTGATAAAAGGCGTGATATATCTTCGCTGTCTGTAAGCGGTTTACAGCAATAATATTTCCTACGTTATTGGATCCAATGCTTCCACATTTTCGACTCCCGGAGGAGCATTCAAGGCAGGTGCCATTTTACAGACGGTCACTAAATGCATACTACATTAACGTTTGCCTCCTACCGGTACCTGGATGAAGAGTGGCAAATGTAGATTAACGTCTTGCCAAGGGACTGGGCCGGACTGGGATTTAAACCCCGTACCTTGTGATATACAGTCTGGTGACTTATCCATTTGATCCCGACACTTTATTTAACACCCTGTGTGTGTGTAATTGTTTTTGTTACACTGACATGTATCACTTAGATAGGAATATTAACGTCTAGGAACCTACCTCTAATGACACCATCCGAAAGACGTGACTGATTAACACATTGGGGTCTTCTGTGCCATTTGAAGGCGATGACAGTGAGCTGACCAAATTTACGTGCCGCTAGACCAACTCACATCTCTCTTAACACATCTCTATTTAACACACTAAATCTTTATTCTCTTATAGATTGGGATACTAATCAACCACAGGAACGTGATGACGAGAAGTGTGTGGTGATAAGTCATGGTGGCAGAATGCACGACCAGTTGTGTACGAGATCACATGCCACAGTCTGTCAAATCAACTTGTAAGGAAAATACAAGTACATCGACATTCGATATCAAATCATATATTACTGGAAGAAAATTATTTCGCAATTCTTTAAATCACATATCTACTCGACTATCGTTTGAAGAAGAAACAAAAAAGAGGAAAGTAAAGGGAAAGGAAGGAAGTGGAAACAGAGAACATAAAAGGAACACGTCTGTTCCCCTTCCAAACACCCCCTTTATTGACTGTCTTGTTATTATTTTTATACAAACGAATGACACCGCTCCCTCATGATGCCTGTACCCCCTCTCGGTATGCCAATGGGATAATATGTAGCTGTGTAATCGGTGAGGGAACTATCATCAAGACAGTCATATTGTAGGCTTATTATTCTTGAAAATTGTATTTAAAATAAATAGCACAAGAGTAATTGTTTTGTTTGATTTGGTATTATAATGATTGATGTATAAATTGATTGGAGGAGGAGTTTTTGTGTGAGCTGGTATAGTTGTATCTATAACGTTCCACGTAGGGTCAATACAAAGGTACTCAACCCTTGTCTTATTGCAGATCTTACTCAGCCGATCCTGACAAGTGCTCATGAACTTCTACTATCCCACACTATCCTTCACTATCCCATACCTCTCTTACTTCCGGTAATTCCCCCTCAGCAATATTTGCTCTGTATAAATCATTGGTTCTCCCGATACTAGAGTATGGTTCACCTGCCTAGAATCCCTTCTATATATGTCTCTCAGATAAGTTAGAAAGCACCCAACGACGCGCACCACGTCTCATTCTAAAAAAAAAACGCCAACAAATGTCTTACCAAAATCGACTGCAATTGTTAAACTTTCAAATCTTACAGTTTTGCTGTACCTTCCTTATCATCCCTTCTCCGTCCCACTTCTAGTGAAGATGTTGCAGCTAACATACACATGGTTGCAAGGCGTCCGGATGATCTGCGTTTTAGACATCTTTGTGCTCGCACGCAGCGACTAGCTAATGGGGCTTTCACATATACACTCCGGGGCCCGTACGGCGATTAAAAACAGACATTTTTGGAATTTTCGGCCGGTGTCCGGCCGGTTGCTGTAAAGTTCCCACGGGCGACGGGACAGTTGTTTAAGCCGTACGGGCGCCGTTGTGCTGAGGTGGATGCTCCCAATTCTCCCGGCATTTTTATCTGACCGTTAGGCCGTAGAAAACCCGTAAAGGGCCCGTAGGGCACTTACGGGTCCCATGCAGGCTCCGGACGGTGCCCGGACGGGCCCCTCACGATTTTAGGGGTAAATTCTCATGAAAAATCTTTACGGGCGCCTTGCGGTGCTCAAGGGTTCCGTACGTGTACCCTACGGCTCCCTCACGGGCCTCTCTAGAGCCCCCGGGGATATGCACAACAACAGGTGTCTGTCGTCCGGGGGACATTTAAAATGAATATTGCCCGTGCGGGTCCCTCACGGCGGCATCTCGAAATGTACAACGCAGTTTTAAATACAGGAGGTGCGGATACCAGAGGACACATATAGAGTGAGTCAGAAAAAATGACCCACTTTTTAAAAGTTGTATTGTTTGAAGTATGAATATTTAATCATGAGTTTCATGATATGTCTTGATAGAGTTATCTCTGCATGCATCACTGAACATCAGACAATCTTTACAAGACTGCCAGATCTCACTTGCGCCAAGTTGCTAGGTGAGGAATAAAATAATGTTTTGAACAAAGACAGCCAGTTTTTTTTCAATCATCCAATTAGCCAGACAGACAAAAACACACAAACATACGCACACACACACGCACGCGCACGCACATGCACACGCACACACATCTTATCGTACGAAAAGTTGAGTGGCCGCTGTCCTCTTGGTGCGTATTGGCGGATGTTGTGCTTCATGATGATGATGATGATGATAATGATGATGATGATGATGAAGATTAAGATGATATGACAATGATGATGATGATATGACATGATGGTGGTAGTGAATGTGTACAAAAGGAAAATATTTTTAGGGTTATGCCAATTAAACATTCAGCACTCTTGATAAAAATGACAATGCTTAATCAGAAAAGGGGTAATTATGAAACAATTATTGTCACCGTGTGTGTTGTGTGTGCGCGTGTCTGACTGTCTTTGTTCAATGCACTGTTTTATTCCTCACCCAGTAACTTGGCGAAAGTGAGATCTGGCAGTCTTGTAAAGATTGTCTGATATTCAGTGATGCATGCAGAGATTCAAATGAAAATGGTTCCTAAATGTACTGGGAGGATAACTCTATTAAGATATATCATGAAACCCATGATTATATATTCATACTTCAAACAATACAAATTTGAAAAAGTAAGACATTTTTTTTACTCACTCTGTAGTTCAGTGCTCCGCACGGCACCCGGCCGGGCGCCTTGAGGACCCCTGCCGGGCCCCGACAGGGCACCTTCCGGGAGCCATCAGTACACCTGCTCATCGGACGGAGCCCGTAAGGTTACCGGCCGGCACTCGGCCGGCACCCTGCCGGCACCCTTACGGGCGCCTTGCATTTCACTCGACCAATTTTCTCAGGGCACCTACCGGGCGCCGCAGAATATGTGACCACACATGCCGTAGAAATGAAAATCGGACGGTTCCCGTACGGTCTCTAAATCCACGGCAAGCCGCCGGGTAGGGAAAATCGTACGGGGCCCGGTTTATATGTGACCTAGGCATTACGGCACTATGTTTATTTCCCATTCTAAGAGTGGATGTTTTTTTTTAAATTAAACAATGGGGGGGGGGGGCGGAAGTATGAAGGTAGTAGACCATGAAAAGTGCTATTTTTAGAAAATATCATCAGCTTTTAGAGTTTTTAGTTTTGAAACAAGGGAGTGGTGTGGTCGTGATAGGAAGAATCAGTACCTATACGCATAGCTTTCTTTTGTAACAGTAAAATGGCGTCAACGTTGCTTTTTGAATTTTCCCATATAATGTTACAATATGAAAACATAAACAAGATATTTGAAGGGACATAATATTTCAATTTACAGAGAATACCAATATTACGTGAAATAGTTTCATAAATATATTGCACTTTATTATTTCACCTCAGATTTTCATTGATCAAAACACCAAGGAATTTCGTGTTATCCCTTTTTTCAATAATTCACCATCCAAAGTAATTTCAATGTCAGGAATATAGTTATTTTTTCCTGTTCTGAAAGTATATATAGTTTCATTTCTTTAAATTTAGGGACAGTTTATTACTTCTAAACCATTTTGATGTTTTTAGCCAAAATTAAAGATTTCTCTTTTAAACTACGTCAATATGTGACCCGGCACCACAAAACCAACAAAAAGTCGCAACCAGCGATTCTCCGTAATCAGCTAAAATGTCAATTTAGGTGAAAAAATAGATTTTAGTTGTTTTGCATTTTCTGAAAGAGTGGTCTTTTTTGTACCTAGTATCAAAATTGGGAAGTCTAAAACATAGTAGAAGATGTGTTTTAAACGGTTTTTTCTAGACCAGTTTTTTTCGCACAGCCTTCGGTCTCTTCCAAAATTTGATCACTTTTCCCGAGCGAAATTATCGTAGTCCGGAAATGGTCGGTCGTTGCTAACGGGTCGTGCTACGCGGGCTGTGATTGCTCCGTTATAGCAATCAGTGCGGCGCGCCATTTTGTTTGTATCCGCTTTCACATCCGAGTTCCAGATTTGCGTTCGTCTTATATTCTCCGCTAACGACTTCGAGTAGCTTGATTGTACATCACATATCCAGAATTTGTTGATCAAGAGTAGACCTAAGAACATTATTATATTTTATACATTTGAGAGTGACAAGTTGCGAAAAAGTCTACAACGTCGTTACAATGCCAGGTTTTGTACGTGAGCAGAGCCGTGGGATGGTACCGGGGTGCACCAACGCAGATGCCCGGGTAGCTCGGGCGGTCAACGAAGCGATGATGCGGGGGCTAGCTGCGGGGGATCAGGCCAACCTTACAGCTTTGCTTACTGAACACTTCGGGCAAGACAGCGACGAGAGAATTCCTGATAATGTGGTTACAAATAATTGCCCAGATGTATACAAAACAAGATAGGTGACAAGCAGTGTTATGTAAGGGGGAACATAAAGACTCCGGGTCCACCATGAATAGGCATTGTCTAGTGCAGGTGTCTCGGCACTATGTTGCAGTTCACTTAATCTGTCCAATTACAACTCTATACATTTACAACATAATAACTTTTGAAAGACTTAAGTCCACACATTGAAACCTCAGAAACCTAATGAACAGACTATGTTTGACCATCAGGCCAAATTTCAGCCTAATCTGAAAATCTCTTCATAGTGGTTGCTATGGCCTTTTGATTCACCCTTCTATTGATTTCCCTGTGGTTTGCTTGCATCGCATGCTTGAATAGCCCCAAACTTTAAAGCTCTCTTTCTCACAATTTAATACCAGCAACCTCCCTCACCAGCTCTTTTCATTCACTAAATTGAAAGGGTTAGGAAGCTTCAATTTGGACAAGTAATATACCATTTTAATGAGGAGAACTTCTTCTTTCATAATCAGATGAAATCAGGAAAATAATTTTTTGCGACTTTTTGGTGGTTTTGTGGTGCCGGGTCACATATGCATATGTACGCCACAACTGCACATCCATTTCCATGATTTTAAGCGATTCAGTTTCTTTTGCGCAGGCATTTTGTAGATTGTTCAAGGCACAGTTCTGGTTTTAGGGGGGGCTGACTGGCGGCGGTCGTGATGAGATCAAAGCTTGGAAGCACGTTTGGAATGTCATTATGATACTTTTGACAGAGTAAGGTGCATGAAAGTATAATGGTACCGTTCAGTGTCCATTTGTGGTAGGTCAATGGTTTTTACCAAGAGAATTCTGTTGCTAAATATTTTTGTCCTTCTTTTTCACGAGGCCGCCATCCATTTCCAGCCTAACCGCTTACGATTGCGGTCTCCTGCGTTCTGAAATTTATTTCTTTAGTTCAAAAAATAAATTCAATATTCACATATCCGTCATACTTGTCTGTATGCTTTGTATTATGGTCATGCATTATGGTCACGTGCAGAGATCTGCACGTGACGCTCAAATGGCGGAGTAGCACTACTAGCTTGGCTCCCGAATAACCACTAAATTCTACGTTAATACGCATCAAGTATAAAATGGACTCCAACAAGAACAAGCGGAAGGAAACTCCAGGATATAATTTGCGAAATGCTAGTGTCAATAAGTCTAACAATGGAGGTAAAAACCGAGAAGATACCGCCTCAAATTCATCAGAAAATGGCGCCATATCGCCTCGCAGCGTAATGGACGACAGCGGTGTTAATCGTGCCGGGCGACCGGCAGGGCTAGATTCAAGCCCGTCGCTCGATTCTGCGGACATAATCGACACAAGCTCTAACCTGAACGGGATCAGCGAACACAGTCAATGTGCACAATCGCCGGTACATGTTCCATCCACTCAACTGCCCAGCGAACTGTATACGTTCACGACAGAAATGAAACGAATGTTCGGTGAACTGGCATCACAAGTCTGATTTTACTTGAAATTTACAAGTTCATAATTTCAAGAAACGGTTATATAATAATATAGGTGATTTTTGCCTAATTGCGTGTTGAAATTGGTTGTATATTCCATAGGTCTGCATATCACAAATTTTTATATTTTTCCAGTTACACGTATCGTTGTCTATTCCAGTGTTCGGAGAAGGTGCATGTATTTTCACTAGTGTATTTCAATTTTTAAGTAATTTCTGATTACATATGGGTGTTTACAAGTGGCAGGAGAAGTCCCAACAACCGGTTGGAGGAGGTCTGGGGTATCCGGCTCTGACCGCCGGGGTTGTGACGCTTCCCTAAGCTTCGCTAACAGTTTCAGGCTATAATTACAAGTAGTTGTGTTTATTGTGGCTTTTATTCTGATTCCGGTAGTCTACTTGTACGCTGTCCAGTTCGTACTTTCAATGTTATTGTATGAATGAACACATACAAGACTAATGACCCCTCATTCAATTTTGTATTTGAAATCCCCGGCTACCCACATCTAGGTTGTATAGACATGTAGCTGTGTAACCATTCTTTCTTGGGCAAGCCTTTCCTGTATGCTAATATGCAGAGAATGTGAAAGTGGGTCTATACGTTGAATCCTTCTTTATTCGTTTTTGTTCATAAAATAATGCTCCTTTATTTGATTTTGAGTTTAGGGTTGTAAGTTCGGAGCGGCGCGGCGTTTGGAGGGCATGATGCTTTGGGGTGGCGAGCATTGTTCACAAACAATGTTCGCCAGCCCATTGCGATGGGTTTTTTCCGAACGTGGCGCTTCCAGAGTTATTGTATGAATGAGCACACGCAAGTAACCCCTCATTTTATTTGTTTTGAAATCCCCAGCGACCTACATTTAGGTTGTATAGCTGTGTATTGCACACATTTTTGTTTTCTTGGGCACGTCTTTCTTTTTTCTTTTTGTCTGTTGCCTGTTAAATTGACTACAAATGTGTACCATTTAAACGTGTAGATCTTATAAATAATGACTGCTTATTTTGTGTTCTCTTGAATGTATAATAACACTTTGAAATCGCTTCATTCATAGAAGTATTATCTGTACCTTTTGTAAGACGTAATCAGGTTATTTTCGAACCTGATTTTGTTTACAGGTTTATGTCCAATCTTGTTATTTTTGTATATTTGCACTGATGTGTGTTTAGATTTACTTATAATAGTTATAATTAATCGGGAGTCTTGCTTGAGGACACCGCGGTCATGATACTTGTTGATAATTGTCTCAATATTGTAATTATGTATTTTTTATTTATGGATATAGAATTATGTTTTTTTGATATGTTCACTTTTTTGTCACTGCACGCTCACCCTTCACTCCTTCACTCTCGCGCGCTCCATGTTAATATGTCACTCAAATTAAATGAATCCTGATGTTTTAATAGATGACCAAAATTTAGTTGAACACAATAGTGAATATTATACAATAAATGAATTTAATAAGAAGATTAATTTCGATTTTAATAGCATTCATGATCAATCTACCTTAAGACCAACTAATCACATTAGTAATCAATTTAGTCTATTTCATATGAATGCTCGAAGTTTGAATAAAAAATTTCTTCCTTTTGAAATATTAATGGACTCTATTAATAATTTTCCCTTTTCGGCCATTGGCATCACAGAAACGTGGTTACATGAAAATTCACCCGAAATGTTTAATCTTTCTAATTATAAAATGATACGTAAAGACCGTAAGAATGGTAGAGGAGGAGGTGTTGCCATATACATAAATAATACATTTATATTTAAAATTCGGACTGATATAGAAATTGAAGGTTCCGAAAGTTTATTTATAGAAGTTAGTATGAGTAAAAATAACAATACGATAATAGGAACTATTTATAGACCACCCACTAGTGATGTAGATACGTTCATAAATCAAATAGATTCCGTTTTGAATAAAATATCGCAGGAAAATAAACACATATATTTAATGGGTGATTATAATTTAGACTTAGTTAATAAAACAAACAATAATATATTGAAATTTTATAATACTATGTTATTATATTCTTGTTATCCCCATATTTCTAAACCTACTAGAATTGATAGTGTAAGTGAAACATTAATTGATAATATATTCTCAAATGTCATACATGCAGAACATTTAAATGGTATTTTGTACTCAGATATATCAGATCATCTACCCATTTTTGTTATATGCTATAATGTCATTAGTGAGAAAACTAGGAAAAATATTTTCTTGAAAAAGAGGAAAGAAACAGAACAAACTATTGATTCTTTAATTTTTGATTTGTCCAAAGAACAATGGCGCGAGATATTCTCGGTTGAAGATGCTAATTTGTCATATCAAAACTTTTTGCATAAGCTCTCTTTTTATATAGATAAGAATATGCCATTTATTTTAAAAAAAGATAATATAAGTATAAAACAGCCATGGATTACTCAGGGGTTAATGCGTTCAATTTTAACTCGCAATCGTTTGTATAAAATATCATTGCGTAAACCAACTGCTCAGAATAAAGATAGATATAAGCATTATAGAAATAGATTAACAACTTTAATTCGTGTATCACGTAAACGGTATTATTCAAATAAAATAGAATCTAATCAAGGGAATGTAAAGGTATTATGGCAAACTATTAATTATCTCTTAAAAACTAAAAAGAAAGTATGCTCTGATATAATAGTTGAAAATGGTAATGAAATCACGGACCCCCATTCAATTGCTACTGCTTTCAATAACTTTTTTGTTAATATAGGTCCACGTTTAGCCTCAACAATACACACAAATGTAAACTTTAAGGATTATTTATCTGATGCTAATGAAAATTTCATTATTTTTTATTCCAGTGAATGAAAATGAAATATTAGAGATAGTTCGATCGTTTAAGATGAGTAGATCATGCGGTTATGATGGAATAAGTGTGTATTTATTAAAGAAAATTATTTATTGTTTGGCCTCTCCCCTAGTTCATATTGTAATTTATCACTTTCGTCAGGCATTTTCCCGGACTCCTTTAAGATAGCCAAAGTGATTCCTATTTATAAAAAAGAGGATTTAACTCAAATTAAAAATTATCGCCCTATCTCGCTATTGCCGGTCATTTCCAAGATTTTAGAAAAAATTGTTTATAAACGTCTTTATTCTTTTTTACAAGAAAATAATACTCTTATTTGCAATCAGTTTGGATTTCGAAAAGGTTTTTCTACTGATTATGCTTTGATACAATCTTGTGATAAAATAACTCAAACACTTAATAATAAAGAACATATAATTGGGGTATGTATGGACCTGTCAAAAGCTTTTGACACCATGAACCATAACATTTTGTTGCAAAAACTAACTCATTATGGTATACGAGGCACAGCCTTAAAATGGTTTAATAATTATTTAGTTAATCGAAAGCAATTTGTTTTATTTCAGTCAGTAAATTCCCCCAGCTTAAATGTGTTATGTGGTGTTCCACAAGGATCAATTTTAGGACCCCTTCTTTTTCTTATTTATATTAATGACATAGTAAAGTCATCACCACTTCTTACTTACGTGCTTTTCGCAGATGACACTAACATATTTTGTTCTCATAAATGCTTGAATACTCTAATTAATACTCTCAATAATACATTTTAGCGAACTTCTCGAAAGTAGCTAAAAAAGGTTATTCCCCATCTGAACGAAGAAGTGCGAACCGAGCCGTAGACCACACGCCGAGTGGTCAAGGGAGGGGGGGGGGGGGGGTCGTGAAGTATTGGCGTCAGCAATAAAACCAGAAAGGTTCGCGCCATACTCCGCGTGCTCTCGGCTCGCTTCATTCTTTCTATGGTCTTCATGAGAGATGGTCAGATTCGTGAAGAAAATTTTTAGAGAAATTTGAACAATTTTTTAAAGAAATACACCATCTTCGCCCAGTGTTACATTTACACAGAGTTTTGTCAGTTTATGACAACGAAGTGGGACATATTTTCACTTATTATTTTGCTATTCGTATTTTCCATTGGGCGTATTTTGCTGGTGTGTTATAACTTTTGTGCATCTCGTGGAAGTCGACGCATCGCCAACCATGCCCAAATCCAGGCAGAGGCCAGCAAGCCGTGTGAGGCGGAGTGCCGGAGTGGCACAGGTTGATGCTCCTCAGCTATCCGGTGCAGCAAGGGGCCGCAGGAGAGGACGACCACGCGGATCCACGAAGTCGAAGCCTATTGAGGTCGCAGGGGCATTCGATGAGCACGACGAGGGGGTTTCAGCGTCAACCACTACTACGGTGATGGGTGTCGGCGATTGGAGTGCGAGCAGAGGCCGTCAACCTGGGGACCGTACCGACGGGGAAGGCAGAATTCTACCCGGTGAGTCGTGGCCGCTGTGTTTAGAAAACGCTCAATTGAAAAGTCGGGAGGAAATGGGCGCGATTGAGCCGTTTTCCGCCCCTCCAGCGGAGGCTTCTTCCCCTCCTGTTTTAAATACCACTCCCCATCTCCCCCGGCCACGCCTGCCCTACATGCGGCAAGGCATTAGTGCGGAGCCAAGCTCCACCGTCCCCCAAGCTTTGCGCGAGCGAATTTGGAAGGGGGAATTTATCGAGCTGGGGCATATGCTCAAAGAAGGGTACCACACGTCAAGTGATCTTACACTTGCCTTTGACCAGTCGAACGGGGGGTTTCACCTCCGCCCTCAATCTCGACCAATTTTAATCCGCTCGATTGAGCAGTGGACGAGCGCGATGTTGACCTTTGTGTCAATTTACACAGAGAGGCATGACTCGCGGTCGCGAGAGCTGCTTAAGTACATGAACATAGTGAGGACGGCTGCGGCGTATAACTACAATTGGCGCGAGTACGACATTCAGTTTCGATTGCGCCAAGCCACTCGGCCTGAAGCGTCGTGGGGTTCAGTCGACACGGAGCTCTGGTTGCTAGTGGCAACGGCGCAGCCCTTTCGCTGTTAAAAGCAGACAGTTATAGTTCGTAGGCTGAGCAATCGATGTTTCCCGTGACTTCGCCCCCCCCCCCTGCTTCTTCCCTATTGCTAACTTTTTCAGATGTTTTTTAGTTTTTTAAAAGGGGACAAAGAGTCGTCTATTATTTAATAGGCTAGGGAAATGTAATATATCTCATTGTGTTGGAAGTTTGGAACCCAAAATGCTGGCCGTTTGTTTCTTGTTTTCTTCCCCCTTTTTGCAGCCTCTTCACTCACACACACCGCTGGATTGCGTACCGAGCCTCATGTATGGGTATTAGGAGACTCAATGGTGCACTGGGCAGATCTTCCTGCAAAACGGCGAGAAGGAAACCTCGGCCTCCCAGTTCGAGTCACGTGGAGGGTGCTTCGTCTGATGGGGGCGGGGGATTACGTCAGCGACTTTCCCCACGCAGTAGACTCGCCCACGCAAGCGACAGTTCTACCATGAGTTGGCGCAGACCATGTACCGACCCTCTACGCAATGTCTACGCCAGCGGCTAAAACGATTACGGGGTTCGGACATTCTCCTTCGAGTATCGTATGATTATGGCATGGATCTAGTAGGTCCATGATTATAGGCTAACATAAAATCGCCATGTCCTGCTTTCCCGTACAGAAGGATAGCTTCGTTAGTTATTCTTATTTTTGGCTTTTACGTCGATTAACATTGAGATGTAATGTTTAAATAGGGTTAATTATAACAAATCAATTTTATCTTCTCGTGTGTAGTATTAACTATTAAGGTTATCAAGATTAGAGTTACTCTATCTTCTTGGCGACTTTAGATGATATTTAAGCCAATATAATATGTTTTCTTTTGCTTCTTAGTCTACCATATTATGAGGTGTTAACTTCCGTACATGGAAAATAATGCACACAGCGTATTAATTGGATTGCTGATATGATAAACTTGCCTTCAGCCGTTAACAGTAGTGCTGTTAACTCAATATGATCAGACCCTTGATCAGACTTATCTTATAGGAAAGTTTACATACGTGGAGGCATAGAGGTGACCTGTATAAACACCACGTAACGCGATATATATGGCGGCGAGTTGCGTCACACCTCGTTTGGCGGCATTCTTGCGAATTTGGACGCCTATAATCGCTTATACAAGAAATATATTGTTGTGGTAATGTAAATCTAGAGCAAGCGGTCTGTTAGGAAGGGGAGACAAAATTTGATGTTATTAGAGGATTGTTTTATTGCCGTATTTATACAATTTTACGAGCCTGACTTGTCCGTAAGCTGGGGATACGATCAGTATTGCCCAGGTTCTAAAGCGGGAAGTCGTTGTGCTCACCACGTTTTTGGTTGGGGAATGGGGGGGTGAGCGGGTTCCTGTCCGTTGAAGCTGAGATTGCCTGGGTTATGCCGTGTGTAACGCTCAGGGTGTCCGGCTGGAAGTCATCTTCGCTCACCCGTGCCTCTTGTCTGTGCAAAAAGCCAGCAAGAGATGGGGGAAGCCCGTTCGCATGGCCAGGCGAATGGAAGAATTGTTACGGCTAGTCAAGAGATATTACTTTGTCGCCCGGCCGGGCCCCCTATTGGTTCCTTACAGATCGCTCTCGACATATTATAATGCTCGAAGTAATGATTTGCATTCATTGTTGTTTGTTATGTTTTCACTATAATTTTTGCTGACCAGTTTGATTGAAACGAGTTAATTATGGTAATCAGCTCTCAATAAAGACCATGGTCAATCACACATACAAAATACAAATTTGTTGACTTCTTCATTTGACTCAGAGTGGGAATAATGAATTAGTTAAAATCTCAACATGGTTTAAATGCAATAAATTGTCCCTTAATTTAGATAAAACATGTTTTATAAATTTTTGTGCTTCCCAAACACACTTTGATCAGGTTATAAACATTGTTATTGATGATATTTTTATAGTTGAAAGGAAATCGACAAAATTTGTAGGTATAACTTTGGATTCAAAGCTTACTTGGAATAATCATGTAAATAATATTACAACATCAATTTCAAGGGCAGTTGGGGTAATTGGTAAAGTGAGGGACCTTGTACCCGAGAAAATACTTTATACATTATATAATGCATTAGTGTTACATTATTTTACATATTGTAATACAGTTTGGGGGAACTGTAGTATAACTAAGATTAATATAATTTTTCTTTTGCAAAAAAGAGCACTTAGGATTTGTACTCATTCTAATTACTTAGCTCATACAAATCCGTTATTTTATAGATTAAACATTTTAAAAGTGAGTGATTTGCACTTATATCAAACAGCAATCTGTATGTTTAAATACACACAAAATTCACTTCCTCTTTTTCATGACGTATTTATTCCTAATTCCCATGTTCACTCATACCCAACGCGTAATTGTACTGATTTTCATTTACACAATCCTAAAACTTTGTTAGCGCATAAGTCCATAAGATATCACGGACCAGACACTTGGAATGCACTCCCTAGACATATTAAACAGTGTACATCTCTCTATTCATTTAAAGCTACACTAAAAAAACACATTATTTCACAATATAATGTATAAAGATAAAAAATAAAAAAATATAAAGCGTTCTTTGTAAAACTTTAGAAACTACATTAAATTTTGGTCTGACGTTACATAGTAATACCGATGATTCAACATTTTGGCGCATGAGGACACTTGCACTTGCACACACACGCACCACTCGCACCCTTGTTTTTGTTTAGTTTCTCTCTTATTTCTGTCATTTTAACGTATAATTAGTAGCCTTATAAAGATGAGATTCATATGCTAATTCTATAATTATTTATATTGAATCCAACTGTTTATATTCACATTTAATTGTAATATATATCATTTGAGTATCATGGCCCCCCTTTTCTTGTTACTTTGCCAATATTTCACAACTCATTTTTTTTTCTTAGCTCGGTTGACCGTCTGCTCAAGCTTTTGCTTATAACGGCGACCTTCTGCTTTCTTTCTTTATACACGCAATGCCCCAACGTTTACTCTTACTCATGTATTATACATTTGTTTCTATATTTTGTATATTGTTTGCATACCTTATGTTTTATATAATTATCCATATTTGTTGTATAATTATTGATTTGTTTGATTGCAGAAAATAAAGTCTTTGAAAAAAAAAATTGTATAATATTATTATACATGATTTGCTATGTGTGTAACACTTATGTAAAGATGAATAACCTTGTATTTATACAGTAGGTTTGCGGTTGCACCATGTGTGTGAGAGAGAGAGAGGTATGAGGAGTCCTGAACAGGACTCTGACTCGGTAATCTTTCTTGGAGGAGTGTAGTCCTGAAAAGGACTGTTTGTTATCTTTCTTGGCATATAGTTCTCCTGAGTTCTCCTGAGAACTATATGCCAAGAAAGATAACAAACAGTCCTTTTCAGGACTACACTCCTCCAAGAAAGATTACCGAGTCAGAGTCCTGTTCAGGACTCCTCATACCTCTCTCTCTCTCTCACACACATGGTGCAACCGCAAACCTACTGTATATCTACATCACCATGCAAGCCGACACTTACAAGCAGCATCTAACATTGTATTTGTTATTTGAACGCAGAAATAAAATCAATCAAACAATCAAAGAAACAAAATATCAAGGATTCGTATTTCCATTGTTTAGATTGCAATATTAGATGGCAGATTGATTTGCCCAATGTCTCACTGCCTTGCACTTTAATAAGGGCTCTATATTAATTGTGCGTTATCTCCAAAGAATTTGCCTGTTGTATGTTACTTAGTCGTCTATGACTGTTTTATTTTCACTTTCTTTCTTGTTTTATTTTAATGACCTTTTTTAAGAAAGGGGGAAAATGACTCATTTTATTAAAGGGATCGTTGTGTTCTGATGCAGAGGGCGCTACACAACATAATTTGTTTGTGAGATAATGCAAAACTAAGTGTCAAATTTGAAAGAACATAGAATTTAAATGACAAAATCATCTTTGTTTGATCAAAATCGGTTCGGAGACGGCTGAATGTCCATAAATATAACGATTTCTAATAGATAATTTGAAAAAGCCGTTGAAAAAACGAAATACCGCCTTTTCCGTCGTTTTTCATATAATGCCGATGTTGGCTTTCTTTGTTTGCATTTTCGTGTTGGTTGTATTACGCACAACCAGCCGGCCCATGTATTGTTATTTGTAATTAAATAATTAACTAACAGTCATCATATTCTTTTGAAAAATGGAGCTGAAATGGTATGATCGTATTGGCTAAATTTCACACATGTTAGGGTCTAAAAAAAACTTTATAGCAATGTTAGGTTCTAAAAGGGCACTATAAATGTCATAGATAAGAACAGGAGCAATAACCATGTACTTTGAAGGCATATGTGGTCTAAAAACAGAACTCAACTATCCCTTTAATACTGCCTATAGTAGGTTTGAATTTAAAAGGTATTATAGGAGGCGAAAACGAAGTAGTATAGCAAAAATTCTAGAGACGTACAAGGAGAGTGAATTTGAGAAGAAAAGAAAAATAGAATAAAGAGTAAAGAAAATAATATAATAATGATAAGTAGGAGAAGGTGAAGAAGGGAAGAAAGAAGAAGAAGAGGAAGACACAAAATAAGTGGAAGAAGAAGAGGCAGTAGAAGAAGAGAAAGCAAATTGGTGAAATCAATGGCATTGTAAACAAACAAAAACAAAGTCTGTATAGAGTATAGAAGCTGTGACATCATACAAATCAATTTTTAAAATTTCTCAATTTTGTCTTCACTTTCCAAAAGAGCATACAAAATAATGTCCGGATTTCGAAAACCAATTGAATACATTAAGTGTTGGCTGAAGTATGACCATCCGAATAAATATATGTCCTATGGGAACTCAGTGTTATAGTGCTCTGGTTCATATCATTGGGAACAAGAGCACTATAACACTGAGTTCCCACAGGACATATATTTATTCAGATAGTCATATCTCAGCCAATACTTAATGATTTTCGACATCCGGATATTATATTTTATGCTCTTTCGGAAAATGAATGAGAAATTGTAAAAATAGATTTTTCAAAACGTCACACTTCACCACTTGTTAACCACCTGTACGATCCAGCGCGACATCAACATTACTTTTTACAAACTTACTCAAAAGGAAGCTATTATGAACAGGGCGATAGGAACAGGGAGATATTAGATGTATTTTTTATGTGTGTGTTTGTCTGTTTTACCTGACTGATATTAAGAAAGCAGGTGCCGGTATGCTTATAAGTAAGCAAACAGGGGACCGACGACTTTAAATCCCAACCGAGGGACTAGGTAAGGAAACTAATGCATTGCCATAGAACCCGGGACTTCCCGATTACGAGAACACTGCGCTACCTCAATTGAAGGAGAAATTGAGGAGAAAGTAGGAGTTTTACGTTTAACAAATTATCTAAATGTACGTGTTGACACGGTATACAATACAATTCGCACCACACACAAAGGAAATATATTCAATGCAATTAAATTCGGTTTAAATGATTTTATTTCTATAACTCAATCAGAACATGGAAAAAATGCTTCAAAAAATGATTATCAAATGACATTTGCAACAAGGCAAAGCAAATTAAACTTACTTGTAATTATATACAATCTTAAATGTCGACAAGTAATCCAATTATTTTAGGATACAAATTATGTTAGCATATCATGAATGAAGTTGATGTTAAAGCCCCACTGCACTAGATATAGCTAATTGCGCCCTCTATATAGTAAACAATACCTAATCGGTGACCATTGGTCCCCATGATCCTCTCTTTATTATGTTAATTGAGAGCTGATTTGATGAGATAATCATCTTTCCAGTGACCTTGCAGGGTGGTCTAATCTCTCCTGTAAACTAGTACAAATGAGCTTTAAATGGAAATGAGAAGATCTACTAAAGAACATAGCATATATTTGTATGGATTACTCAAGTAAGGAAGGAAGAAATAAATAAGTAGAAATAGAAAAATTAAATAAAAGTGGTATAAAAAGAAGAAAAAAAGAAAACCTAATCAAAAATGTAAGTTCATACGATTAGTTAGTATGAAGTTAATTATAATTAATATCAGCTTGGGTATATTTCATGAGTAAAAAGTGTTTTGTTAGGCTTTATACGATGATAACAGGTGCCGTTTTACATATGATTTAAATGACATATGAATATTCATTAGCAAGATCCAGCATGAATAAGAGTAGAAAGTGAGGAGAGTTGACAGGGTGAGAAGGAAAATGAGATAAGAAAAATGAGAAATAGATGCGTCATCAATATATAATAACAATAAGAATGATGAACGTTACTTGTAAAGCGCATATCACTAACACAAAGAAAGTCCCTATGCGATTAGGAAAAAAAGGAAATAGAGATAGGAGAGCATAACAAATGAACATTCGTGCCTGATACATGAAAATAATTAATTACAAACAACAATAAGCGAGTTCGTAATTAGGATTTGCGATTGAGTAGATCAAGGTCATTCGGACCCAAATTGTAAAACCATTGAGACGAATACTCGGATCGTGCTCATGAAAGTTATGTAATCAGTATTCATTTATGCACCAACAGTACATTTATTTGATACACAGGGGGAAGTATTCTTATCAAGATGCAAACAAAAGGTATTTATGAAGCACCTCCATCACTTTGGCAGTGACTATTCTAAAATGCACAGGTGGGAAGTATCCATCGTGTCTAAGATCTGTGTATATTTTGGGGTCATGCGGTCCAGAGCTATTTACGAACTCGCTTATTATGATACGCAATCCCTGTATTGCTGACATGTAATAGATTGTACAGTCAGGTAATACAATTTGTTTAATGAATATGAAATAAAAAAATAAATTAAATAAGTTCATGATACTATAACCGAAGAAGTCAATTAACAGCTTGAACGCAATTATCAATGTACGAAAAAATAGGTCTTCAACAGAGTCTTTAAAGACTGTGTTGTGCTTGCCTGTTTTATATGCATGAATTCTCGCAAAATTATAGTACATAGTACATAATATCTTTCAGGCAACGTAACAGTATGTACATAATTAATTATTATGAGTGCAAATTGAACAAAATAAAGTATTGTGCTGATATTTATACATCTTAGCATTAACTTTCCTTAAAGTTAGGAAAAACTAATTTCATTTAAAGGCAGGGTATTTCACTGACACTGCGTCATATTTACGTATACTGCCGTCTGCTGCTTACAATATTCCGACGTGTCGACATCATTGTCCCACAATGCATCACAGATCTACGCAAATTGCGGGAGGCGCGTGATGTGTGGTTATAATTGAGAACAGGAACCAGAAATCGCTCCATGTTCGCCCCCACCATACATTGCAACAGTGGTATACCAATGAAAAGTCGCTAAAATACACTGCCTTTAATTTTCTATGTAATACAGAGCGCTCTGGCTTAAGAAAATATATACAAGGAATCTTGAAACTTCTGAATTACGAAACTTTAAGACAACAAACAGCCCTTGTAATATGACCCTCTCTTGAATAAACTTAAGTAATTAACAAAGAACTCCTTAATTCGGGCCGTGGGTCTCCCCCCCCCCCCCTCCCCCCCCCCCCCAAAAAAAAAAAATATATATATATATATATATATATGGGTATATATATATATATAAATAAATAAATAATAATAATAATAATAATAATAATAATAATAATAATAATAATAATAATAATAATAATAATAATACAAATATTATTGACACATTGGCTTATAACGTTAACTTTTAAAACGTTCGAACATGACAATGGCGTATAATGTAATCACAGGATGATTTTTAGGGGACACATAACAGTATTAAAATTCACAATGAGTTGATTTTGTTTCGAAATAGTTGCGATCGCGTTATTTGTTTATTTTATTGTAGACTTCTGATTTGTTATCGAATGTCGGTGTACCGATTTTTCTCTTATAGGTTGGCCTGACAAACCGTGGCAGCTTGAATCACAATCGTACAAGAGCGGTCAAGCATTTGACCGTTGGACGTCCACATCAACACACACTCTTCATTAGTATCGGTACCTGGACTAGTTGGTCTCCAATCTATGAGAGTGCAAACGAAAAGGTGTTGGCACCTAATAGGATGCGATAGTCATTGTAGATGCTTAGCATGATAAGCGTCTGTAAAATGGCACCTCCGTGGAATGCTCCCCAGGGAGTGGGGAATGTGCATACTTTGTTTGTGGGCAATCCTGAATCTAATGACCGGGGTAATAATATTCATTCTGTAAACCAAGATCATCATAACTGTTATCATCATATTCACCATCATCAATTTCGTCATTATTATTTATCATCGTATTTAATATTATTATCATCATCATTATCATAATTATTAATATTATCGTCATTATCTTTATTACTATTGTTTATCATTGTTAGAATTATTTATATTATCACTATCATTAATACTACTGCTATTATTATCATTATTAATATTATTAATATTCTATCATTATCAATTCGTATATAATCCAATATTAAGCTGATATCAGCTTATTTATTATCAGAATATGTCCCTGGCACATAATGCGCCATTTGAGTGTGATTATATCCGTTTTAAATATCCGAAAACTATATAAAGCTGACAATATAATACAGTAAGCAAATAACTACCGTTGGTGAAGGTGATGGGACACACTATCACCTCCGAGGCGATCTGGATGTAGCTATCTTTCCGAAGCGAAGCTGAGGAAAGATAGCGTATACATTCTGATCGACGAGGAAGTGATAGTTTGCCATCGCCTGAAACCAAAAGGTGATTATTTGCTTTATATTTCACATCTAAAACAATTTAACTACAAAAAGAAAAAAACGTGTATGCATCTACATAAAAGACACCATGCCCAGATTCATACCAACAAAGTTAAACAGTTTAACCCAACCCCTTGAGGGTAATGACAATGACAATGACAGTTTATTCTCATGTCACCCACATTGGGGTATTGTAGAAGTTTACAAACAATTTGAATTTTGCGGTGCGCGCATGTGTTTGTTTTAATTGCGCTCATTAGTAATGCGCGCTTAATTACGCCTGTTTTAGTGCGCTTTTGGATAATCTTCAGTGAAAGTGCGTTGCCCTTTGTAGATAGTACCTCTGTCTTCAGTGAAAGTGCGTTGCACTGTGTAGATAGTAGTACTATCTACACAGTGTAACGAACTTTTTGCTTCTCCCATCAATAATGGGCGAACTATCTTTCATCACGTGATTTACTTTTGAACAATCGTAGAGCAAGATTCTTAGTATGTGGAATATAATGTGAATTAACTAGACAAAGTTAATGAATGTATCGGACTACATACACTGACATACACTGACTGTACGCAGCGGGGGCTAGGGTAGGGGCAGCTTCCATAAATTAAAAAAAAACAGAAAATGCAATACATTTTCAATAATTTATTGCATTTTACCCCGGTTCCCAACATAACAAATCTTTTGTGTGCCCATGCCTTGAGCCATAATGCATGGCCGCCCAGAGCATTTTTGTTATGTTAGGGACCGGGGTAAAATGCAATAAATTATTGAAAATTTATTGCATTTTTTTGTTGTTTTTAATTTATGTAAACTGCCCCCTTCCCTAGCCCCCCACTGCGTACAGTCATGGTTCAGTGACAAAGCAATGGCTTCGTAACTGTGAGGCCTCAGGAAAAAAACCGTGTCGATGTGCTATATTAGTGCCCTTTTGTGGGGCATTAATCCTCATTATTGTCATTTATGACTTAAGGGCATAGGTCCCCTGGTTGATAAACATAGTACCATACACATGCTTTAGCAGTCACGCAAAACACGCATTGGCAAATTATTGTTCAATAAAATCTGAGAATGTATACTATTTTCTAGATCTATTATTTTTAAATAATTTTTAAAATAATTCCATAAATTGGGATAAACAAAAAATATTCCACCTTTATGAGCGACAGTGTACATTCTTTCTTAGCACTCAGGTAAAAACGAGCCATCATCAAACCGATAACTTACTTCGGTATTTACTTGTGCTCCCCGCTCTGTCCGTGTAACACGTCCATGTCTCGATAAAATTGCAATTGATCCAGAACCTGGGTTCGCTCACGTGAGGCTTCAGCAAATCGTACTCTTCCACATTCTCTATGAAGAGCAGAGAAGGCTCAACCGTTTCTCCGTTACCCATGGTAACTGCATCCAGACCATTACAGTAGTCACGGGTAGTTTTCCAATCAACGTTTGTGGGTAGGTTCACGATCAGGAAACACTTCGTGTGTCCATACACCCAACCGACTGGGCAGACTGGGATTGTAAAGTAGAAAAGTACAACATCAGTGAAACTACTCATATTTAGTTCATAGAATGCTGGGTATTTCTTTTATTGTTCTATCTACCTGGAACAAAGAAAAAGGACATAGACAACTAGTTTTGCAATTGGCCATGGTATTTATTAGTTGTAATATAGCAACTTTCCATCGTCATTAGACTAGTGGTATAACAAATATTTCAAATGAAAATAGTCTGTTAACCTCACAATGAACAGCAGTTCTCTGGCCTGAGACACGTAGCGTTCAAATAATAAAAACAAATCAACGCAGTTCTCTGGCCTGAGACACGTAGCGTTCCCAAAATAAAAACAAATCGACGCAGTTCTCTGGCCTGAGACACGTAGCGTTCACATTAACACTTTATTGCCTAAAACTGAGGATAACGAAAGCAAAGGCCTTATTGGTCATCCTCCGCCTACAAGCAAAGTGTAAACGGGGTGTAAACAATACTTATTGCAATAAAATGACCCCAATTAGATTAAAACAAATCAACGCAGTTCTCTGGCCTGAAACACATAGCGTTCACCTAATAAAATAAAACCAAAACAACGCAGTTCTCTGGCCTGAGACACGTAGCGTTCACATAATGAAATAAAACCAATTCAACGCAGTTCTCTGGCCTGAGACACGTAGCGTTCACATAGTAAAAACAAATCAACGCAGTTCTCTGGCCTGAAACACATAGCGTTCACCTAATAAATAAAACCAAATCAACGCAGTTCTCTGGCCTGAGACACGTAGCGTTCACATAATAAAATAAAACCAATTCAACGCAGTTCTCTGGCCTGAGACACGTAGCGTTCACATAGTAAAAACAAATCAACGCAGTTCTCTGGCCTGAGACACGTAGCGTTCACATAATAAAACCAAATCAACGCAGTTCTCTGGCCTGAGACACGTAGCGTTCACATAATAAAACCAAATCAACGCAGTTCTCTGGCCTGAGACACGTAGCGTTCACATAAACACTTTCTTTCCTAAAACTGAGGATAACTAAAGCAAAGGCCTTATCGGTCATCCTCAGCCTACAAACCAAGTGTAAACGGGGTGACAATACTAATTGCATTAAAATTTCCCATCATTGGCTCGAAGCCTGTTATCTTGCAAACTGGTATGTTCAACATGTGCAAATTAAAGACAATTCCGCGGTTTGGCGGTCAAAATTGTAAGATTTTCTGCCACACGAGACATGGCTGCTCAGACATGGCTGCTCAGACATGGAAGGAAGAGCGAAAATTTGTTAAGTGTGACGACTTCGAAATACCATGGACTGAATGAGGTTTTATTGTCCAAAATAAAACTGCTTTGGGGAGAGGAAAGAGGAGGAAAGTTGAGAGCTGACCGCATGTTTACGTTACGGCGACTGGTTTCTTCCCCGTCCAAGGTTTAATGCATCATCAGATTACATTAATAGCCTCCTCTCCCCCATAAATAAAACTTCGTCCCAGGTAGCTGTCAATAAACTATTTTAACTTCCTCTGCGCTGGTTAAAATTAATTATTTCATGCATTTTTGTTTATTTTATGCATTCTAGATGTCCCGAAAATGTTTCGTTAGATAATAATAGTAATAATAATGATAATCATTTACAGTCCACTCCAAATTTTATTTAACCAAATTTGTTAAATTTTTTTTGCCCAACTGATCGTGGGCCCGACAGCCACTGAGCAAAGCCAGATCGACGTTGCTCTATCCCCTTATTGTTGAACGCCAAACGAGGTAGCAGCAACTGCCGTCTTTTAACGTCTTTTGGTATGACGCGGCCGGTGTTCGAACCCACGACCTCCCGGTTGTGAGGCGGACGCTCTACTGACCTTAACATTTTTGTTATTATTTTTGCTTCTTATCTTTTGTTTTGTCTTGTCTTGTCCTGTATTTGATGTTTTTAAGCAATATCTATCTATCTTGCTTGCTTGCTAAGTGCCTTGTCTGTTCCTTCTTGACTGTTCCAGACATTGGCTAAGAAGGCTTTCCATCTGCTTCTGTCGTTGGTTCTTTGTAATATGACGATACCTTATTTACCAGTGAGCTTTATGAACTTATCCATGTATATGATGCGCTGTGCATTCAATTCTCATAACAACAGAATGCCCAACACACTGAGGTTGTCTTTTCCTTATGAGGTTAAGACGGGACCTATCGACACATCCCTTATTAAGGACTTCCTCTTTTGATTGCCCTTTGAGTTGCTTCATTTTCCATAACATGACAGGAAAATCTTCGATGTTGGACTACACTTTCACGCCATATGCTTGTATAATTTCGATCTACACATTTCTGTCACGTCCGTGTACCGCGCATGTGATTTTTCATCAAGACTGAGCCAACTATTATAATAATTTATGAATAAAAAACTGCACAGTATACAATAGTATGTTTTTATTACATAATCAACCTGTCCAGTTCCTTCCATAGGATCTCAATATAAAATATGGCACGTAATGTCATAGGGCACCGTTAACATGATTTTACATAGTTTTGAAAAAACAATTTACAATGGCCCTTTCCATCAGCTATTAAAATGTGCGAATTAAATTACAATCACGTCTTGTGTAATCCGAATATGACCTTCAGGTGACACGTAATAAAGGCAGTTAAATTACCCTTGAATAGATTTCTCGAAAGCTTTTGGGATCATGTTCAAGGATGTTACAATTTCAGAATTAAAGCGGCTACACCCAGGGGACCACAAGTGAGAGGGACGGAAATACTTTGTGAACCCTTTAGTCTTCCAAAAGTTCCACAAGGCCGAAACACACAGTGAACAACAAAGCATGTCGTCAACAAGCAATACCAATTCATATCCACACACTCACACAAACACACACAAGGTAAAACTGCAATCGCAATATTTACACGTTGGGAGATTATTCCACAGTTAGAGTCGAGTCCACGCAAAACAGAGAGCTTTTCAAATAACTTACCAAGCTGCTCACAATGTATTCCGATGTATCCTCCGAGGCACGAGCAGCTATATCCTTCAAGCTCTTCAAAGCAAGTCGCTCCGTTAAGACAAGGATCGGAGTAACATGCTTTAAGAAAAAGAAATCATGTGTTCACAGTGAAACAGAACAATACACACTGTTACTCATAAAGTTAGAATACTTAGCTCTTTTAATGAAATGGCTGTGTGAATAGGGTTTATTCTGGTTAAATAAGTTCATATAATTTCAGAACTTGAATTGACAAATTACTATGACATTTAGGATCGCTCGATAAAGAATAAATCACATTCTAACAATTCATTCATTAAAAGAGGTAGAACAACAAAATATTCCTACTTAATGGGCAACATAAAATATTACACTTGCTCGTACATCTAAACTGTGCAACCATTGGCGTAGATACGGAGGGGGCACCTGCCGCCCCCAACAAATGGCCACACATAGAGATGAGAGCGAGGGGGAGATGAAATAATATGAAGAAAAAATTGTTCGAAACTCTCTTTAAAATTTATAATATTATGTGAATTAGTAATTTTGGGACAACATAGTAAGTCTTAAATGAAATATGAAGTAAGAGGTGTTTTAAACGATCATCGAAATATAGAAGGCATACGAAGAAAGCGAATTAGAGGGTATGTATTTCTGTCTGTTTCACTTTGAAATGCATTATTCTCCCACACTAAAGGGAATGGGAGTATATCCCATCTTGGCCTAGTCATTCTGCCGTTTAAAATGTTTACCAACTAGTGCAGCGTCTTTCGAGCGGGTTGCCCCACGAGTATTTTAGTCAAATTAAAATTATGTTTTGAATTAACGTCAACTTCTTCAACACAAATTAACTGATACTGCAAGGTGCCCCAAAACATACCACTTTGGGTATTTTGATCAGGAAATAACATTTTATCAGAAAAGTAAAATGTATGTTTTTCCTCGCTTGCTTCCCTCGCTTAGAAACGGATAAGTTTCAGGCAGCGATAGGTTTCAGTCAATGAATATCCTCAAATGATGATATGACAATATTTGGACACCTTGCTGCCCAAATATCGGCAGCATACGGTCAGTATGGCGCCCAAATATAACCTTATTTATTTCTATTTTTTGTAATGTAATGTAATGTAATTTTACATTTTATCTTTTATAACAATGATGACTAAATAACGTTTTTGCAATAAAAAAATAATTATACTCGCTCGCGTTGCTCCCTTGCATTATATGGGATCCGGATAGTATATTTTCGGGCAAAAGGCCCTCACGTCCCTCATGTTATAGGGGTTTAAAAAGTTGATCTGCTAAACTAAAGACTGCTGCCCCCCCCCCCCCCCCCATTATTTGGCTCACACTACGCAGCTCTGTACAACAATTGAGTAATAAAAAAACAATTGAAAAGAAGGAATCGTATATCGTACCTGGATGAGCGCAGTACAAGTTTATTTTGTCCCTCGCATCTGTTGGCACTCTGACGTCATATTCAGAGTGATCACGTGTTAGATACTTAGGAACAAACTTGACAGATTCCCCAGTATATTCGGAGATACCATAAGGACAGATGTCCATGGGTATTTCAGGGCAGGTACCGTCACCTAAAATGCCTGTTTATTTAGCGTATTATAAAAAGGAAAAGACAACAAGTAGGAAGTTTAAAAAATAGTAAAAAAAGAAGTCGCAGTAGACTTGAAGAAAGGGAGATAGAAGAAGAAGAAAAATGAGAAGAAAGCCGAAGAAGAAAGAGCGTAATAAAAAGATGAACAAATAGAAGAATAAGAAGAAATAGGAGGAGAAGAAGGACAAATTAATACGAATACTAATACTATAGCAAAAGCAAAACAAAAATAGTATAAGACATGTTTTAATTGTTTCTTAGTAGCGATAGCCGATAGGTGTAACGAAAAGAAGGAGAAATGGAAGAAAATATGGTAATTATATCAATTACATAGAAAACCTATGATGTTATCAATTTTTTTTTAAATATATTCCTATTACCTCCACCGGAATGGAGTTAATCATTCGTTTCGATAAGTCATAATTTTAAGGTAAATATTCATTTTCTCTCTCGTGTATTACATAATTGTAATGAACATATACTAGCAGTTGATAAGAAAAATATATTGTAATTCAGGTTCAAGAATGTAGCCAATAGCAAACCTGTATTCAAGTCACCTGTTTATGCATTTTTCATCTTTTCCCATTGCGCCTGGTTATAGCTACACAATATTTGTGCAGAAGCTATGCAAGTTATTTTCAGCACTATGAAAGCTCCGTGCAACGCTCTTGATCCACGCATCTTGATGCGTTCAAAGTTTAGACGCCTTACACGCGCACGTATATTCATATGGCATGATGATGCGTGCGTACACCGAGACGCACGTTAAACCCAGAACTGTTAAGAGATGGAGTCCTATCTAGCTTATTCCTCTTGTACCATCTTCGATGCCGCCAGCAGAAAGTATGTCAGGCATATGCTTAACTTGATCTTCCTTGCAGAAACGTAGACAAAAGATTCCTGTCTAGCTGCGAACCAACGGGCCACTTTCAAAGGGAAATTTACGAAAGACCATTAGTGCCACGAAGAAAAAAAAACACACTTTCTACTAATCTGTTTAAACAGATTACGATATTTCTTCTAATCTGTTTAAACAGATTATAATCTGTTTAAACAGATTACGGTATTTCTACTAATCTGTTTAAACAGATTACGGTATTTCTACTAATCTGTTTAAACAGATTACGATATTTCTTCTAATCTGTTTAAACAGATTATAATCTGTTTAAACAGATTACGGTATTTCTACTAATCTGTTTAAACAGATTACGGTATTTCTACTAATCTGTTTAAACAGATTACAGTACTTCAACTAATCTGTTTAAACAGATTATAATCTGTTTAAACAGATTACGGTATTTCTACTAATCTGTTATAACAGATTACGATATTTCTTCTAATCTGTTTAAACAGATTATAATCTGTTTAAACAGATTACGGTATTTCCACTAATCTGTTATAACAGATTACGATATTTCTTCTAATCTGTTTAAACAGATTACATTACTTCAACTAATCTGTTTAAACAGATTACGGATCCTACTTTTGTCACTTCCCCTGGCCTGCGCTGCGCGTTTTAGTGGCTGTGATGACGTCACCCGCACGGTTCTAGGACAACTACCCCCTGGGCAATCACCCCCCGGAAAATAACCCCCCGGAAAACTACCCCCAAAGGACAATTACCCCCTGGAATATTACCCCCCGGAGAATCACCCCCCGAGGACAACTACCCCCCAAGGACAATTACCCCCCGGAAAATTACCCCCC
Source organism: Strongylocentrotus droebachiensis (assembly GCA_035222895.1). Classification (NCBI taxonomy): domain Eukaryota; kingdom Metazoa; phylum Echinodermata; class Echinoidea; order Camarodonta; family Strongylocentrotidae; genus Strongylocentrotus; species Strongylocentrotus droebachiensis. The sequence continues at coordinate 363,154 of JAVYIG010000736.1, forward strand.
GGAGAATTACCCCCCGAGGACAATTACCCCCCGAGGACAACTACCCCCCGAGGACAATTACCCCCTAGGACAATTACCCCTCGAGGACAATTACCCCCCGAGGACAACTACCCCCCGAGGACAATTACCCCCTAGGACAATTACCCCCCCCCCCCCGAGGACAATTACCCCCTAGGAAAATTACCCCCAAGGACAATAACCCCCCGAGGACAACTACCCCCCGAGGACAATTACCCCCCGATGACAACTACCCCCGTGGACAATCATGATTCAATAGCAAAAGACGATCTGACACATTGAGAGATGGCTACGAGCCCATAAGATCCCCTGCATGACCCCATATTCTTTCAAATACTATAGCACGTTGTCTTTCTCATTACTACAAATTTCCCTTTTATTATAATTCATGCAACGCCAGCGCGGTTGCTAATTTCCACGAAGGATGTAGGTTTAGGTAATTGTCCAGCGCTTTTAAAAATGCATAGAAATACATTTCTCTGGAGCAGCGTTATTTTAGCTTTTTGTTAGTCACGGTACCCTCTTAAGAAATGAAAAGTTTCTCCCAAACCCCAAAGTCTTTACAGACTATTAATTTTGCATGGCTCTGGCTCTCGTCAAGTACTATGCACACACGTATGGGCACATTTAAGAATAAAAAGACAAACTGGTAAAAAAATAGTTTGTAATCCACACACTAGAAACTATTTAAAGTACTGTATGCGGGCACCTTGCCGCCGAATGTACATAAAAAAGTGATATATTCGGTCATGACCTTGATACACTAATATGAGGATATTCGGGCCTCTCGTTGCCCTTATTTGCCTTGCTGTCAAAATATTGTCAGCGAGCGAGGAAGGAAGACACTTTAGTATCTTCCAAATTTTACTTCTCTTGTAATTACATATTTTTACCGTTTCTGGTATTTGATTTTTTTTACAAAATCAACGTTTTCCAAATCATTCTCTTGCGGCACCCCGGTTGAAAAACGCTGTGCTGGAGTTACAAAATCAAATAAGATGAATTACCAGAGAGCGGATATTTATTTTCTTTTGACATGGCACCGTACATATAACTTGAAGGCAATTTCTATTTCAAAATAATTTAACGTACACGAAAACATATTATACTCCAACAGAAATAAATAAATAACGTGAAGAAAACCTTAATTATGGATCACGGCATGGATGAGGGCCCATTATACATACAAAGACAAATACACGATCAGCTGATGAAAAAGTTACAGAGGATGCATAAAGGAAATCTTACATTCTTATTTCTTTGTTGTGCCATTGATGGTGAGAGAGGCTGTAACGCGTACTCATCTGCGCGCAATGTAATGTTTAATTTCTAAGAAATGTAATTTCTGTTCTTTACTTGGTAGCAAAACTACAGGGGAATTGGGCAGCCTCCACCCCCCATATCGAATTGAATAATTTGAAAAGACTGAAATGAAGGTTTATGCAATTTTCTGTAAATAGCAATTTGGAGAGAAGCTTGCGTTATACGTCACAGTCTTATAAATTCCTCGGGAATGATTGTCATTGGGAGTAGTTGTCCTCCAGGGGTAATTGTCCTCGGGGGGGGGGGGGGGGGGGAGTTGTCGTCGAAGGGGGAGGGGTAGTTGTCCTCGAGGGTAATAACAATAATAATAATAATAATAATAACGTTTTATTTACCCAGGGTAGCCACTTCAGTTATGAAACTGCTCTGCCAGCGGGCCCTACATAACATAACATAATTATTACTACCCTACTCCAATCTAATATGCTGAGCGCCTAGCTAGAAGGCAGAAGGTCCCATTGTAATAAGTCTTTGGTATGACTCGGCCGGGGTTCGAACCCACGACCTTCCGTACATGAGACGGGCGCTCTAACCACTGAGCCACCAGGCTCAGTAGTGTCCATGGGGGTAATTGTCCTCGGGGGTAGTTGTCCTCGAGGGGTAGTTGTCCTCGGGGGGTAGTTGTCCTCGGGGGGTAATTGTCCCCGGGGGTAGTTGTCCTCGGGGGGTAGTTGTCCTCGGGGGTAGTTGTCCTCGGGGGGTAATTGTCCCCGGGGGGTAGTTGTCCTCGGGGGGTAATTCTCCGGGGGGTAATTTTCCGGGGGGTAATTGTCCTTGGGGGGTAATTGTCCTCGAGGGGTAATTGTCCTAGGGGGTAATTGTCCTCGGGGGGTAGTTGTCCTCGGGGGGTAATTGTCCTCGGGGGGTAATTCTCCGGGGGGTAATTTTCCGGGGGGTAATTGTCCTTGGGGGTAGTTGTCCTCGGGGGGTGATTCTCCGGGGGGTAATATTCCAGGGGGTAATTGTCCTTTGGGGGTAGTTTTCCGGGGGGTTATTTTCCGGGGGGTGATTGCCCAGGGGGTAGTTGTCCTAGAACCGTGCGGGTGACGTCATCACAGCCACTAAAACGCGCAGCGCAGGCCAGGGGAAGTGACAAAAGTAGGATCCGTAATCTGTTTAAACAGATTAGTTGAAGTAATGTAATCTGTTTAAACAGATTAGAAGAAATATCGTAATCTGTTATAACAGATTAGTGGAAATACCGTAATCTGTTTAAACAGATTATAATCTGTTTAAACAGATTAGAAGAAATATCGTAATCTGTTATAACAGATTAGTGGAAATACCGTAATCTGTTTAAACAGATTATAATCTGTTTAAACAGATTAGAAGAAATATCGTAATCTGTTATAACAGATTAGTAGAAATACCGTAATCTGTTTAAACAGATTATAATCTGTTTAAACAGATTAGTTGAAGTACTGTAATCTGTTTAAACAGATTAGTAGAAATACCGTAATCTGTTTAAACAGATTAGTAGAAATACCGTAATCTGTTTAAACAGATTATAATCTGTTTAAACAGATTAGAAGAAATATCGTAATCTGTTTAAACAGATTAGTAGAAATACCGTAATCTGTTTAAACAGATTAGTAGAAATACCGTAATCTGTTTAAACAGATTATAATCTGTTTAAACAGATTAGAAGAAATATCGTAATCTGTTTAAACAGATTAGTAGAAAGTGTGTTTTTTTTTCTTCGTGGCACTAATGGTCTTTCGTAAATCGCAGGTATTAGGACTGTATGTTTTTACTCTTTTCACAAATTAAAGCTGCATCATACAATGTAAGCATAATTCTTGACACAATTAGGCTTTTGAATTCATATTTTATCATCTGTTCGTTCTTCCTCTTGTTTGTTCGAAAAAAGTGAAATATTAAGGATATTTCTTTGTGACAAAAATCACTACTCAAGCTTTACAATGATATTGGCGGCTTCGAACCTCGGACATCAAAGGTAACAGCACACAAGTAGATTATCTTGTGCAACCGTAGAAAACGGCAGCTGCTTTCAATAATTTGTCGCCAGTTGGGTCTATAGCTCTTAAAACTTCTCGGTTATACATGATTGTGTTTGGCCCTTAAAATCCGCCATGTTTATTTATTTGTCTATTGTTTGACTGCGCGCTGTCTGATGTGACGTCATCCAATACAGCAAATGGCGGCCACTATGATTGTGCGACTCTTGGCTTTTTGATCGGGTTTTTAGTCGATTTCTAGACTTATTCATACCAATATTGACGACCGTCTTATAAAGCAAATAATACATTTTTTAGCACGTGAATTAATAATTTGCACGACTTCAGTCGGTTAAGTCACAATTAATCGGAGAATGGACACGACAAGCCTCGTTTAATATCCTATTGTGACTCAACCTGCGTGCAGGGCAAATTCACAAATGCACTCGCAAACGTGAATTATTTTGTTATCAATCAATCAATGACTGCAATGAATAGGCCATTTTCGTAATATAACCAAATTGAATGCATACGTCTTTGTGAAGTGCCTCAATACAATTTTTTTCATTCACCTGATAAGATTAATAGTATTCCCATGGACAGAATTCTAACTGCAAACATTAGTTGTTGCCAGGTAGGACACATTTTATGGCTTGACCTACCTAGCAACACTTAATATATGCAGTTTGCATTCTGACCATTGAGATACTATTTTTCTTATCAGGTGAATGAAATAATTTGTATTCAGGCACTTTACAAAGACCTATGCATTCAATTTGGTTACATTACTAAAATGGCATATTACATTGATATCGAGTGAATCCCAAATACTTGAAGTAATACTCACCCTTAAACTGTTGGTTGATTACGAAGAATAACACAAGTGTGAGCGTTAAATACTGTTGAAGAAAGTGAACATGTATTATTTTATGGACAATTATGACTGTAATACTACATGTTTATACAAGTTATTACAAATGCTAGTTATGAAGGACAGAAGAGATAGTCTGCGTTTTGTGAGGTTTTGTATTCCTTTTTTTTTAATCTGGCCTGTAAATAACTTATAATATACAAATAAATGGTATATGGGAGTAGTCACAGCCTCACACATCTAACATGTTAATTGTTTTCTTTTTATCTTAAGTGGAAAATGTCTGAGGGGTCGATTGTGAAGAGTGGGGAAGGGGGCAGCGTTCGCGTTGCGCCCACTGACAATATTTTTGGGCAATCATATCATGTTGCCCTTCCCCTCATGCCAGATGTAAAATCGGGAAAGAAATGATTAAAACTAAGCTTCCTAAATAATACGTCATACTTCGCTCACCTCGTGTGTAAACAAACTATATGTTATTGTTGCATGGGTCCTTTCGATTGATAGAAGAGGAACAGGTAATTTACTATTACACAATTTTACAACTATAGAAGAAGAAGGAGTATAAGTAGGAGTAAAAGTAGTTGAAAGAAGTAGCAGTAGTAGTAGTAGTAGTAGTAGTACAAGGAGCAGAATTAAAAGTATAAGTAGGACTAAAAGTAGTTGAAAGAAGTAGTAGTAGTAGTAGTAGTACAAGGAGCAGAATTAAAAGTATAAGTAGGACTAAAAGTAGTTGAAAGAAGTAGTAGTAGTAGTAGTAGTAGTACAAGGAGCAGAATTAAAAGTATAAGTAGGACTAAAAGAAGTTGAAAGAAGTAGTATTAGAAGAAGTAGTATAAGTAGCAGCAGCAGTAGACGTAGTAGTAGTAGTAGTAGTAGAAGTAGTAGCAGAAGTAGTAGTAGTATAAGTAGTCGTAGTAAGAGTAGTAGAAGACACTAGGAACATCCGTTGTAAGAACTAGAAGTAGTAGCATTAGTAGTAGTAGTAGTAGTAGTAGTAGTACAAGTAGTCGTAGTAAGAGTAGTATATAATTAGACACTAGTAACATTCGTTATAAGAAGTAGTAGTAGAAGTAATAGTGGTAGTAGTAGAAGAAAGAGTATATGTACAACAATGATTTTGTGCTAAACGTTGGCGTGGTGCTCATACCAGCCACAAACACTGAATTTGGATTGCTCCAGCCCGTTGCTCGAGTGATCTACCGATGAACCTCATGCGCAGGCTCTGTTGTTTGGAACAAGTAACCTGGACGACAACCAATATGACGCTTGCATTGCGGTACTATATAGACTTCCAGTCTTAAAGAAAAATGATATCAAAGACAGCATATACATGGTACTGGTTTTTTTAACTATGACCAAATAGCTTAATGACCCTTTGACTGCCTGAAACTTTACAAAGATAAAGAATTAGAAATCAGTTACAACTTTTTCTTGTAGCATGGACCTAGGTTAACCTCCCATAGCTTAACGAAAAAAATTCAGCGTTGCTTTATGTGCATGAGGTATCCCTGAACAGCCAATTGTTTACGGAATTTTGTAACAAAATTGACATACCTTTTTTGTTGGAACCGAAAAAAATATATACCCACAAGCAATATGTTTTTTTTCTATTGATGATTAATGAGCATGGGTGGATCTTAAAGAAAGTTAACAGTAATCTGAATTAACTCCTGTATTTTGATAGAACAGTGCAATTGAAAATGGTGTTTCGGACGTTACATTTTCCGTAAACAATGTAGGCCCTCATTTAACCCACTAGAACAATCATTTAATGAGATTGTTTATGGTTTGAATAAGCTTATTAGTTACTCCAAGTCATTAAATTAAAAGAAAATATAATTAAATTGTAGTAGCGCTTATATTATAAATATATTCAAAATTTGAAAAAGTTGTCTCATTTTCCGTAAACAATTTTGTAACGTCCGAAACAACTTTCAATTTGAAGTAGCAGAAAATAAATGAACTGCAGGACTTATCTTTCGTAACATTTTTTAAACATTTCATGGCGGCTACCCACCAAAAAAAAGAAATTTGCAATACATCATTACAATACTATTTTATAGTTAAAACCAATTTTCCGTTAACAGTTGTAACGTCCGAAACAAATGTAACGTCCGAAACAAAAAATATCAAAAATGTGATGATAATCCATATTTGAGGGTATCTGGAGTGAATAAATCATTATGAAATAAGTTATTATAAGTCTTAACACAAGTCAAAACACAAATCAGGTCTTTCAAATCCAATAAGTTTGTGTAAACTCAAGAAGGGTGTTTCGGACGTTACACTATTTGATTGTTAACACATAGTTTGCAAATTTCAACTAATTTTCGATCATATGTGCAAGTTACGATTTCACAATGCACACTCCTGTTAAAAACACTATTTTGATAATTTCATTTAGATCTAAATATACAAATATGAAGAAATATGATGCAAAAAATCAAATTTTCCGTAAAATATCTAAATTTTCTGCAAAATTGACTTATAAAACATAAATATTGAAGCCACACTTTGTGGTGCGAGGCATTCCTGGCTGCTTTAGTATATCCTTAATTGTAATTTATCAGAAAAAATCTCAATAAAAGTGACTCATAAAAATTATTCAGCCATTTTAACAGCACTTTCTGTTATGCTGTTAGCACGTTTCGGATGTTACATTAAACTGTTAACAGACATTTTCATAATTTAACTGGTTCAAATGAGGGGCAAGATAGATGTGAGAATAGCACATTTCAATTTTTCAACCTCTCCTCTTACTATTTACATTGCTGTGTGTTTGCAAATCATCACGTTTTCATTTTTACAGAGGTTGTTCCAAATAATGTCATATAACCAAAGATTGTATGGTCAATCTAAACTATTTGGTAGGTTACAAAAGCTCAAAATCACCCACTTAAGCAATACCCAGTGTACATGTACATGACACGGATATGATACAGGTATATAAAGTTGATAATATCAAGCAAATTAAAATGTTTTTCTAAAAATGTATGGGAAATATGGATTTTCATTTTAATAAAAAATACCTTTTAAAAAGGGCACTCAGTACACGTAACTAATCTGTGTATAAAGTACATACATGTATAAAAGAAAAGGGCATTACCAGTAATACCTGATTTAATGATCCTAAACATATACATGCAGTATCTTCCTCAAATCTATGTATACATACAAAATGTATAAGCTAGTGTAGGGATTTATTTTGAACTTCTGAAACTCCCCTTCATATCCATGATTCATCCCTTTCATATTAATAGGTCATCCCTCATTCACATTCACCCTTTTCATCCACCATCCTTTCATCTGTCTATCTCTCTCTCTCTCATTGGTTTCAATGTTCACCTGATGCAGTCAAGCTTATATAGTATAATTTACATATACTATTAATATTCAATATATACCCTTTGTTTATGTTTGAATATTCAAGAATACTTTGTGATGTTGATTTATACTTGTATGGGACTATATGAATATTTATTGATATATTCTACTTTGCATGGAATGTATATGGAATGCTACATAAAATGCTGTAATGCTTTTACACATTAAAACCCGGTCAGTTAGCTAGTAGTTATCAATCCTACAACATGTCTGCTGGGCTGCCTCTGTGTTAAGAGTGCTAGGAATTATCTGTTAGAACCGCAACCCTACACTAGTGTCAAATATAAATGGGCTGTCCGTTTTTGTTTTTTCCCTCTACAAAATGTCAAAGTTGGGGGTGCGGCGCTGCGGCCTTTTCGCCGGCAAATACGGTACATGTTTAACCTACACTGTATATTGTTTGTCACCTGTAATATAGGCACAGCAAGAGTTAAGATCTATCAACCAACCAACCGACCAACCAATCAATCCATCCATTCATCAATCGGTCATCAATTAAAGAAATAAATAAATAAATACTTATTTAAGAGCATTAAAACATATTGTCGTTTGAAACAGCCTCCTAATACAAATAGTGGTAAAGGATGATTGTTACTACAGTAGTATTATAACCTAAAACATACACAATTTTAAAATACATCAAATATGTCTCATTCTCGAGATGTACATACATTAGGATTCACTTATTTCTTATTACCGTACTTACATGACTGGGGGTACTTTTTTATAGTTTTATTTTTTAAAAGATTTGTCAATGTTTCAGTGCTTACATACATGTATGTGTTAGTGATATTATTGAATGACACACTATATAGTTGAAGGCAAAGAACATTAGCAAGCTGATTAAACATCTATATTGTAGAGTTTGTAGAAATTGATGATCTCATTGAAATGTTAACATCGTGTAACATCCGAAACAAACCATAGTATACATTTCACACTGTTGTTCATAACATGCAATAAAGAGTATGTTTCTAAGTGAATTTTCTAAGGAGTTTTGATGACTACAAATTATTGCTATTAGCTTCATATTTCACTCTGTTAGATCTCATAAGCATTTTTAACTACCGGTACACGTTCTTGAAATGAATAATATACCTTACAAAAATTGAGTGGTCGATGAAGACAAACTTGGTATACATGTATGTGCTAAACTAATTAAAACTGCACAATTTTTTTCCATAAATGTTACAGAAGTATTTTTCTGCAAACAATTAATGTAACTGAGGTCAATAATACCTAAAGAAAAGCAATTAACTTGAATAAAGTTATAATGTTAACAGTGTGTAACGTCCGAAACATCAGTGGTGTGCCATATGAAAATTATTAGGCAATGCACTGGTTCCCAATTTTTTTGCATGTATTTACCTTATATCATCAGTTGTTATAATAAAATAAGTTTGACCTAAGAAAAAAGCATTTTACCTATTGAAATAAAAACTTGTTATTGTCAAAACCCTAATTTAGGGCTATTTTTCACTTTCAAGGGATACAGAATCTGTATTTTTCAAGATAGAAACTCAACAATTTGCATGAATAATCTCTGAAACATATTCTTAAAGACCCAACATATTTAAAGGTGTAGTTAATAGCAAATGAGTTTTATATCACAGTTATTAGATATGCTATAGTTCACAATAAAATTGTAAAAACTCAAAGTATTCATATCTGGTGAATAAATAAGGAGATAGATTAAGGTCCAGAATTTGCATTTCTCAAAAATATGATTAGTCCTGATCCTAAAAATAAAAGTTTGAAGTGAGTAAACATAATTTCATTTTGGACCCATTTGTGGACACATTTGGTATAAGTTAAAAAAACCAGTGCCACATACCATTTTTGACGAGCACTCGTGGAACTCTGTACCAATATGAAATGACTTATGTTTAGGATACAAACGCTATAGAAACGATCAGTATGGCACCAAATTAATATCGCCATCTCAGTTTTTGTGTAGCTAGCTTTCCCGTGGGCGGGGCCGGGGGCGGAAGGGGGTCGAAAGCTTGGAAAAGGGATATTGACAAAAGTCGTGTAAACTTTTTGCTTACATTAGTTCGCAGCGTGCTAATATCACAGCTAAATCCCACTGCCCCCCCTCTCTCTCTCTCTCTCTTCTCTTCTCTCTCTCTCTCTCTCAAAGGGGGGGGGGGGGGTACTAGCCCCTCCTTTCACTTCTTTACGCCAAACGATCATCTTCCAAATTGCTTTCCCGGCTCGATTTCAAGGGCAACTGCATATCCTTCCAACCGGTTTGTGATTTGTGCAAAATAGATTGTTACTCAACTCATTAGTTTAATCATCGCCTTAACTGAAGCATAGCAAGAACCATCGGATAATAATAATAATAATAATAGCTCACATTTATAATGCGCCTAATACTTTGTTTCTAGGCGCACCACATATTATTACCCTGGTCATCGGATTCAGGCTTTAATACCCGCAACACAGTGGACATTTTCCACTCACTGGAGAGCATTCCAGCCAGTCGCCATTTTACCAGCGCCACTTGCTCATCCAACCACATTAACTTTCGCATCCTAACTGGTATCCATTCACGATATTCAACAGCATGATTCTTATTTGTTATTGTTTTTAGGTTTTTTAGGTGCAATCACATGTCCATTTTATGGTCAACTGTTACATCATAAAGATATAATTTCGTCTAGTGTGTTAATTTTACTCAATGCATTAAGAATGCTTAGTTTAATAAAGGGGGTGTATCATGGCAAGGACTGGTTAACGTCATATACGTCTTCTTTTGGACAACTGCACGTAAACGAATATACTTTGTTAACATTACTCGCGACCTAATCTGTACATGACGGCGCGCTAGCGCCCGAAACAGACCGAAGTTCTCCTCACGCTTCGGTTTCGCGTATGTTTCACGCACGTGATTGCTGCGGTCGCTTCGTCCGTAGTCGTATTAGCGTGCTTTCGATGTTAGGCACCCGACACAAGGCACTTTCTCTTTCTGTCTTACCCTATCAGATTCTTTGTTTCTTCCTTCTATCACCTTTTCTTGTGTTTTTCTTTGTTTGTATCATTCTATCACTTCCTCTTTCTATCTTACCCTATCTTATTCTTTGTTCCTTCCTTCTATCACCTTCTCTCATGTTATTCTTTGTTTTTATAATTCTATCACTTTCTCTTATGTTATTCTTTGTTTCAATCATTCTTTCAATTTCTCTTTCTGTCTTTCCTTATGTTATTCTTTGTTTCTTCCTTCTATCACTTTCTCTTCCTGTGTTTCCTTATGTTATTCTTTGTTTCTTCCTTCTATCACATTCTCTTATGTTATTCTTAAGTTCTTTCTTCCTTCTATCACTTTCTCTTTCTGCCTTTCCTTATGTAATTATTTGTTTCTTCCTTATATCACCTTCTCTTACGTTATTCTTTGTTTTAATAACTCTATCACTTTCTCTTTCTTTCTTTCCTTATATTATTTTTTGTTTCTTCCTTCCATCACCTTCTCGTTCTTTGTTTTATTATTGCGATCTATGCTCAAAACTGCAGTCGACAGTCGGCCGTAAACAATTCCAAAAAGCGCGCGCCGAAGTTGACCTATACTTCCTGGGTCAAACTGCGAGTGTGATGCGGAGTGGCTGGGCTCGAAATGAGCTAGAATCAGCGTTGATGAAAAATCGCTTGAACGCTAACCGCAGTGACCTTGTTTTTTGTAACGGCGTTTTGATTTGTGATTCATGTTTGTGATTCTAGCTTCGAAAATTCGATTGAACGCACCCTAAGTAGCAGCAGAAGTAGACGTAGTAGTAGTAGTAGTAGTAGCAGAAGTAGTAGTAGTATAAGTACGGTAGTCGTAGTAAGAGTAGTAGAAGACATTAGTAAAATCCGTTGTAAGAACTAGAAGTTGTAGCATTAGTAGTAGTAGTAGTAGTAGTACAAGTAGTCGTAGTAAGAGTACTATATAATTAGACACTAGTAACATTCGTTGTTAGAAGTAGTAGTAGAAGTAATAGTGGTAGTAGTAGAAGAAAGGGTAGATGTACAACAATGATGTTGTGCTAAACGTTGGCGTGGTGCTCATACTAGCCACAAACACTGAATTTGGATTGCTCCAGCCCGTTGCTCGAGTGATCTCCCGATGAACCTCATGCGCAGGCTCTGTTGTTTGGAACGAGTAACCTGGACGACAACCAATTTGACGCTTGCATTGCGGTACTATATAGACTTCCAGTCTTAAAGAAAAATAATATCAAAGACAGCATATACATACCATTTTTGACGAGCACTCGTGGAACTCTGTACCAATATGAAATGACTTATGTTTATGATACAAACGCTATAGAAACAATCGCTATGGCACCAAATTTTAATTGCCACATCATGTGTAGCTTTCCTGTGGCCGGGGCCGGGGACGGAAGGGGGTCGGAGGCTTTGAAAAGGGATATTGACAAAAGTCGTGTAAACGTGTTCCTAACATGAGTTCACGGCGTGCTAATATCACGGATAAATTTAGCCCCCCCCCCCCCCCCACCCCCGCCCTTACTCCCTTTTCCTCTCTCTCTCTATCTCTTTCTCTTTCAAATACAAAGGGGGTGTACTAACCCCTCCTTCCATTTCTTTACGCCAAACGATCATCTTCCAAATTGCTTTCACGGCTCGATTTCAAGGGCAACTGCATATCCTTCCAACCGGTTTGTAATTTGTGCAAAATAGATTATTACTCAACTCATTAGTTTAATCATCGCCTCAGGGGAAGCATAACAAGCAGCATCGGATAGTAATAATAATTATAATAATAATAGCTCACATTTATAATGCGCCTAATACTTTGTTTCTAGGCGCAGCACATATTATTACCCCGGTCATCGGATTCAGGCTTACCCGCAACACAATATATGCACATTTTCCACTCACTGGGGAGCATTCCAGCCAGTCGCCATTTTACAAGCGCCATTTGCTAATCCAACCACATTAACTTTCGCATTCTACCGGGTACCCATTCACGATATTCAACAGCATGATTCGTATTTGTTATTGTTTTTAGGGGTTTTAGGTACAATCACATGTCGATTTTAAGTTCAACTGTTATATCATAAAGATATAATTTCGCCTAATGTGTTAATTTTACTCAATGCATTATGAATGCTTAGTTTATTAAAGGGGGTGTAGCTTGGCAAGGACTGGTTAACGTCATCTACGTCTTCTTTTGGACAACTGCACGTAAACGAATATACTTGTTTAACACTACTCGCGACTTAATCTGTACTTGACATTGCGCTAGCCTCCGCGAAACAGAACAAATTTCTCCTCACGCTTTGGTTTCGCCCGTAGATACCCGATTGGCCTCGAGTCATTGTTATGGTCAATTAAATAACACTTATTATTAATATCTTTCGCAATCTAAGCCTCCAGTATCCGTACCCGTTAACCTCTCATATGTGTCGTAGCATTTTTCTTCTTGTATCTTGTTATGTTTGTTTTTGGTGTGTGTATGTGTGAGGGGGGGGGGGGGGGTCCTTCGTGTTTTGTTTGAGTATTGGCAGTAGTATAGTACATACATGTTATTGAAACTATCCTTTTTTTATCATTTTAATTAATAACAATATATGGCATGTGAGGGTGCAAATACCTGAGGGCAATAGAGCTTAATTTACCCTGACCCACAAGCAATTCCTTATCTGGTACTTTGTATGTATATTTTTCATTTTTGTGTTAAATTAAATAACGCTTATTTAATGTCATGCTGTTAAGTAGCTCGTGTTAACTGCCATTATACAATTGATCGCAATTTATTTGTCATATTTCTTTACTGAGGGTACAGCTTTTAGTTTAAGTATTATACGTAGTAAGGTCATATTCCGTTGCGACTATATATCTGCCCTCATTTTTGCTGTGTGGTTAATCATGTATACGGCTACTCGAAAAATCACAAAGCATGATAACAATAGCTATGTTCATACGACAATCCGTTAGCTTAATGGTTATCTCAGCGTTTTAAACTGTGATGTTGTCTTCCAGTTAAATTAATAGTGTACACACTCCTGTATTCCCTCGAGGTTTTCATCCGCGAGTGATCTTATGGTTAATGCGCAAACTAGAAACATCTGGGTCCTTACTCGATGTGTTGTGCCGTGTCGACGCGATTAACTTCGATTTCTCGCCAGCTTCTAGTTACTACGGAAGCTTGGCGTATAAACCTCAGAGCAATTCTTTTTTTTCCCAGTGTCGCATGTTGTTAGTGGGTCAGTATATAAAACTTCGGGGATTTGCATTTACGTAAAGTTTAAAGATTGACGGTGCTGTTGGAACATAGCAACTATCAGATAAAAGTGAGCGTAGCAAAGGTTGAAGTTGAAAAGAGTGTGCTGTGATCTGTAAAGCATTTTCGACGCAAAGCAGAAGGCTTTAAACATCAACCCTTGGGCATAGAGGTGCATCTGCATAATTTCAGGGCATTTGTTAATATTTAGTTCTTATCAAGGTATTCAGTGTTTGGAATATTCCCCTATCATGGTACGTGCATAGATGTATTATTTTATATTTGAGTGTTTTCCTTTTCAAATTTGTTTGTATCGTGCATGGGCCAGTTTTTTTAATAAGTCAAGAGTCACTCTACCCCGGTAATCAGGTACTAGCCATTGTGGTTACTGCCCTAACAGTTGATGCTTTCAAGGAGACCGCCCGTCTTGTCATCAGATGGCTGCAAGCTCCTCTACGTTAACTTTAGGATCATGGTGTTTACTTGCGCGTTACTATTTCATCATTATTTATCATAACTAACCATGTTATAAATGTCGTAAACGACAGAGTAGTTTAAGCACTGGACTTGAAATGTAAAGGTCGTGGGTTCGATCATTGATGCGGTACCAATGTCTTTTGACAACACTGTAAAACAATTTGTGTTTGGTTACTAACATGTTTTAGTCCCAAAATTCAAACACATATAGGTGTTAATATTCAAACACTTTAAACGCACGTTATTAGCACTAGTTGTTTAAAAAAACAATCAGTTTTTCAGCGTGTTAGCAAACAGATTGTCTGTTACTGTTATATATTGAGTGGTTTATTCGTTGTGAACATTTTCAAGATAAGTAAACGTTTTTAGAAACGCTGCTGATAACAGTTAACAAGCACTATTTTCAGACACAATAAAATTGGTTGAATCGTTTGAATGCGACCACATGCAAATGGGTCAACCGTTGTAAAATTTAGAGCGAAGGCATTGATCTACATTTACCACTCCATACCCAGGAGATAAATGGGGACCTGGTAAGATGACGAAAGGCTTTGTGTTGATAATGGTCATATGCCCTCACGATGCCTATCTAGTAGAAATATTTCCCCATGGAGTTTAGATAGTGAACATTGCGCGTGATTGAATCCCATGACCGGTATAATAATATCTGTAAAGCGCTTAGAGATGTTTTGTTCGTATTCAGCGCTATTTAAATCCAGATAAGTATTTTCCATTTACCAAAGAGGGGTCCTGTTTGGGTGTTTCTGCTGTTGCGCAACATAACAGCTTTGAAGTTTGGCCTCTAATTGTCCCTCTGTTATTAACGAATTTACACGCTGATTTGGTTAGCTCTCAAATTCTTCCAAAGGAAATAGGGCCTGAATTACTTGACAACAATACTCCATATTCATAACAAATATAGCTGGCTTGTGTAATACGGAATTACAACAACCAAGAATATGTTAACATGCATCAGTTTCACTTTATACTCGTATTTTGATACCACTTTGTCTCTTTTCAACCATACAAATTCCGTTCTTAGCTTTTGAAGGTGGCCATCGCGTTCCTCATACTCAATCAACACTATTACGGTGAGATATTATGGTTACTACATTAATATTATTTAAGACAATTTGAATGTATAAGTGGAGTTTTGGACGAGCGTACTCGATGTAAAAGAAGCAATTGAGGGAATATGAGAGGTGCCGTGGTGTAGACGATGTGCCACAGGACTGTGGATCACATGGTTCGCGGTTCGAGTCCCACCACTGCACTAATGTGTTTTTACACCATATTAATCTACAGTTACCACTCTTCACCCGGGTGAGGTAAATAGGAAACCGGGTAGGAATTGATTCCTTGAATCAATTCAGCGCCTTGGAGCGACTGGGCTAAAGCCTAGGTAATAATAGTACTTTTTAGGCGCCTTGAGCATCCCCTGGGATGGATACGGATCATAACGCAATACAAATATAACTATTTGTATAGTTTTTGTGTATAAAGAATTAATTGTTCGTTTTGAGGCAGCAGCAGAACAACTTCAATTTCGTGAGGCATATGAAGATAAGGAATGTAACATTCTAGAGCCAGACTTGTGTTGAGGTTTGAAATATTTCACACTGATAAACCTCGCTGATAATTGCATATTGTGAACGACACTGAACACAGAAATAGGTCACATCATCCTTTCCCCTTCATTTTCCCTCTCTCTCTCTCTCTCTCTCTCTCTCTTTCTCTCTTTTTCTTTCTCTCTGTCTCTTTCTCTGTCTCTCTCTCTCTGTCTCTCTCTCTCTTTCTCTCTCTCTCTCTCTCTCTCTCTCTTTCTCTCCATATTATTTTATGCAACTACTCGATAATGTGTCACCCGCTTCTCCAAGAGCGTTACTAAAGTAGTGTTACGTAGCTAGCTCATTCAATTGTCAAAATCAGCGCGTTCTTTTGTATATAGAGAGGATTTCAACCAAAAATTAAATTCAGTCCCCTAATTTGCTCGCTTTGTACTCTTCTTATTAAATACAAATCGTATGCCATTCATCATTTGCCAATTAAATATTCATACGATTCATTATAGCACAGCCCACTTCATTTCAAACTCATTGATTTTCATCGAACAAGTGAAAGCATTTCATTCTTTCACCATGTAACCTTGACTCATTTATGAAATAGTTTGTGGATTAATTACCCTTTTTTTCCTTAATTTTGTATAGATGTAATGTGATGACAACGTTTATGCATACAATTAGCTTGATGAAAACCACTTTATAAAATAGATGCTTGCATTAAATTAACCCTTTCTTATAGTATGCAAAGGGTGATTAAAAGTGATGATTGTAATTAAAACAATGATAATAATAATGACAATTATAATAACAAGAACAAAAATAATAATATCGATATTGCTAACAATATTACTGACAAAATATCAAAGTTTCAATTCTTCTTTTCATTAAAAACTTTAGGGTCATTAGCTTAACAATAGAAAAGAAAAAGTGGGACTTACGTCAGCGTTATAGTATGCACAAAATTTACCGTAATTTTTCTTCTCCTTCTTTCTTTTTCACCATATCTACGTGTAAACCTAATGTTAGATATCCAATACTTGTTTTGTTTTTTTGCATATTGTTTTAGTATTAGTATTACAGTACATTGTAGCGCATTAAGTGGTACAATATGAGAGAGTGAGCAGTAAAAATACGTATTATTATTTATATTAATCTTTCCTTCTTTTTCATCTCCTACTCCTTCTTATCATTCCATTTGTTCTTCTTTCTCTCCTTCTTCAAGTCTTCCGCTTCTTCTTCTTTTTCTACTACTTTAACTTGTCTTTCTTCCTTTTTCTTCTCATTGTTCTTCCTTCCTTTTATCTTACGTAAAAAAAAACAGGTGTTTTAGGTGACGAGACTTGCCCTGGAATCCCCCTGGACATCTGTCCTTATGGTATCTCCGAATATACTGGGAAATCGGTCAAGTTTGTTCCCAAGTATTTAACACGTGATCACCCTGAATATGACGTCAGAACGCCAGAAGAAGCGACGGACAAAATAAACTTATACTGCGCACATCCAGGTACGATAAACTATTCCTTGTATCCTCTCTCTCTCTCTCTCTCCCTCTTTCCCTTCCCTCTCCTCTGTATATATCTATGTACCTTTTTCTCTCCCCTCTCTCTTTCCCCCAATTTCTCTCCCATGTCTCTCTCTCTCTCTGTCTAGAGCTTAGTATAAGGTCAATTTTGAATTTTATTGTTGACGTTGTTTTTGTTATTGTTGTACAGTTCAGATTCACGAGTAAGCACAACATTTGCATTGTTGCCCGTTAAGTCGGACGTTTATTGTCTTACCACTTTTCATGAAATGATTGAGAATATGAATGTATTTGTTAAAAGTTTGCATATTTTTAGAACTTCATTTATCAATCCGAAGAGTCAAAGAAATTGGTCGTTTAAAGTTCTGAGAAGATAACAAAAACTTATCGATCCAGATAAAACATATTCACCCAGCCATTTCAATAAAGGTATTCTAACTGTATGGGCAACCGTGAATATGGTGCTGTTTGACTTTGAACACATGATTTCTGTTTTTTAAAGCATGTTACTCCCATCCTTGTCTTAACGGAGCGACTTGCTTTGAAGAGCTTGATGGGTATAGCTGTTCCTGCCTCGGAGAATTTATCGGAATACATTGCGAGCATAATGATGGTAAGTTATTTGAAAAGCTCTCTGTTTTGCGTGGACTCAAACCTTCAATCCCTACATGTAAATATTGCGTATGCAGTTTCAGTTTATGTATACCTGTGTGCGCGTGTATGTGGATATAAAATTGGTATTCTTTTTGATGATATGATCATTGGTTTCGGCCTCGTGTGCCTCTAGTATGACTAGAGGGTTCATAAAATAGTTTGGCCTCTTTTACTTATGGTCTCCTGGCTGTAGCCCCTGTTATCATGCTTATTCTCAGATTGTATTTAACGTGCACACGATCGCACAAACTTCCGAGGAATCTAAAAAATATATATTCAGCATAGCGATTGAAATACCGCTTCAAATCAGATTACAACAACAAAATATATATAGCTACGAAAGAATCAGCGAACGAAGACAGTCAAGACAAACCAAATATCAAAAGTATGCTTTATTAATAGTAAACTTATAAGGCCATCAATTCATTGTTCCCAATGTGTGTACCAAATACATATTTTGGGCACAACTAGAATGTAATAAATAAACACAAATGCATAATTATGATCCGACTATTTTCATTTTCACTGATGCCGTACTTTTCTTCTTTACAATCCCAGTCTGCCCAGTCGGTTGGGTGTACGGGTACACAAAGTGTTTCCTGATTGTTAACCAACACTTAAACGTTGATTGGACATATGCTCGTGACTTCTGCAATCGTCTTGGTCCAGTTACCATGGGCAACGGAGAAAAGGTTGAGCCTTCTCTGCTCTTCATTGAGAATGTGGAAGAGTACGATTTGCTGAAGCCTCTCGTGATCGATTTAGTGATTCCGATGAACTGCATCTTTGTCGGGACGGCATGGAGGTGTTACACGGACGCAGCAGGGACCACAAGTGATTACCGAAGTAAGTTAAAAGTTGATGGCTTGAAGAGGGTTTGCTTTTATCTGACTGGATGGATTAAAGCATGCACGTATACGAAGATCCGCAGTGGGTCAATAGCAGAGCAGTGGTCTCATAACCAAGATGTCCTGGGTTCGAAACCAAGTAGAAGCACTCTAGTGCCCTATATTTAAAGGCGATGAGTTCACTATTAGTTCAGAGCGTGGTTCTGGCCCTTTTCGGCAGATGGCCCTCGGGTGACCACAGGGCTGCCCAGCTGTTTTGGTCGATCAGGAACACATACGTAATGTTTGAAGTCCACCTAAAAAAATTTGACGTCGAGCATTTGTCTACTCGTCTGAGTATGATCGGCACACATCGCCCATTCATGTCAAATCCGTCCCCTCATTTATGTGGCAAATGTAGATCAATGTCTTGCCAAAGGACATTAGTGACGCAGCGGGATTCGAACCGCGGACCTCTGTTACTCTCACCATTGGTCTTTCCATTATGATCTTTAGATAACATTTTTTCTCCTTTGAACTTTCAACAAATGTAAATTCTGTGGATTTGTACATCCCTTGATAAACCAATGCCAGAAATGGTTATGGTTAGAGGAAGTAGTGGCATGAACAACCTGCCATAGTTAAGTCCAACTTCAGGCCGATCTTAGTCTTTGGGAAACACTCCCCTGATAATGTTAATAATAATAATAATATTGGATATTTATATAGCGCACATATCCACGCTGCAAGGTATTCAAAGCGCTCCAATATTACCCCGGCTCTGCTAGTCTACCGATTTTGGTGCTCACAGCATTCAAGGAATTCCTTCCTACCGGTCCCCATTTACTTTACCTGGGTGGAATGTGGCAAATGTAGATCAATGTCTTGCTAAAGGACGTTAGTGCCGCAACGGGATTCGAACCGCGGACCTTTTGATCGACAGTCCGATGACGTGTCCACTCGTCCACAACACCTCTACATGTTGATACTTACACCTAATTGTGTGCTCTCTTACAGATTGGGGACCAACTCAATCAACTACCAGTACTGACCTGGGGTGTGTGGTGATGATGATGTCCGACGGTAAAATGTACGACTTCGCTTGTGGGATTGCGATGTCACTATTAACCACGGTTTGTCAGGTCAACCTATAAGGGGGAATACCGGTACACCGGCATTTGATAACAAATCAGAAATTTACGATAACACGCTATTCTACAAATCTTAAACCCCCTCCATCTACCAGTGACAAGAAAATGAAAGTTAAGAAAACTGGAAAGAAGGGGAAAAGGAGAAACAAGATGACCTTACCCCATTTACGACCCTCCTCCCATTAAATGGGCTGTAGCATGACAAGACAATGTGTCTTTCCCAAGGCCCACTCGGGGAAAATCGGGTATAATACAACTACTATACTTACGACGCGACCTCAGTAGCCCTACGTAATCACGTGCGTGTGACATACGCGAAACCGAAGCGTGAGGACAATTTATGTCTGTTGTGCGAGCGTTAGCGCGCGCTGACCCAGTTAAATAAGTCCATTTGTTTACGCGCAGTTGTCCAAAAGTAGACGTAGATTGCGTCAACCAGTATTTCTCATGCTACAGCCCCTTTAATTGATGTTAATGTTATTTCGCAGTTTATTTATTAAACGAAAGACGTCGCTCTCCCCCCCCCCCCCCCCCTCTCCCGTACCATTAGGTTGCCTGTGTCTCAAATTATAGCTGTGCAATTTACCAAGAGAGCATTTACCAAGCCAGACCAGGACCCTATTTCATAATTTGTTATCTATAACAAATGCTAAATTTGTATGACAAAGTTGCTCTAAACCAAACAAATTCCATGAATTCAGTTACTTATAGCGGTTATTTAAATTTGTTATTTATAACAAGTTTTATGAAACATGGCCTAGATTGATAGCCTTGCTCAAGACAATTGTTATATAAATAACACGATCGCAAATATTTAGAAAAATCAACTGATGGTTAATTTCAATACTCTATTGTATGTCCCGTAGAAAACATGTTTTGGTTACGTTATACCTCATTGTCATATTAGTTTTTTTCTTTTTCAATTCTCGTTTTATTATTTCTTATATCATAATCTCAAACTTTAACAACATATATCATTAACATAAGTTCATACAACCAAACATGCCTTTTCCCCCTTGTTTCATACATAAGACATAAAGTTGTACATCTGCAACATAATATAGACTTTTACCTATTTGTTTCTAATGTACTCTGATAGTCCATTATGAAAATATTGTATTGATTTGTTTTTATTGTTTCGATTCTGATCAATTTCTGAAGCTCTGAAATACAGATATACTTCAATCCAGATTTTTTAAGACCATACCCCTTTTTGTTGCGTAATAGTATCATTTTATTTCTTGACTAAAGTACAAATGGAAACCAGCATAAAAATGATTTGAAGAAATTATTACATTTACATAAAATTAAAGCATGAACAATGTCTTCACTTGCTTCACATGTTTTACATGTATCATAAGGTCCAAGATTTCACTTCAAAAGATTCTTTCTCACTGGTAGAATGTTATACCGTAAAGCGAAATTTGTTCAGCTTATTATCATTGATGTTAATTTTTTTTTTTTTACAATTTGGCCAATTGATATCTTAATCTAAAACTGTTCCCAAAATATACGACGTTATGCTTCATTTTCCCACACTTTGAATGATGACGTAAAAGGCCCATGAAAATGAAAGTTGATTTTCAGAAAAATAGCTGCGAATGTGTCAATATTAATTGTATTGTTTTTACAAAATAAAGAAGTAATTGGTTGACAGCCCGAATTCCGCAATTCTTTATAATTTACTTTCAATTAAGTTGATTCAATGTAAGGTGATATTAAAGAGCTGTTCGTCATGTTAAAATGTTTGGTACTTCAGAAGTTTCAGAATTCCTAGCACCAACATTTCTTACGCCAGCTCGTTGAACATATTACAAAGAAAATTAAATGCAGTGTATTTCAGCTACTTGTTGTACTCTTCCACTGCTGTAATGTATTTTCAATGGCGCCATCTTTGGTGAACTTGTACATAGTGAGATTTCCGGTTCGTTTACCAAAGTATAATCACATCGCGCGCCTCCTGGTATGCGTAGATACGTACCGCATTGTGGAACATGGTTGTCTACACGTCAGAACATCGTAAGCAGCAGACGGCAGTTTGCGTAAATATGAAGTAGTGTCAGTGAAATACTCTGCCTTCAAACAATATTCAATATTCCATTCGATTTCTTTATGGTACGTTAATGCGAAGATATATACATAGGCACAGCTTCTAAAGCTTCTCTTTAAAGGATGTAGGTTTATTTTGCTCTTAACTTCTATCCAAGTAACAGCACAATACTTTCTTTTGTTCGATTTGCAATCATGACAATTTATTATGTGTATATTGCTATGTTGTCTCATAGTTATGTTGTACTATAAATTATTAGTATAAAATAATATATTGCGGAAATTCATGCATATACTTCCCCTCATTTCTTCTCTGTCTTATATCTCTTCTCTCACTTTTCTTTTCACCCCATCTACTCCTATCTCATTCTACTGTCATCTATTCATGGATTTTGTTAATGAGTAGTTATATATTCTTCAAATCAAAATTCAAAGGGTTCCTGGAAGCATCGAACAAAGCATAAAAACATTTCTTTACTAATGAAATTTACCCAAGCTGAAATGAATTCTTGTTTACATCATGGAATTAATTAATCGTATGGACTGGTCGTGGACCTTTCCTCTCTCGTATTCTTTTGTTCTCTCTATCCTCACCTCTTGTTCTCTCCCTGTGTCTTTCTCCTATTATTGTCTCTGCCCTATTTTCCCCGCTTTCACACGTACAGTAAACACATTATTTAAAGCTGATTAGTTTAAAGAGCTTGTATAAAGATATAAAGACCGTTCCAAACGCTAGCTAAGGTGCATGCATGTATGTGAGCATGCGATAAGCACAACATGCCATGCTACCGACTCGCGCTAGATGAGCTACCTCTCGCAGCCGTCGTTCACACTTAAAAGTTTAACCAAAGATTCAATTCCATTCGATCGTTTATTTTTTTTAAATCATTAACAAAATGTACATCATGTACAATTACAAATACAATTCATGTAGAGTAATATAATAGACGTAACAAATTGGAACCAATCAAAGTAGGAGCTTGTGAGTTGAAAATTTCCCTCAGTACATTATCATAATCAACTGTGTACATAAATGAAAAGTAAGAAGAAAGAAAGATAAAAAAATTACACTTATACTGTACAAAACTGACAAATCACCAATGATAAATTACCACACACATCCACGCATACAATCAATAACCGATTAGTGGAAAAATACGCAAGAATTGTGTTTTATTACCTTCTTCTTTCGTACTTTACCCGCCCGCGAGGCAAAGTTTGAAAACATACCGAGCTCAATGATCCCAAATGTAGGGTGGCGTATACTTTTGTTTCAAAAGAGGGACCGCGGGCAAATAATGATGTGCAATTGGAGTACAATTATGTCTTTATTCGTCTCATTTTGTATAGGTATGACATTATTATTTGTACTCCGCAAGTGTGATTAATCTCTATACAAAAGTAGGGAAGAGAGTGAGAGAACGAGGAGAGAGAAAAAGAGAAAGTGAGACAGGAAGGAAGAGAAGAGACAGAGAATGAGAGAGAGTAGAAGAGAGAGAGAACGAAAGAGAGAGAGGATGGGAGAGGGAGAGAGTTGCCAATTCGCGTTTGATTGATTACATTTTTAGAAATATATACATTTCTTATCCCTTTTTTAAATTCCCTTTACTTTTTTCTTACATAATTCATTTTCTGCTTTTCTATTTTAAAAAAATGATATCAAGGTGGATTTCGCCTTAAGTGATAAAATGGATCTTCGATTCCCTTTAACAGTAGAAAGAAAACGACTGAACTATTGTCGAGAAAATCAAACCCATGGCCAATATAAATACTTATCTATTGAATGTCCCATAGAACTCATTTTCCGATTACGTAATATGTCAATGTCATGTTCGCACAAGGCTCTTGAAATTGATTGACGTTGATTTTGTTTTCGAAAATGGTTGCTACTTTGTGTTATAGCCTGAACCTGAGACCATTTGCCACGGCGCCAATCATGCGAATGGAATTTATTAATTGAGTAGACCACTCATTTACAACAAACCGACCTAATCCATTCAATACAGGAACGGGGATGCCCCCGGTATTGTAGAAACATTTATATAGCACTTAAAGAGAAGGTTGAGTTCTGGGAAGAGGTGAAAAACAAGTTGTGAGCGTTATCATTCTTATTATGCAAGTGTGGAAGAACATCAGATAAGACATGTTCCCTGAAAAGCATGGCTCTTCAAATGTCTTCATATTCTAAATATGTCATGTAACATCGTAAAACTCGGGGGTAGGATTTTTACGCCACGTGTTCGTGTAGTCCCATATACATCTTTCTGTGTACAGTGTTTGTAACTTTACCAAGACTTGGCCAAATTTCTTATAATTTTGATCATTCCAGAACCTTGCAGTAGAACGCGGACAGCTCGTGGATTCAACAAAAGATTCCATTTGCAATAATGAGAGTTATAAACCAGCGGTGATAACTACAATTCTTTGTAGTAATAACCTTATGGTGTTTTTTGTCATGGTGTATTACTGTTTTCGTTTCATCTTTGTTTTTTTTCTTTTGATATTCACTTTGTATTTATGATAATAATGATGATAATAATAATGTATTCATATAACACATTTAGCGCATATAATATATGATAAGCTCTCTGGATTCGCCTACAACCTGCTTGGCTTAGCCGACTCCGGTTGTAAACTGAGTCACGTCTTTCGGATGGTCGGTCCACATACGTAAATAATCATATCTGATTGATGCACGTCTGTCAAAATACAATAACCCACACATGTTCAAGTACGCGCTATAATTTTTTTATTAACAGAAAAGGTGACTTCTGAGATATTCTTTTAAATTAGGGTAGATTGCTGGGGAGGTTATTCTTCATTTTTTGAGCAGCAGTTATGAATGCTCTGTCGCCAAGTGTGTGACACAACTTGGGACATGAGTGGCTCTGTACGATGTCATGAGAAGAGTGGAGGGAGTAGCGGGATGGACATTCAATTTATTTATCAAATTTTATATAATTTCCAGGATAAGTAAGGGAAATAAATGCATATTAAAATACAGTATATTACAAGCAAACAAAGTACAGCAATACATACGGTAACAATAGAAAATAAACCATCAACTAATGCCCTGAGTTATGATGAAGGCTCTCCTCATTAGCTGTGGTATAATACATGAATATACAAAAATATACATAATTACATTAGATATATATAATCAATAACATGAAGATGCAAAAGACAGATCATATAGATCGTAAATATAAAACAATATTATTTTGTGAAGGTCGTAAGAGTGTAACGATTCACAAGATGAAGGAAGAAAAATGAATCATTTTTATTTGGCAAAGAAAAGCTTGAAATAAAATCATAATATAGTGAACTTGATTTGTATTGTAATTGTTTTGTTGACAAACACTCTTATAGATTAAACATCAATCCATAACATCATTAGTAGTATTGACGATAAAGGCACAATGGTATTTCATAAAAGGTAGAAAAATGAATTGATAATTATATATATTGCATCACTGTGACAGTAACATGTAAAGTTATAAATATATATACATACACATATTCATATATCATATATCAATGTATATAACATAGAGAGTTAGGAGCGAGACCTCAGATGCATTCGAGGGTGAGAAGAATTAGAAATAAATACATAACAAGAAGTAAGCCCTATTTTAGTATTTACTTAATGACCGATAATGACGAAGAACTTGTTTCACATGACAGGCAAATTATTAATCCACACGAATATTCATATGTTTTATTGATATTTATTTCGATGCAACACAATAAAATACCAGTAAATACACGAAAGTCGATATTTTAAAATAGGTTGAGTTATGGGAAAGGTGAAAAATTATTTGTGAGCTGTTTTCGTTCTTTTAAACTATAAAAAATGTCCCCTAAAAAGGATGGTGCTTTAAATGCCAACTTATCCGAATTATGACAAGTAACAGCTAAAGGTTGGGGCGACCACTTTCATGCTACATGTTTGTGTATCCCCATACACATGTATGTGTATAGTGCATGTGACTCTCATCAAAATTGAGCTAATTTTCTATATCATTTGAATGATTCTAAAACCTCTAGAACCAATAATTATCATGCGATAGATGATCAACCTTTCAATTCACTTCCAAACAGTTTCTTTTCACGAAACCGTCGTATGTACAAGTTCACCGACATCCCATTGAAACACATGCTAAATATAATAAACGTATATCAATGGGATGGCGGCAAACTTGTACTTATGACGGTTTCGTGAAACGCTGCCCAGAACTCAATTTTTTCTTTAAAGTTGACCAATAGTTTAGAGGGCGCTTTATATATATGTAGTCCCAGCGTTCCTACTTAAATATCACACCACTAGAAATTTGAATGTACGGTATAAGACCTCCCGAAAGTGATATATAGAAATCTAAATAAAGAAAACACAAATAAGCAATAATTTCTTCAGGAAACATTCTCTCTGAAAGAAGAACTATCTTTCTTCAAAACTTAATTATTCATACCCTTGCCAATTTGTGTAACATTTAAAGTATGTGAAACTACTAATTTGTCCCAATTTATGTTTCATTAGAATGTGACATATAAAATCTTATACGAAATGTATTCAACACAGGCCCTTAATCAACCAGGCAACCTTTCATTATTGGGTTATCATGTTTTTTTTACAAGAGTATGAATAATCAGTCGTTAAATGTACTGTATATTGCGTTTACTTTCTTTTTTCTTATAATGTACTCTTCAGTAAAATGAATTCGACAACAATTTGGTGATTTGCGCCTTCTTCCTTTTATCAAAATTGTTTACGCTTTTAGTATTGCTTATGTTATCATGTATGTACAAATGCATTACTAAAGTATCTTACAAATACATGATACTTTAAATTTAACATAATGTAATATATATTTACGTGTGTTTAGCGCCTGCTGTAAACACAATTAAAAAAAAACGAGTTTCTAAACGATTCGAAAGAGATTATAATCCTTTACTTGAACATTTTCTTATTATATGTTTTATATTACTGCTAGTAATATAATAAGATAACCATAATTCCAGCATAAGGCTACGGGCTAGTTCAGATATAACCCGGCTAAACTGCAGCGGTTATTTGTGATGACGTAAAGTGTAATCCCCTCCCCATTTTAGTATATTATAATACAGAGCTCAGTGAATACGCGCAAGTCCTTTATTGCGTACAGTTGCCATTTATTTACGCGTGGAAAATAAAACAACGACCGCGGCTGCTTTTTCCCTTTTTTTCGGCGGTTTACCGTGCCATATCTGAACGACCCTTAAAGGTATAGACCAGCTTTGGAAACGCCCCCCCCCCCCATCTCAAAAAATGGAATGGAAGCTCTTATCACCAATTATGTGAAATAATATGTTTTGACTAATACGTGATGATACAAATTTTGCCGGGAAACCGCCTACTAATTGACATATTACGTAAAGTATACAGTGCTTGTAAGTTTACCAAAACTGGGCCAGATTTATTATCATTTTGATTATTCCAGAACCTTGCAGTACACACCAATACTTATATGCTAGATGATCAACCTTTTCTGATCGATTCCACAACGTTTTTTTACAATGCAATCGCATGACCAGAACTGGTATATACATTTAATAAGACTCGAATTCGTTTGTTCCGTGTAAAAAGATGTAAATGTCTTCTAATAAACTATGGTACATCAAATCAAAATACTTTTTAAAAAACAATATACAAAACAAATACTCATTTTAATTTCTTGGCTTACAGGTTTCAAATAATGTACAGACAAAACGAATGCTATTATTTCAAACAGAGTCAATCGTTTGAAGGTTCGTCAATTAGAAGGTTCATAATTCTTAAACACTAGTTTGCCTATAATACACATTTCGTCTACTTTACAGAAGGTCTAATAATCATTTAATGAATGACTTCTTTGTAGATTGAATGAACAATATACCATATGAGTCACATACCTATAAGTATTATACCAAATGGAAATTCACCCTCTAGATGCTTCTGAGTGGAAAACACTCATTCTGTAATCCCGCAAGGTTTATCACTACTCATCTGTCCTTTCTTTCAGAGTGGTTTCCTTTATTTTTCAGCCGGGATTATCACTTTTGTAACGTCACCGCACTGTCGATCACATGGTCAGCGGTTCCAGTCCCGCCCCGGCAAGACATTAATCTATCGTTGCCACTCACCACCCGGAATAGTTAATGGGTACATGTTAGGAATGTATTCATTGATTGCTTTGAGAGCATCATAAGGCCCCACAAAAATCATTTGGTTGTCCTTGACCGCCCGCTCAACATGTTCGGCCCGCTCGTATTTTTTTAATTTTTGTTTTATTTTATTTTTTGTGGGGGGGGGGGGAGCAATCTTAAACGCCAAACATACCATTTTATGCATTTGCAAGGATCAAAATGCGCCCCGTTGCCAGTTTGTTCTTTTCAGTACGCAATTCTGTTTTGATAAAACTTGCCATTTTTATTTTTCTATGTCAAAATGCCGTTCATTCAAATCAGGTTCTGAGCATTCTTAAACTCATTTTAAAGCCCATATAGACTAGTTTACAAGGGGGATTAGACCACGCTGCAAGGTCACTAGACAGATGGTTATCTTATCAAATCAGATCATGGGGGACCAATGGTCACCGATTAGGCATTGTTTGCTATATAGAGGGCGCAAGTAGCTGCTGTATTTCAAAGCCAAAAATAATTTATGTGTTGGTCTTGATATTCATTGTACATTAAACTTGTCTTTTACCATATTAAAGTGTTTTGTAGACTTTGGTTGTTTAAATGCTTGACATCCCAATGATTTTTTTTTAATTTAAAAAATGGGGGGAGGGAGGGGGAGGGGGGTGGGAAAGAAGAAAAGGAAAAATGAAGTTAAACAAATAACAATAATAATAATTTAAAAAACCGCCCGCCCGCCTCTGCTCCAGAAAAGCAATCGAGGACAACCAAATATTAAAACAAAAATTGGCCTAAGGGAAGCTGAACAACAGCCCGGATTAGAGTAATCCTACGTGTTGGTATCTTGAAATACCCTATGTTTAATATGTGCGTATAATAAATGCAGCTTTTATCAAAACGAGGTGATAAGGACTGTTATATATATTTTTAACACTCCAAAACGAGGTGAACCGACTCCTAAAAGAGTGGATTTAAATTCTCAACGAGTACAAGGCTCTTAAAAGATTGATTTCAAATCCCAAACGGAAACAAGGCTCCTACTAGAGGAGCGGATATACAGTTGCAAACGAAGCAAAAATGACTCCTCATGTAGTGGATTTCACTCCAAAAAGAAGTGTAAAGGACTCCAAAAAGATTGGATTTTCCATTCTTTTTAAAGAGCAATGTTGTGATCTCATGCGGAGATGTTGACTTGGCAAGATGTGCCTGTACGAGAGTTTATATTACAGTCTTGGTCGTGCATTTGATCTTTGTAGGAAATCACACAACTATCGTCCTCTGGTTGTCCAGGACCCCAATCTATAGAGGAAAAACATTAATACATACATTTAAGTATATGATGAATAATAAAGGACATCAATATTTGACAGGGGAATCCTGAACCACACCAAAATCCCAAAACTAATGTCAGAGAATATCATAGGCACTGGTATGGAAAGCAACTGAACTAAAATGGATGTAGCATGTTTTGGAACCAAACTCATTCTTTGAAGCAAGTTGTTATCATCAGTCTACTAGAAATTAGTACATTCATTCAAAGAGTCAATTCCGATAATAATAATAAAAGTGGATGTAGAGTGTTTTACATACACACGGTTATTATTGAAATTGTAATAAATATCATTCAATGAAATCAACATTACTCTTTAATTATTGCCATTTGTATCAGTCTGGAGAGGCAGGTGATCAAAGAGGCTGACATCGTTGATCTCGGCTACAGCTTACGAGAACAGACAGCATTATTTAAAGCCCCTCTGCACTAGTTTGCCGTGGAGGGATTAAACCTCCATGCAAGGTGGTTATCTAATCAAATCAACTCGTAGCTGACATAAGAAAAAGGGCATCATGGGGATCAACGAGTACCGCTTAGGCATTGTTGGCTGTATAGAGGGCGCAAGTAGCTATAAGTAGTGCAATGTGGCTTTAAAGGCCTAACTTAAGGGTCTCGTTGTAAGTCAGGCTCGTGGACCATCGGGCTCATGGGTCGTCAATCCCATGCCCTGTCGGTTTCATGTGTTTAGAGCCTCATGTTGTCAGTCTTTTGAGCGGTTAGTCTCTGAGCAGTCGGTCTATTGTGTCGTTGGTCTTGAGGACCGTCGGTCTCTTAGGCTTTCGGTCTCTTGTGTTGTTGGTCATGTGGGCTTTCAGTCCTTTGGGTCATTGGTCTCATGAGCTGTCAGTCTCTTGGGCTGTTGGTCTTGTATGCTGTTGGTCTCGTGGCTCTAAGTCTCGTTGACTATCAGTATTGTGGACCGGTGGTCTTGTGGGCTGTTGGTCTCGTGGTTGTAAGTCTCGTGGGATGTTGGTCTTGTGGGCTGTTGGTCTCTTGGCTCTAAGTCTCGTTGACTATCAGTATTGTGGACTGATGGTCTTGTGGGCAGTCGGTCTCTTGCGTTGTTCGTCTTGAGGACCGTAGGTCCGTTGGGCTATCGGTCTCGTGTGCTGTTGGTCTTGTGGCCTCCAGTCCTTCGAGTCATTGGTCTCATGAACTGTCAGTCTTTTGGGATGTTGGTCTAGTAGGATGTTGGTCTCGTGGCTCTAAGTCTCGTTGACTATCAGTCTTGTGGACCGATGGTCTTGTGGGCTGTTAGTCTCGTGGTTGTAAGTCTCGTGGGATGTTGGTCTTGTGGGCTGTTGGTCTCTTGGCTCTAAGTCTCG
This sequence comes from Strongylocentrotus droebachiensis, assembly GCA_035222895.1. Classification (NCBI taxonomy): domain Eukaryota; kingdom Metazoa; phylum Echinodermata; class Echinoidea; order Camarodonta; family Strongylocentrotidae; genus Strongylocentrotus; species Strongylocentrotus droebachiensis. Next base: position 393,990 of record JAVYIG010000736.1, read on the forward strand.
TTGATTGTCAATCTTGTGGGTTGTTGGTGTTAAGGGCTCTCAGTCTCGTTGATTGTATCCCTCTGAACTCACCTCTATACGGGCTGGTAGTTCCTGCTCTATCAGTCACACACACCCACGGCGCGTTGATAGTCAATCTGTTGCAATTCATCCAAGCCCAAGAGTTGGGCAAATGAGTCTTGGAAAGAGCAAATTCCTCTGGGTTCTCTAGAAATGCCAGGGATGGACCAATCACATCTCCGTTGCCAAGGGTAACCGCATCTAGACCATCGCAGAAATCATGTGCCTCTTGCCAGTTGCGTGACTTGTCGCCGTCAAAGAGGAAACATTTTGTTACTCCATACACCCAGTCACCTGGGCAGATTTCTATCATAGGTCGAAATAGAAACAAAATTGATGAAGTTATTACAGAAGAAGGAAGGTGAGAAGCATGTTATATGGCAGATTCTCTGGGGGTATAAAAACCAAACAAAATCATTATGGCATTCATGTAATGCAATTCTATACAGGTAATGCCACTTTGAACCGGTAATGCCACTTTGGACAGGTAATACCACTTTGGACCGGTAATGCCACTTTGGGCAGGTAATGCAAATTTGTTCAAAAAATTAACATGTTATAATTATTATAATGAAAGGACTACACACCCTCAAGAAAGATTACCGAGAATCATTTCATAGACTCCTCAATCCTCACTCTCTCTCACATGGTGCACCTCACAAAAATTATACCAATTGATTTGGGATAAAATACTCTTTCATAAGATGTTCACTAAATTACTGTTCATAGATGGTTCTTAAAACAATTAGCAAGTGATTCTGTATCAGGGGCGTACGCAGGATTTTTTCAAGGGGGGGGGGGGTTTTAAAATATTTTGCTCCCGTAAATTTGAAAATCGCGCCGGCCGAAAAGTCGCTCAGTGGGGGGGGGGGGGGGGGTAAGCGGAAATTTTTTTTTTTTTTTTTGGTCTCAAAATTTAGTTAAGTCAAAGTTAGGTTTTTTTAGGGGGGGTTTACATACATTGAAATACCAAAGGGGGGGTTTGAACCCCCAAACCCCCCCCCCTGCGTACGCCCCTGTTCTGTATCATTGTTGAAAGTTGATGAAAAACTGCTTAATTTTTGTATGAATGCTACTTATTAAATTCCTTCTAGCATGCTAGAGGGTTAGAACAGTAAAAGGCTTCTACTGTTCTAACCCTCGAGCATGCAAAACATCCTGAACAAATTCTTAAATCACAAAGATATTCATGGTTTTCTTTGAAAGCGTCACTGGTCAACACCCTCTAACAGTAAATTCTCCAAACATTTTTTGAATTTCCCAACCGTTTTTCCATGAAAATAAGACATGAGACAGGATTGTTAAAATCATTCAACTTGAAATGTCTTGAATGCATTATAGAGGCAAATCATACCCTTTTTTTCGATTTACATTCACCTAAATTGTAATTAAGTTGTAATAATATAGTTGGGAGAATTAAGGAATCGATCAGATTGGCTTTTCCCAATTTGTATCATTAATAATGGTCCGTTTTCAATCAAACTTTCAGGATATCTGTAATTGTACATCTAGCATTAAAGTCACTACCTTAGCACCATTTTCTCTCATTTGAACAATGTTACCAAGTCCCTTTAACCTATTATTAATGAACTACATTACTTAGAATCATGAGTGCATACATCATATGTTACAATGTCGGGCAAGCCCAAGGTAAACTTGCATGTTGTTAAGAATAACCTTTATTTCAAAATGTAAGGATAAAATCTAAATATGATAGTAAACCGGCTTATTGTTATTATAGATAAATTGACTGCTTTGAAAGAGCTGTTTTATAGGCTCAAGGGGACGTGCACACCCGGCCATGAACCGCGCCTAGATGGGCGGCGCGCCAGGGGTCATGGCAGGATGTGCACGTCCCCGAGAGCCAACAGCCAGGCCTCGAATATTAAAGCAGTCGATATGTCTTTTAAATGCCGAATGGAAACATCTACCAAGAATTCTTACCTTATCCTGTTATTGAGTTAAGATTAAAGGTTAAAACATCACCGAAACTGTCTGTAAATCTTCGCTGGAAACATGTCTGAAAGTTTCAATCATTTAGGAATCGCAGACACAAAGCACTGTAATGTGCCCGAGCTCGCTCAAAGACAATATTAACACGTACACGAATGGGGATCTCAATATTTACTATTTTCCCGATACCCAGAATATTGACTGTTACTGGCATTGTTCGTTTCTTTACGGGAATGGCTTGAATCACGACTCCAATTTCGACCAATCAGATGGCTAGATTTCTAAAGAAAGGTATATATCATTCAATATTATCTGCATCATACCAATTTCGCAACGTGTTCCATTGTATCCCTCTGGGCACGTGCAGCTGAACCCTTCAAGTTCCTCCGAGCAGGTTCCTCCATTAAGACACGGCTGCGAGTCACATGCTGTGCAGTATAGAACATACATAATACGATCGGGTGTTCAAACTTCACATTCATTTTAAAATTTAGCCAAGAGCTCAGTATGGACTGGTATCAGTCTGGTGTCATTGGGGACTTTTAGATTTGCACAACGACAACGTGGATTGCTACGATTGACGTCCTTTTAATGCACTGCCTTGAATGGACGTCACACGTATCAGTCCACGCAAATCTCGCTGGTATACTACTAATACTACTAGAACTAACAAAATGATAACAGGTCAGTTCGTGGAGCTATAGATAGTTCCCTCCCATAGATCGTGCATGTGGGAGGGAACTATTTAGAGCTTCATTCATGTTTCCTTTTTTTGAATGGCAACTGCGCGCAACAAACGAATTCACTGCTCTTTGTAATATACGATAGAAATGTGAAGCGCATTACACTTTAATAAGTAAACGTAAAAAAACGAAATCCAAAAAACAACATACCTGGAGGTGCGCAGTACAACTTGATTATGTCCCTCCCTTCGTCTGGCGTCTTGACGTCATACGCAGGGTGATCACGAGGCAGATACTTAATGAGTTGCTTGACCCATTCGCCTGTATATTCAGACACTGTATTGGGGCATATGTCCTCTGGTATTTCATCGCATATCTCAAGACCACGGGTGCCTGTGTTACAACACATAAAACAAAATTATAGCTACAGCAAACACTACACAAATGATATATGAAATAAAACAACTAAACATCCAGATCATTGTTATTTGATGTGAACTTAATTAACCTCAGGATTTATCCGTTTCTGAAAGATATCTGACAAATAAAGTTCAATATGCTTTCTTTATCGCATTCTAACTATTACCAAAAATGAATGCTGAATACAGAATAGCACCAAAATGGACGGCGAATATAACCCAAATTGCACGTACGTGCAATTAGATTATTCATTGAATACCATGTGACCAAGAATCCTCCAATCATACGTAAAGGGTCAACTTAGGTTGGGCAAGGAGGGGAAGAGGGAGGGGCTTACTATTAAGATCCTAGTTGCTTACATAATCAGGGAAGGAATGAATAAATCATGACTTCTATTGTTCGGTTTTTTTAAACGTTCAGGTGGTGCAAACATGTGGTAAAATAGGCGAATATTTTGTTATTTATGGGCTCGTTACTCCTCTTCCTTTTAATGTATTTTGTTTTCTTTTTTATATCTGTATTTATTTGTTTGGAACTCTTAAAAAAAATATTTGTCAAATTACGGCCCTCTTACATTTAATTATGTATGTCTCTCTAAAGTAAACATTTTCTGTCCCTGTCATTTTGTTCAAGTCTCCGAGGAAGCTATTCTTTACATGCTATGCTTTTCTATAAGTTCCTGCACATTTCACAGCTGTGTGCTTTTCTTGTCTGGTTTTCCTGTATATGATAATAGGTATCAAACAAATTTGATGATATGTAACTGTGTAGTTTGATTATTTTTTTAATTACTATAATCCGTTTTTTTTAATTATTAAACAATGTCTTTTATGTATATTTTGTTATATATTGTGTATCTACATGTAAAATGTGAACCAATAAACTCAGCTTACTCAACTCAAGAATAAACAAAAACAAAATATTAATTACAAAATCACATAATCAATCCCCTATCACCTCATCATCAAAACAGAAATAAAAAACATATACAAAAAAAATTATAAAGTACTTACCCTTACTGTTCTGGGCGACTATGAAAAAGATGATTACGAATGTTCTGTTCTGTGAAGGTAAATAAAAAAATCGTGTACCAACAGGAATTTTTAATAATAATAGCTGCATTATTTTGTTGCGCACGTATCCACCCGAGTGGATGCTCAAGGTGATCCTACAAATTAGTATTATTACCCTGGCTTTTACCCAGCTCATTAAGGCGCTAAAAGCATTCAAAGAAAAGATTCCTAACAGGAAACCATTTACTACATATTTGTGGAGATTTTCAAGTGTAGATAACACATCTTGCTAAAGGTCACCAGTGCCGCGGTGGGACTCGAATCGCAAATTGTTGCTATTCAGAGCCCAATGATTTAACCACAAGAGACCGAAACCTCGAATTTAATCATAGATAAGCCTAAATTTAATCAACTCCTGGATTTTTTTTGTAATTTGGTGATTTGTGGAATTCTACTGCCTGAACTACTTTAATGATTATTATACAAATATTTACCGCTTTGAGAGGCACAGTTAAAACTAAAACCCCAGGAGATCCCGGAACTAACCTGTGACCAGAGACGAAGGCGAGGAAAAAGTCGAGTAAAGACAAAGTGACATACCAACAGCAAGTTTTTTAAAAATATATAGCTTTCTATTGCGCATGTATTCATCCCAGGGGATGCTCAATGTGATCCTATAAATAATTACATTTTGTATTATTACCCTGGCTGTAGCCCAGCTGCGCTGAATCGATATACATACCACCGAAGACTCTAAGTGCTGATAAATTAATAAAGGGATAGTTGAGTTTCTTTGCAGAGCGCTACACAAAATATTTTTTTTAATGAGATAATGAAAGACGGAGTGTCAAATCCAACGAATATACAATTTAAATGAAAAAAATCATCTTTGATTGATAAAAATCGGTTCGGAGGCGGCTGAAATATCCATAAATATAACCATTTCTAATATTTGTGGTGCCCCACAAATATTCGGTGATTTTGACCCAGTCGTTGAAAAAACGAAAAAGCACCTTATATGTTTTATTCCAACCAATGCCGATGTTGGCTTTTTGTTATCTATTTGTTGTTGGTAATAATAATAAGCATAACCAGCCGGCCCGTGTATTGTTATTATTAATTTATTAATAAATTAACGGTCACAGTATCTTTTTGAAAGTGAAGCTAAATATGTCTGATCGTATTGGGTAAATCTCACACATTAAAGATAAAGACCAGTTATGGTCATGCGATTGCATTGTGAAAGAAACGTTGTGGAATGGATCCAAAAAGGTTGATCAACTAGCATATAAGTATTAGTGTGTACTGCAAGGTTCTGTAATCATCAAAATGATAAGAAATTTGGCCCAGTCTTCGTAAAGTTACAAGCACTGTACACATAAAGATGTATATGGGACTATACGCACACGTGCGCGACACCTGCGTTTATCTCTCACAGACCAATAGATAAACTAATTTACCAAATATATGAATTAGTAGGTTGTTTCCCGGCAAATTTGTTATCATCATGTATTAGTCAAAACATATGCTTTCACGTGATTGGTAACAGGAGCTTCCATTTCATTTTTTTGAAATTGGGGCGTTTCCAATACTGGTCTTTACCTTTAATATTAGGTTCTAAAAGAGCACTACAGAAGTGTCATAAATAAGAATAAGAGCAATAACCCTGCACTTCGAAGGCATTTGCGGTCTGAAGCAATAACTCAACTATCCCTTTAAATAATTCAGAAGAGCGATACTTATTGAGGATATTCGCTGCAATATTTGACTTGGCATGATTGCAGCAATGTGAAACGGTGTCGAATTTTGATTAAAACTGGAGAGAGTAGATATTTATCAAGATTAAGGATGATAAAGAAACGTCAATGAACGTGACATTTTTAGTGGAAGCTCCTCTGCATGATGATTGATAATGATATTAATAATAATTAAAAACGGTGCTTATAAAGCACTTACCACCGAAGACTCTAAGTACTGATGAATTAATAAAGGGATAGTTGAGTTTTGTTGCAGAGCGCTACACAATTTTTTTAATTTTTTTTATGAGATAATGAAAAACGGAGTGTCAAATCTCAACGAATATACAATTTTAATGACAAAATCATCTTTGATTGATAAAAATCGGTTCGGAGGCGGCTGAAATATCCATAAATATAAACATTTCTAATATTTGTGGTGCCCCACAAATATTCGGTGATTTTGACCTAGCCGTTGAAAAAACAAAAAAGCATCTTATATGTTTTATTCCAACCAATGCCGATGTTGGCTTTTTGTTATCTATTTGTTGTTGGTAATAATAAAAAGCATAACCAGCCGGCCCGTGTATTGTTATTATTAATTCATTAATAAATTAACGGTCACAATATCTTTGTAAAGGTGGAGCTAAATTTGTCTGATCGTATTGGCTAAAAGAGCACTACAGAAGTGTCATAAATAAGAATAAGAGCAATAACCCTGCACTTCGAAGGCATTTGCGGTCTGAAGCAAGAACTCAACTATCCCTTTAAATAATACAGAAGGGCGATACTTATTGAGGATATTCGCTGCAATATTTGACTTGGCATGATTGCAGCAATGTGAAACGGTGTCGAATTTTGAATAAAACTGGAGAGAGTAGATATTTAAAAAAAAATGTTGTAAATGATGAAGCAACGTCGATAAGCATGACATACATGCTCTAGCGTATTGTATATTTCAGATAATGGAAATTGTTGCATCTAATCTTAATGCACAAATGGAATAGGTCTATAATATAAGCATACAAATTAAGCAAACTTTAAAATTATTACATATTTTAGGATCAGTAAAACAACTATTTTGTTTAAAAATACGACTATCCTATGTCTGGGAACGTCAACATTCTTTACCTCAGCTACAAGCTTTGGGAGATAGTCATTTATATCAAGATTAAAATCAAACAAATTACAAAAACAGTTATAAATACAAAGCCAAGCTTATCGAAACGTTGCATCTGTCAAGTACAATAAAGCGAAAATGACATACAGAGGTCTTTGAATTACTGCTAGGTTTTAACAAACCTTCTAAATATCAGTATCATTTTTCTTGCATCTACGCTTCTTCTGTAAATTGTATTACACCTTGACAAAAAAAATGTATAGAAAACCGGAGTGCAAGTGAAAGACGGTGTTATCTGTGTAACAATACGCTTGTTTCCCAATAACTGTTCAGGGAGTTGATTAAAATTATGCTTAATTATGATTAAAGTCGAGGGGTAGTGGGCTTGTGGTTAGGTTATTGTACTCTGAATCACAATGATGTGCAGTTCCGCCGCGGCACTGATGAACTTTAGCAAGATATGAATCTACATTTGACACTCTTCATTCTTGTGTAGTAAATGGGGTCCTGGTAGGAATTTTTTCTTTGAATGCTTTTAGTGCCTTATTCTCACCGTATCTTGAACAGCCTTAAGAACATTATAGGAGTCATAGGGACTTGCCCCCTCTCTCTCTCTATCTCTCTTTCTCTCTCTCTCTCTTCTCTCGCTCTCTCTCGCTCTCTCTCTCTCTTTTCTCTCTCCCCCTTCTCTCTCTCTCTCTCTCTCTTTATCAGTTTATCAACACTCTTTTTAGTTTTTTCTTAAGCAACACTTCAGATGTTACTGTCCGTATTGTGCATTGATAAAACAATTTTACCTCCCCATATTTCTCTGTGCCACAACTTCATTGGCATTTACAATGTTTACCTAAACCTTGAATCAGCAGTCAGTGAACTTTGCTTGATTGAATAAAGCATTATTAAAAACGGCTTGCTGGTCTAATGCGGGAAATTAATTCGATTAGTAATTGATAATCTCACGGAAATTCGTTTGATGAACCATTTTTAATGACATGAAAAATTATGCATCATTTTGATTAGTGTTGACAGTGAGATCAATTTTAAGGTATACTCATTATCATAGTTTGGTTCTCAAATGAACTTAAATGATGATTACTTATGATACTTTGTCGAAATAACATGTGATTATATAACAAAAATGTGTCATTCATAAATTATTATACAATGAGTGTCATTGCCATTTCGACAATTTGGTTTTGATGGCTTTATTTTCATTAAATGAATATTGTACAGTTAATATTGAATAATTCCTTAATGTTAGTGGACCTACACAAGCGTCAAGACGTTACACCTCGTAACATGTACTGTTCTCATGCATATGACGACGTGACAGACATATACCTGCATGTATATGCCTTAATCATAAGGACATCATGATGAGTAAAATTGGCAAATATTCTTAATTTACCTCCCTTAGTGATTTTTGTTCGTAGTCTTTAGACTTAAAGCAGCTTTATCTTGTCTAAAGGTATAAACTAATGAAGACCTGTGGTGAACTTTATGTTATAACTTCCTAGGAGAGACTACCTATATAAATATAACCAAGTTTGTTTGAAAAAGTAATATGTGCCTCGAAAAATCATAAAAATTATGAAATAAACAGATTTTCCATTTTTGGAAACATATCATCTTCTGATGTTTTGAAGATGCTAAACTCTAAAGATTTGTACGAGTGTATGTAATAAAATTCCTAAATGTTACACATAAAAATGAAGTATTATTATAATTTTGTTTAAAACTGAAGACAACTCGAGGAGGTCCCTCCCTAATGTGGTGGATGTTCTAATCACAGTCGGTTCACTTTCCCTACATGTGTCGCAGAAGCTGACAAATGACTGTTTCTTTTTTCATACGTTTCCTAGACAGGTACATGTACACAATTTTATAAGGGCTTGGAACCTGAATTGAATATTAAATTATTTGAAATCCTTTGTGAGATTCCACTGCCTGAACACCTGCGATATGCATACCCTCCGCCTTGTACTTCATGTTATTAAATAGAATTCTAATTATACATGTACTTGATTTTTATTTGTATAATTTAGGAATTTCAGTTCTTCAGGTTATTTATGCTTTCTGCTGTCATGTAGTTCAAGAGAAGGTTGAGTACTGGGGAGGAATGGAAACTTTTCCATTGTTTTTTATGCAAGTGTGGAAGTACATCAGGGAAAAAAAGTTCCCCGAAGAGCGTGTGACTTCATATTCTAGATATGACATGTAACTGCCCTACAAAATGTCCTTCTGATGCACGTGTGGGAGTGAATTAAAATAAATATTAATACAAACTCACTCACAAATTGCATCTCATCTATATCCATGACAACCGTAACAGACCTTGTACGTTGGTCAAGATCAATGCATGATAAACTCACACAGACGTAGTAGTATAACAAAAATACCATTACATCATTTTGAAAATGTTTCATGAAATTCAGGTACCATTTACCTGGTGTTAATGTCGTCACGTAGTTAAATCCATGACACTAGTGACTAACATTATACATGTATCATACATGGTAAGAAAAAATACATTATATAAAGAGCTTGATTCCAAAAGGAACTAAATCCATACTTTATCAAAATTGAGTTTTTTGTCTTATAATAATGATTTTCTCAATATGGGGACAAGATGCACTATATCACTTAAACAAATTAAAAAAAAGTATAAAAATATTGAGGTGCAAAATCATGTTTCATTCCAAAAGGAGCTAAATCAATTTTGGAGACTCTTGAGCAAATCAACTTTTTTTATTTCTCCGCATTCCCTTAAGCCATGTATCTTCACGTTGTTGTATATGCTAAAGGTGTCGCCTTGGTATTTAAAATTTAAATTTAAATTTAAATTTAAATTTAAGAACAAAATTCTACAATTATTTCTGATTTGTATTAAATGTTTAGATTTTTGGGGATTTAGCTCCTTTTGGAATGAAACATGGATTCAGCTTCTTTTTTAATTGAACAGATTTAGCTCCTTTTGGAATAAAACATGGACAAGTTGTTTACTTTCTTTTCAAAAGTTTTTTTAGTCGTGATTTTACTATTATTATTTAGAAGGAAAGGTTTGCTACTAAATTTGAACAAATTTCAGTGACTTAATTCAGAAAATATGTCATTATTTAGGTCCAATATCATGTTTTATTCCAAAAGGAGCTAAATCCACGAGAAAAAGAAAAAAAAAACTTAGCAAAAATCAGAACAAATGGTAGATTTTTTTTTTCTTATCATATAGTTGGTCCAGGGTGACACCTTTAACATATATAACAACATGAAGGTACATGGCTAAAGTGAAAGTGGAGAAATAAATAAGGAGATTTACTTAGAAGTACCCAAAGTGGATTTAGCTTTGTAATGAAACTCTTCATCATAATGAATCAGTCTGACATAGCAATATAATACATTTGAAACGTGAAACAAGCACGAAATAACATCTACATAGAACTGGCAAAATGTTCTAGACTTGTAGGTTAAGTAAACAAAAATTCAAGCCTGTGTTACTGATCTCCTGAAGTTGGAGTAGATTTAATTTGAAATTATCTTCCTCTCTATATTTAATAAACATAATAGAGTAATGTGAAGTGTCGTATACTAGATTGTGTATAGCATAATTAGAGTATGGTATTACCGAAGAAATGTATATTTGTAATACATCTCTATGGGTAATACTTCTGTTGATTTCAATCCAAACAAATAGGATCATTATCATTTAACAAAAAATGAATCCAACAAAAAAATAATCAAGCTTTAGAGCAACATAATTAACTGACTGCAAAAGTCAATGTGTTAAATCGTCAACATGTTAAATAGTCGATATTTAAATAATCTATATTTAATTAGTCAAGAGTTTAACAGTCAATAGTTAATAATAATTTCGTACATACCATGACGGCATACACAGAGCTCAGGACGTGTTGATGTTTCACAAGCAGACGCACCGATGATATAACCAACAAATATTACCATCCCCTCAAGCACACGGGCATAGGCAGAGGACATGGCTAGCGGGGGGGGGGGGGGTGGGAGTGGGCGGATCTTGTGATTTTAGCTGATTAATTGAATACGACTAGACTGCGCACACTATAAGAGAGAATGACTGAATTAATTCGATAACGCTGACGCAATCAGTATTTTTATTGATTATTGATGATGATTATTGATGATTGTAATTTTGTTTAATTTGTATTTGACTGTAACTTTGTATAAGTGATTCTAAAGAAAGCATGTTTATGCTTGAAGAGCATGTATATGCCTGCAGAGGCGTTGTGGTTGAGTGGAAATGTCACCGAACTGTGGATCACAAGGTCCGCGGGTCAAGTCTAGCCGCGTCAATAATGTCCTTTGGCAAGACATTGATCTTATTGACGCTTGGCCGGAATACTCCTCAGGGAGTGGAGAATGTGCATAAATTGTGTGCGGGTAAGCCTCAATCCGATGACCGGGATTATACTACATAATATATGTATGAAGCGCTTTGAGGGGTTCTGTGGTCCTGAAAAGCGATTTGGTTTCGAACCAGGGACCTCCTTGTTACGTGACCAGTGCTATACCACTGAACCATTGCGCCTCCTCAATATATTAATCATTATAGGGTGAGCATGGAGTTGATTAATGGTGGTTCAGAACGGCTATCTATGGATAGTGAACTGAGAAAGGGGAGAAGGGGTAGGGGCGGATACACACAATCTTCAAGCGGGAGTGGGGTAGGGTGGTGGTTAGAGTAGTGATGGGTCCTTTTATCATAGTTTCACGCCCCTTTTAGCTCCCTCGATATATCTCTTTGCACCTTCTTGTCGCCAGTCGATTGAGTCGTAGGTTGTGGGGTTGAAAGGGGGATGTGGCACGTACCCCAGTCCTACTGTAACTTCGCCACTGACAATAGACCCGCCTCCGTTGTATCCCCACCGTAGAACTCAGTACAATAACGCGACGAAAAGAAAAGAGAAAGGGTGGATCTGCATGCAATCATGAAGCTGATTGTCTGTATTATTTGATTCTAGACAGTGCGGTAGTTAAGTATTTCGCAGGCGCATGGGTGCTTTCAGCATCACAAGTTTATTTTCATTAATGTAATTACATTTTCCCCAGTGACCTTGCACGCACACGCTATAATAAAAGGTTTCTGACATGCATGCACATGTTCAATGCAAGCTACGCGGGTAGTCAGGTAGATTGGGGGGGGGGGGTGACCCACCGGGTCTGAGAAAACGCGTTGCTTCTATCAAAGTGTCTTTTATTTAAATAGTTGAGTTCTTGTTTCAGACCGCAAATGCCTTCAAAGTGCACGATTATTGTTTTTTATTCTTATTTATGACATTTCTAGTGCCCTTTTAAATGCTAACAATGCTAACGAAAAAGTATGATAATAGTAATGATAAAAGTGACTATTCTATATTCCTTCTAACTTTATCACACGAAATTTTCTTTGACATTTCAAATTTTGAAGGTACTGTTAGACCCCAAAATGTGTGAAATTTAGCCAAAACGATCATACTAATTCAACTCCACTTGAACAAAAACGTTGACCGTTCATTAATTAATAACAACAATACACGGACCAGCTGGTTGAGCGTATTATAACCAACACAAAAAAGCCAACGAATAGCCAACATCGGCAGTGGCTGGAATAAAACGTAAAGGGACCTCAGGTGCTACAAGTATTTCGTTTTGTCAACGGCTGGTTCAAATTATCGAATATTTGTGGGGCTCACAAATATTAGAAAACGTTATATTTATGGATATTTCAGCCGTCTCTGAACCAATTAAAGTCAAACAAAGATGATTTTGTTGATTACATTGTATGTTCATTCAAATTCGGCACTCAGTTTTTCTTTATCTCACGAACAAAAATTGTAGCGCCCTCTGCAACAATAGTTAACTATCCATTTAATACAGATGCCCAATCTTAATCCTAAGCTTTAACGGACAAATCATAAACACAACATGTAGCATGAACACAAGTTGACAAAAGACTTAACTCCGTTTTGTTGACAATCAGCCATGCATGAAGTCTCATGTCTACGGCTGATTGTCAACGAAATGGAGTTAAAGGAAACCTATACCCAAAGAATAAGTGTCGGTATTCTGAAAAATGAGATGTATTCCTGCCCTTTGATGTACAATATTCCTTACGAAAATGTTCAAGATATATATAAATGAAGATATTCTTCGCATGATGTGATGCCTGTCAGCATAACATGGGCGCAGCCATTTTCTTGAAAATGTGACGTACCTGTTGAAGTTGTACATGTATCATGCACCAAGCTTTAGTTGGAAATAATTTTTATTTCAATAACGAAGCCTTTACTTTTCGATGCACAAAAATAATAACTGAGATGATAGAAATTATATTAGTTGAAAAAATATAACAGGGGCACAATTGTAACAAAATTAATTTATAAATACTACACTATAGCAGTTGACAAATCCATTTCATTTATGAGAAATCTTCACCCCGGAAGAGCACTAAATTATTTATGCAATTTGCGTTCTGGCAATTGTAGTACAAAGGATAATAGCAGGTGAATGAAATGCTTCATCACTACACACGTCTGGGAAAGAAGCATCCATAAATGTGAATACATTTACTTGATAAAAGACTTCGCATAGTACGTCACATTATCAAGGAAATGGCGATGCCCATATCGTGCTGAGAAACTGTACTTTATTTTTGCTTTATACCTCTATCATACACTTTGGTGGGGAATCTTGTATATTTATGGGCAATAATTTAATAAATCTCTCAGAATAAGTAGAGTTATTACTGTCTTGGGGTTCGGTTTCCTTTAAGTCTGTTGTCAACTCTGTTGCTACGGCAGGCACCCAGTGTAACGAATTCGTTTGATAAAATTATGGAAATGCAAGCACTACTTAAAAAAAAAGAACTTTGCCATTCCTTGCTCATTTTTCCTGATTAAGGTGTTATATGAAAGAGCAGAAACTCAACTTTCTGGAAATGTGATTTTCCCTTTGAAATTCAGATACCGTCCGCCAAATGAATTTTTGGTTTCCTCTCTTCAAATTCATTTTAATCACTCATGCGTGGAATATGTATTATATGAGTTGCATCAAATGAAAGAAGAGGATCTAAGCTTTCCAAATAAGTATCATTTATCAATTATAAATGTGATTAAGTTATGATAAAACATCGATAATTATCGGTTTCGTTTTTTCTGGGACGCACTGTATATAGGCTTATTATAATTTGAATAGGGAAATCCTTTGATATCTTTGATATACGCCTCGGGCTAAAGAAACTACACGTGCCATTCCCTCCGAATGCAGATTATTCTAAAGATTTTCTATTTTTAAAATAAGTTGGTTGAAATCTCAAAATTAAATATAAAGACCCAAAATAGTTCCTGTAAGAGGACGGCAATGGATATCTGTACTTGCGCTGTACAGCAAATGTTCACTCTTTGAAATTAGCAATGAATAATTGAATAAAGCAATTAGCGATACCTTCAGCATGGTAAAATAGTGGTTCCGCAAGAGGAAGTGCCTGTACTACTGGTCTATGGGATTTCGACTCAGCAATGTTTTGACCCATAACTTAAATAAACAACAATTTCATATCGCCGGTGTGTTCTCTGGCGGCTTCATGTACGTGGAAAGCGAACTCGAAAGCTGTGATTGTTTGCGCTGTATCTATATTTATTTGGTTAATCTACTCTTTCATTCGCGTTGATCAGGGGGGTGTTTCACAAAGATCCTAAGTTGAACTTATCTCTAAGTTGGACTTAAAAATTATGGAAAGCCATTAGCATCTTTGAAAATATTGTGTAAAAGTTATTTTAAAAGGCATAAAATGCTGATTCAAATCATTAATATATTCTATTATCATGGGAGATTTCATGTTCTTGATGTGGAATTTATGAAAAGTCTAAAATACTTGAATTTCTGCTTTTGAATATATTTCATTTTAAGGCTCTATTGGCTGTCCATAATTTTTAAGTCCAACTTAGTGTTAAGTTCTACTTAGGATCTTTGTGAAACACCCCCCTGATCATTTACAAATCATAGTTGTGAAAATTAACAGTTGTTTTGTTACATCACTGATCAGTGTCCTCTTAGATTCTTCATTAAGCAGACTCAACTGTATTGCTAATTTGGTAGTTTCTTAGGTGCTGAATGTACGTAAAAAATGAAGTACAACGATTAATGATGAGAAACAGTTCAACAAAAAGGACAACAGTTTAAAATTAATGGCATACAAAACAATTTCAGTTTCTCTATTTGTCTTCCTTTTTAAGTTAAGCATGGCTTCAAGATTACATAAACAAATAGTCTTATACCAATTAATATATATCAACAAATTAATATTTTTTCAAAGTTATGCCATTATTATTCATGAGACATTTTTTGTACATAGCTCAAAATGATAAATTCTAAAAATAGTGAGTATGCGACCTACATCTATACTACACATATATATAACAATAAGAAGCCTAGCATTACTATCGAGAAAAGTGGGTGGAATCATTATCAGAAATGTAAGATTCTACGAATACTGTCTATACGATACGAACTACAATTTTAAAAAACCCGACTCCTTTTTTTTTTTTTTTTCCAATCCACCATAGTGTCAACTCTCAAGTACGTCCTTTCAACACCTTATATCGCTCACGCAAAGCGCGCGAAAGGCCCTTTTACGAGTCTTCTTAAATGGAGATGGTCGTCAGTTTCTATGTGCAGTATAGGTCAGAGATCACTGACACCAGACTGGGTGGAAAACCATTAATGGGTGTACAATTCTCGCACTCGGCAAACCCGTGGTCCCGTCAAGAAACAACCCCTAGTCTTTCGGAGAGTCTTTAGTTGAAATCAACAAGTGAAGCCTTGACTTGTATATAATGCTCCGCATTTTCCAGCAACCCCCTATATGTTAAAGTCATTATCTCACATTTCTATAACCCGAAGCCTCTCCGAGAGACTAAGGGGTATTTCTTGAATGGACCACGGGTTTACTGTGTACGAGACTTGTAATCAATTAATGGCATTTCCACCAATTCTGATGTCAACGAATCATGAACTTCTGCATTTGGAAACTGACTACCATCTTCTTCAAAAGAGAAGAAGTAACAGTTTTCACACACATACAAAAATTGTCGTCAAGATAATTAAATTTCATACTGAAAATCACAGATATGCTGACAAAGAGACTAAATGCGGTCCTTTTTGTTTTCTGGACATCTAACAAATATTTCACAAGGAAGTTATATAAGTTCATCGATTGTAATCATTGTATTGTCCTATCTTCATTTGAAATCAACACGGCGGGCAAAGAGCTAAATCCCAAAGCGAGTAATACGAAGTAAAAGCATAAGACAACATACCATTGTGAAAGAGAAGATGTAAGAGGGAACGAGAGTGAAAGAAAGACACAGTCACATAGAGAGAGGGAGAGAGAAAGAGAGAGAGAGCTGGTTGTCGGGGAGGGGCGCATACAGAAAAACAAACAGCTTATAAGTAAGCGAACAGGGGACCAATAACGTTAAGTCCTCTCCGAGGGACTTGTTAATGAGGATTGAAGCAATTACCAAAGGGCACCATCGCGTCAAATTGGGTTTCGAACCCGTGACCTCCTGGTTACGAGGCCATTGCTCGATCTAAATGTTTAGACTGTCCTGCTTTTGAGGGGGAAGTATAGGGGTATAACGCTTTACGTATAACACATTTGTTTATATTCGATAGCTTAGCCAGATACAGAGATGTGATTGGTTCAGAGCTCGTCACGTGATATCGATTGCGAGGATCGTTATAAGCCATTTCATAAATACTATCTGCGCATGGGCAGAGAATGGTCATTTGTGATAAAATTATAAAAACCCACCAAGATGAATACGTGCTCATGTTATGTAATCATCCATGTTTGCACCTACGGTACATTCTATGATACAACAGGGCGAACAAACGCTTTTCATGAAGCACATACATGACTTTGGCTTTGATTATTCTAACATACACAAAGTGGGACTTCTCCATGAGTAAAAGAAGTTTTGATATTTGAGGTCATTTGACCCATGTGCTTACTACGAAATGGTCTATTGTTATATTTTCCTGGCCGTTCACTTTCGATGGATATACAATGTATTGTTTGTTTGAGTTTGAGTTTATTGATTTCACATTTCACATGCAGACATAATACAGATAACAAAATATACATAAAAGACATATTGTTTCATAATTATGAGAAAAAAAAAATTGACAAGGTAATCATCATATATTAACCAGTTGGTGAAATGAATATATTTTTAATCAATGTATGTCGCCCTTTTGAGGACTGTATGTCACCAATTACACCAATACCGAGGGTAAACAAAACCAAGAACACAAATTATGTCGATTTTGTTTTACCCCTTGAAATTATTTTGTCCCCTTTTTTTTTTTTTTTTTTTTCCAGAAAAACAATATTTTCTTTTCTTCCAAGATTTTTTTTTTAAAGAATTTTCTCGATTTTGTTTTCTTCTCGAAATATTTTTGTTTTTGTCAATAATATGTTTCTTTCTAACCTTTTTTTGTCCTAGAAAAAAATAAAAAAGTTTCGGGATAAAATAATGACCTCCCCCCCCCCCCCCCCCCCTCCCCCCCCCCCCCCCCCTCCTAAACTTTCAAACCAAGGCTTTCTTATATAACATATATTGACTGGCAGGGGGTATATAACATCGGACATGAAGGGAGTTATATTTTTCTCCGTGATCTGATTTTCCCTTAGCACTGCGCACTTTGGGAAATATAACCACTTGGGAAATTATTACTCCCTGCATCGGTCAAAAGAATGGGTTATCACAGTCAGTCAGTATCTGTATAATATTTACATATCGACACGGTATGCTAATCATTTATTTCGCTGCGTTCTGATTGGCCGGCTGGATAGACAAATAGTCGTATGGTTGTACGGATAGTGGCATGCTTACCCCGCTATATACCCCGCCATATTTACCCTGACTAGCTCTTAACACGACCTTTACGCTAGGGTAACATTCTCCGTCTGTACAAGAATATAGATAGAGAACGAGAGGTGAGGATAGAGAGAACAATAGAACACAGGGGGTGAAAGTTCCAAGGCCAGTCCATACGATTAATTAATTTCCATGATGTAAACAAGAATTCATTTCAGCTTGGGTAAATTTCATTAGTAAAGAGATGTTTTTAGGCTTTGTATGATGCCAGCAGGAAACCCTTTGAATTTTCATTTGAATAATATATGGCTCTTCATTAAAAAAGCCATGAATAGATGACAGTAGAATGAGATAGGAGTAGATGGGGTGAGGAGATAAGTGAGAGAAGAGATATAAGACGGAGAAGAAATGAGGGGAAGTATATGCATGAATTTTCGCAACATATAGTTATTTATACTAATAATTCATAGTAAAACATAACCATGAGACAACATAGCACTATACACATAATAAATTATTATGACTGCAAACCGAACAAAGGAAAGTATTATGCTGTTATTTGGATATAATCTATATAAAAAAAAAAACCTACGTCCTTTAAAATAGAAACTTTAGAAGCTTGAGAGTATATACAATGTATTCATTGTATTCATGTGCCTATGTATATATCTTCGCATAAACGTACCATAATGATTGGAATATCGAATCTTATTTGAAGGCAGGGTATTTCACTGACACTACTTCATATTTATGTAAACTGCCGTCTGCTGCTTACGATGTTCTGACATCGACAGCCATGTCCCACAATGCATCACAGATCTATGCTTACCAAGGAACCGCGTGATGTGAATGTACTTTGGTACACGAACTGGAAATCGCATTATTTACGCCTTCGCCAAATGATGGCGCACTTGAAAATACATTGAGCAGAGGGTAGAGCATAACAAGCGCTAACAAAACACTGCCTTTAATTTTCTTTTTAATATGGTCAACGACCTGTCGTAAGAAAAGTTTGTGGTAGGAATTCTGAAACTTCTGAATTACCAAACAAGTTAACACGACGAACAGCCCTTTAATATCACCCTCCATTGATTCAGCTTAATAAAAAGTAATTCATACAGAATTTAGGAATTCGGGCTGCGAGCCAATTACTTCATTATTTGTTTTAACAATATAAATAATATTGTTGGACTCTACTTTTTGAATGTTGAAACTCATTATTCATATGAAAAAAAAATTTAAAATAGTTATTTGATGTGATTAAGAATGATAATATATGCAAATTTTATGCGATTTTCAAATATTTGGGCATATTTGAGCTATGCCGACAAAATCATTTCACCCACTTTTTCACTGTAGAATAATCTTTCTCCACTACCCATTTACATATCACTACTCATATTCATTAGAAACCTGGGCAACACACCTATGGTACAACTTTTATACAAGGCTAATGAGGTCTTCAGAAACCTATAATCATCCCAATTTATACATACATTCTCACTTTGTATCATCGATAATCTGCGGCTCGCTGAGCGCTGGCTAGCCTCCAGGCGCGGATCCAGGATTTCTTAGGGGGGGGGGGGCCAACATTGAAATTATGCGAGCCAAATATTGGTACGTAATGGTGACACTGGCAGTGGCGATATTAGCAAAATCGTTTGGGGACAGGGGGTAGAAAAAAAATTCGCACCACCCCACTCTTACATGCATGCCCCGCTGAACGTTTCTCTATGTAGGTGGTGGTGGGGAGGGGGGGGGGGTAGGTATTTACGATCAGATAGAGCGTTGTGTAAATTGTAGTGGGGTCTAGGGGCGAAGCCCCTGTGAGAGTTAAGGGGTAGAACCCCCGGAAGCTCAGGGGTTTTGGGCAATAAATTACAGTCAGATGAACATATTTTGATACCTTATTTGTAACACTGGCAGGATACAAATTGGTGTGGGTCCAGGGGGCAGAGCCCCCAGAAGCTCAGGGGTTTTAGGCATTAAAGTACCGTCAGATGAGCATCCAGGTACCTGCCTTAGGGCCCTAGGTGGAATCCAGGAGGCAGAGCCCCCGGAAGCCCAGGGGTTTTAGGCATCTAATCACAGTCAGATTAGCAAATTTTTACACCTTATTATTTGTGACAAAGGCTGGTCACTATTTTGTCTTTCTTTCTTTATGAATTTCCCATTTTTCGACAAACGCATACAAAAAAAGTATAATTTACTAAACATTGAGGAAAAATCTCGGAAAAGTATGTCATTTCAGCAACATTTGTAAATCACCGGTACCGAATTAGATGTAAACCACGTTGAATTATATGTGGGGGCATCTGCCATCCCCCCCCCCCCGCCCCCCTCCCAAGCCTCCTCCCATGTGGAAACGTTGTATCATCCGCTCAATCTGACTTACGTGCATAAAACAAAGAAGCGTTTTTCCATGAAAAAGTGAAGTTTTCTAAAATGTGCGTTTCTTTCCAGCATTGGGGCGCCCGGAAGTCACTCGGGTAACATTTCATAAAGTATAATATAAAATGAACATATGCAAATTGTATATACCTCTTGTCGGAAAAAATATATTTATCCAGCACAATGTCGTCTCTTTTTGCGTTGGAGAAGAGCAAATAGCGAGTTTCAATCACACTTTGGCCGCTCTCGCAAGTTCTCACTCGTTTCACTGTGGTCAAGCGACCTTGTGGGAAGCGGTTAATGAAAATACAGATCGTTAGCTTTCTTCTGGTATTAAAATTGTTTTAATTGATTGTATAATTTTGTTGGAATAAAGGAAACAAAAAGGCTTGACCAATAACTTATCAGCGTCTGAATTGACCATTTGACCTTGAATTCCCTAATGCAAGCGCACATAAACAGGTTCTAATGACGTCATCTTCGCTAAATCGGTGTTTTTTATCGTAAAATGCTATACTTCCACATTGTTTATACACCTGGTATCACTGAAGTTTGGGGTTTTATTTAATGACTAATTTTAAAATAAAAGCTATTTTACTGTTTTATTTAATGGATCGTACCTTCAAAGTCGCAGGATAGAACGATGCATTTTCCAATCGCGCCAAATTTAATTTACGTTCCGACATTGTTGTTAAGAATCCACTGCTTTCTGCTCCACATGCGGAGTCGTTTATTAACTAAACTATTCAAATTTATGAATGCTTCCTTCCAAGGTGTTTGTGTTGTTGAAGCATTCCATTTACCTGCTATCATTCTTTGTACTCCAATTGCCAGAACGCAAATTACATTTTGGTTTTACAGTTTCATGCGGAGTCGTTTACCAACTATATGTATTCACATTTATGAATGCTTCCTTCCCAGGTGTTTGTGGTGTTTATGCATTTCATTCACCTGTTATTATTATTTGTACTCCACATTGGTTTCATGAATAAGTAAGTCAATAAAAGAGTATGTTCTGCACAATAAAAACAATGTGCGCACTATTGTACAATGAAATGTGTCCCCTCATTTTGTAATAGTTAATTTACTCATTCATATCATGGAACGACCTGCCCGATGAAGCCAGTGGCCCGTGACCTCTGAGCACTCAACCCCGTGTGAGAGTCAATTTGTGGTCAACTTCTTTTATGAGACATATTCAAGCAAACGTTTCCATATGCCCCCCCCCCCCCCCATCAGTACGCCAGTGCCCCCCTCCCCCGATGTACATCTTGTTGGCGGGAAAATCGTAACTGATCTTCCCTACCTTTCTCTTTTTTCTTTCCCTTTCTCTCCTTTTTTTCTTTCCTTTCCCTTCCTTCTCTCTGTTTCAGGTTTGCAAGGGGGAGGCAAAGGCCTTTCGGCCCCCCGATCCACACGTTGTTCGCGGGATTAATCGCGATTGTTCTCACCTTCTTTTCTTCTTCCTCTTTTTTGTTCCCTTTTAGCTCTCCTCTTTCCCTTTTCCTTACTCCCCCCCCCCCCCGAACTCCAACTTGTTGGCGGGAAACTAATAACCCCCTTACTTTTTGTTCTTCTTCCATTTTTTCCTTCCCTTTGTCTCCTTTTTTTCTTTTTTCTGTCCCTTTCCTTCCGTCTCTCTTATTTTTTGGTGGGTGGGGGGGGGGGGTTAACAGCTGAGAGGCAAGGCCCTTCGGCCCCCTCCTTGTTTTTTCCCCTTTTCTTGTCTTCTTCCTCTTCTTTCTTTCCATTTCTCTCCTCTTTCAGTTCTTTTCCTTCTCTCTCTCTCTCTCTCTCTCCCTTTTTTTTTGCGGGGGGCAAGCCCCGCTCGCCCCCCCCCCACCCAGGATCCGCGTCTGCTAGCCTCGATCGCCACGTCGATCATTGCACCGTACAAGATACTTTATTTTATATTTGTACATTTTATTGTACATTATATATTTTGTACATTATATTTTAGTACAAGAAGTAATGGTAGCAGTATTTGTTTCATCCATTTACGGAATTAGTCGAGCATACATATACGCAGAATAAACCACAGAGTTACACAACAGATTCTGGCCTGAAGCAGCTTTTTTGCAATTAGTCAATGACAATTTGCATTATTTTTTTTAAACGCCAGCGTCGTCTTACATGAGCTTTCGTAGATTGCATAAACCAAATCAACAAATTGTTGGGTCGCGTAACTTAACACTTTGTAGATTTGGGTGACCTGTTTCACGAAAGGTCGAAAGAACGTGAACGTGATCGTTGCAAACCTTTTGGTAGATCGTGGTCAATGGGAAAATTTAATTTACATTATGGAAACAAAATAGTGATGCTAGAAGCACCCATGCGCGTGCGAAACACTTAACTACCGCACTGTCCATAATCAATTAATAAAGACAATCAGCTTCGTGATTGCATGCGGATCCACCCTTTCTCCTTTTTTCCGTCGCGTTGTTGTAGTTCGACGATGGGGATACAGCGGGGACGGTTTTATTGTCAGTGGCGAAATTACAGTAAGGCATGGGGTTCGAGCCACCCCCCTCTCCCCCTCCCACCCCAAAAACCGACAACCCACGACCCAATCGAATAGCAACAAGAAGGTGCAAAGAGATATAACGAGGGAGAGGGGCGTGAAACTATGGCAATACGAACCCTCTTCACCCTTTAATACCACCATCCTACCCACCGCACTTGAAGGCCACAGCCCCTATCCCCTTCTTCCCCTTTCACAGTGCCCTATCCATTGATAGCCGTTCTGAACCACCGTTAATCTACTCACTATAATGATGTATATATGGAGAAGGCGCGATGGTTCATTGGTAGAGCACTGGTCACTTAACAAGGAGGTCCCTGGTTCGAAACCAAATCAGTGCACTTCTGCCCCTTGGTAAGGCATTACAGCGGAGAGGACTTTAATAAAGCCGTTCCTCCTTTAAAACAAATTAAATATTATTATTTCTATTATTATTAATAGCTCGTTCTTATATAGCGCTTTCAGGACCGCAGGCCCGCTCAAAGTGCTTTATACAGATGGGCCTATATAGTATTACCCCGGTCATCGGATTCAGGCTTACCCGCACACAATGTATGCACATTCTCCACTCCCTGTGGAGCATTCCAGCCAGGCGTCATTTTAATAAGCGCACACTTGCTCATTTAGCCACATTACCTTTCGCATCCTACCGGTCACCCACTTAACACCTGGGTGGAGAGTGGCAAATGTAGATCAATGTCCTGTTAAAGAACATAAGTGCCGCGGCGAAACTTGAACCACGGACCTTGTGATCCACAGTCCGGTGACGTATCCACTCCACCACGACACCTCTACAGGCATAAACATGCTATACAAGCATATTTATTCTTTCTTTGGAATCAGTTAAATAAAATTACAGTTAAATAGGATTGAAATAAAATTACAATTATCAATAATCGTCAATAATCAATAAGAATAGTGATTGCGTCAGCGTTTTCGAATTAATTCAGTCATTCTCTCTGATAGTGTGCGCAGTCTAGTCAACCCAAATGACAAGACCCGCCCACTCCCACCCTACCCCCTAAGCCATGTCTTCTGGCTATGCCCGTGTGCTTGAGGGAGATGGTAATGTTTGTTGGTTATATCATCGTTGCGTCTGCTTGTGAAAGAGCGATACATCCTGAGCTCTTCGTTTGTCATCATGGTATGTACGAATTCATATTTAGATATTAACTATTGAACTCTTTACTATTCGGAGATTGACAGCTTAACTATCAACTATTTAACATATTGACGATTTAACATTGGTCTATACCTTTAAAGGGGTTTTAAGAAAATTGCTATAATTTGTTATGCGGAACTCTACTCCAACGTCGTTACAAAACTCGATAATTTTCAGTGCTCTTACTTTTTTGCTTCCATTAATTGAAATTTTGATTATAACCTTCCATGACCTGGTATGAAAAGACGTATGAATAAAGAGTGGCCTAATTAAGATTCTGACTAAACACTGTTTTGTATACAGACAAAGGTGTACAGTTTATATAAACCAGCTCGCTGATTTCACATTCTTATTCATATTGTCCAGAAACCTCGTAAGTCTTATCATTCTTTATTATCCGAAGTTGGCCACCCAAATAATACTCAAATGTGCATCTTCTTGTGTATCTTCATATATCAAATTGAAATACAACTACATTGTACCACATACATATGGTAATGTTGATGTACACCCCCTCTTTATTTCTTTTTTCTTTTTTTTCTCTCTCTCTCTCTTTCCCCTTGTACCAATATTTGTTCCTCTATATTCGTATGCGTATGTATCCATGGAGGGTATTCATGCTATCAAGCTTTGCCTACTTTGTAAACCCTCCTGTTTGATGGTTTTGATTAGTTACAGCCAGGCTTACTTTATTCGACATTATATTCTTTTGAAATGTGCAAAATTTGCAATGTTTTGTTTGTAATATATTTGTAAAAATGCAAAAGAAAAAAAATTCAAACAGAGATAAACAAATCAAATCAAATCAAATCAAACTAAACGAGATCAGTAACACTGGCTTGAAATTGTGTATACATAACATAAAAGTCTAGAGCATTTCGCCAGTTCTTTGCCGATGTTATTTCGTGCTCGTTTCACGTTTCAAATGTATTATATTGCTTTGTCAGACTGATTAATTTACACATATATGTATTTTTCTTACCATGTATGATACATGTACAATGATGGTTTAGTGTCATGGATTTAACTACATGACGACATTAACACCAGATAACTGGTACATGAATTTTATGAAACGTTTTCAAAATGATGTCATGATATTTTTGTTATACTACTACGTCTGTGTGAGTTTATCATGCATTGATCTTGAACAACGTCCAAGGTCTGTTACGGTTGTCATGGTTATAGAAGAGATTCAATTTTTAATTGAGTTTGTATTAATATTTATTTTAATTTACCCCCAAACGTGCATCAGAAGCAAATTTTGTAGAGCAGTTACATGTCATATTTAGAATATGAAGTCACACGCTCTTCAGGAACCCTATTTTCTCTGATATTCTTCCACACTTGCCCAGGGGTTTTAGGCATCTAATCACAGTCAGATTAGCAAATTTTTACACCTTATTATTTGTGACAAAGGCTGGTCACTATTTTGTCTTTCTTTCTTTATGAATTTCCCATTTTTCGACAAACGCATACAAAAAAAGTATAATTTACTAAACATTGAGGAAAAATCTCGGAAAAGTATGTCATTTCAGCAACATTTGTAAATCACCGGTACCGAATTAGATGTAAACCACGTTGAATTATATGTGGGGGCATCTGCCATCCCCCCCCCCCCCGCCCCCCTCCCAAGCCTCCTCCCATGTGGAAACGTTGTATCATCCGCTCAATCTGACTTACGTGCATAAAACAAAGAAGCGTTTTTCCATGAAAAAGTGAAGTTTTCTAAAATGTGCGTTTCTTTCCAGCATTGGGGCGCCCGGAAGTCACTCGGGTAACATTTCATAAAGTATAATATAAAATGAACATATGCAAATTGTATATACCTCTTGTCGGAAAAAATATATTTATCCAGCACAATGTCGTCTCTTTTTGCGTTGGAGAAGAGCAAATAGCGAGTTTCAATCACACTTTGGCCGCTCTCGCAAGTTCTCACTCGTTTCACTGTGGTCAAGCGACCTTGTGGGAAGCGGTTAATGAAAATACAGATCGTTAGCTTTCTTCTGGTATTAAAATTGTTTTAATTGATTGTATAATTTTGTTGGAATAAAGGAAACAAAAAGGCTTGACCAATAACTTATCAGCGTCTGAATTGACCATTTGACCTTGAATTCCCTAATGCAAGCGCACATAAACAGGTTCTAATGACGTCATCTTCGCTAAATCGGTGTTTTTTATCGTAAAATGCTATACTTCCACATTGTTTATACACCTGGTATCACTGAAGTTTGGGGTTTTATTTAATGACTAATTTTAAAATAAAAGCTATTTTACTGTTTTATTTAATGGATCGTACCTTCAAAGTCGCAGGATAGAACGATGCATTTTCCAATCGCGCCAAATTTAATTTACGTTCCGACATTGTTGTTAAGAATCCACTGCTTTCTGCTCCACATGCGGAGTCGTTTATTAACTAAACTATTCAAATTTATGAATGCTTCCTTCCAAGGTGTTTGTGTTGTTGAAGCATTCCATTTACCTGCTATCATTCTTTGTACTCCAATTGCCAGAACGCAAATTACATTTTGGTTTTACAGTTTCATGCGGAGTCGTTTACCAACTATATGTATTCACATTTATGAATGCTTCCTTCCCAGGTGTTTGTGGTGTTTATGCATTTCATTCACCTGTTATTATTATTTGTACTCCACATTGGTTTCATGAATAAGTAAGTCAATAAAAGAGTATGTTCTGCACAATAAAAACAATGTGCGCACTATTGTACAATGAAATGTGTCCCCTCATTTTGTAATAGTTAATTTACTCATTCATATCATGGAACGACCTGCCCGATGAAGCCAGTGGCCCGTGACCTCTGAGCACTCAACCCCGTGTGAGAGTCAATTTGTGGTCAACTTCTTTTATGAGACATATTCAAGCAAACGTTTCCATATGCCCCCCCCCCCCATCAGTACGCCAGTGCCCCCCTCCCCCGATGTACATCTTGTTGGCGGGAAAATCGTAACTGATCTTCCCTACCTTTCTCTTTTTTCTTTCCCTTTCTCTCCTTTTTTTCTTTCCTTTCCCTTCCTTCTCTCTGTTTCAGGTTTGCAAGGGGGAGGCAAAGGCCTTTCGGCCCCCCGATCCACACGTTGTTCGCGGGATTAATCGCGATTGTTCTCACCTTCTTTTCTTCTTCCTCTTTTTTGTTCCCTTTTAGCTCTCCTCTTTCCCTTTTCCTTACTCCCCCCCCCCCCCCCCGAACTCCAACTTGTTGGCGGGAAACTAATAACCCCCTTACTTTTTGTTCTTCTTCCATTTTTTCCTTCCCTTTGTCTCCTTTTTTTCTTTTTTCTGTCCCTTTCCTTCCGTCTCTCTTATTTTTTGGTGGGTGGGGGGGGGGGGGTTAACAGCTGAGAGGCAAGGCCCTTCGGCCCCCTCCTTGTTTTTTCCCCTTTTCTTGTCTTCTTCCTCTTCTTTCTTTCCATTTCTCTCCTCTTTCAGTTCTTTTCCTTCTCTCTCTCTCTCTCTCTCCCTTTTTTTTTGCGGGGGGCAAGCCCCGCTCGCCCCCCCCCCCCCCACCCAGGATCCGCGTCTGCTAGCCTCGATCGCCACGTCGATCATTGCACCGTACAAGATACTTTATTTTATATTTGTACATTTTATTGTACATTATATATTTTGTACATTATATTTTAGTACAAGAAGTAATGGTAGCAGTATTTGTTTCATCCATTTACGGAATTAGTCGAGCATACATATACGCAGAATAAACCACAGAGTTACACAACAGATTCTGGCCTGAAGCAGCTTTTTTGCAATTAGTCAATGACAATTTGCATTATTTTTTTTAAACGCCAGCGTCGTCTTACATGAGCTTTCGTAGATTGCATAAACCAAATCAACAAATTGTTGGGTCGCGTAACTTAACACTTTGTAGATTTGGGTGACCTGTTTCACGAAAGGTCGAAAGAACGTGAACGTGATCGTTGCAAACCTTTTGGTAGATCGTGGTCAATGGGAAAATTTAATTTACATTATGGAAACAAAATAGTGATGCTAGAAGCACCCATGCGCGTGCGAAACACTTAACTACCGCACTGTCCATAATCAATTAATAAAGACAATCAGCTTCGTGATTGCATGCGGATCCACCCTTTCTCCTTTTTTCCGTCGCGTTGTTGTAGTTCGACGATGGGGATACAGCGGGGACGGTTTTATTGTCAGTGGCGAAATTACAGTAAGGCATGGGGTTCGAGCCACCCCCCTCTCCCCCTCCCACCCCAAAAACCGACAACCCACGACCCAATCGAATAGCAACAAGAAGGTGCAAAGAGATATAACGAGGGAGAGGGGCGTGAAACTATGGCAATACGAACCCTCTTCACCCTTTAATACCACCATCCTACCCACCGCACTTGAAGGCCACAGCCCCTATCCCCTTCTTCCCCTTTCACAGTGCCCTATCCATTGATAGCCGTTCTGAACCACCGTTAATCTACTCACTATAATGATGTATATATGGAGAAGGCGCGATGGTTCATTGGTAGAGCACTGGTCACTTAACAAGGAGGTCCCTGGTTCGAAACCAAATCAGTGCACTTCTGCCCCTTGGTAAGGCATTACAGCGGAGAGGACTTTAATAAAGCCGTTCCTCCTTTAAAACAAATTAAATATTATTATTTCTATTATTATTAATAGCTCGTTCTTATATAGCGCTTTCAGGACCGCAGGCCCGCTCAAAGTGCTTTATACAGATGGGCCTATATAGTATTACCCCGGTCATCGGATTCAGGCTTACCCGCACACAATGTATGCACATTCTCCACTCCCTGTGGAGCATTCCAGCCAGGCGTCATTTTAATAAGCGCACACTTGCTCATTTAGCCACATTACCTTTCGCATCCTACCGGTCACCCACTTAACACCTGGGTGGAGAGTGGCAAATGTAGATCAATGTCCTGCCAAAGAACATAAGTGCCGCGGCGAAACTTGAACCACGGACCTTGTGATCCACAGTCCGGTGACGTATCCACTCCACCACGACACCTCTACAGGCATAAACATGCTATACAAGCATATTTATTCTTTCTTTGGAATCAGTTAAATAAAATTACAGTTAAATAGGATTGAAATAAAATTACAATTATCAATAATCGTCAATAATCAATAAGAATAGTGATTGCGTCAGCGTTTTCGAATTAATTCAGTCATTCTCTCTGATAGTGTGCGCAGTCTAGTCAACCCAAATGACAAGACCCGCCCACTCCCACCCTACCCCCTAAGCCATGTCTTCTGGCTATGCCCGTGTGCTTGAGGGAGATGGTAATGTTTGTTGGTTATATCATCGTTGCGTCTGCTTGTGAAAGAGCGATACATCCTGAGCTCTTCGTTTGTCATCATGGTATGTACGAATTCATATTTAGATATTAACTATTGAACTCTTTACTATTCGGAGATTGACAGCTTAACTATCAACTATTTAACATATTGACGATTTAACATTGGTCTATACCTTTAAAGGGGTTTTAAGAAAATTGCTATAATTTGTTATGCGGAACTCTACTCCAACGTCGTTACAAAACTCGATAATTTTCAGTGCTCTTACTTTTTTGCTTCCATTAATTGAAATTTTGATTATAACCTTCCATGACCTGGTATGAAAAGACGTATGAATAAAGAGTGGCCTAATTAAGATTCTGACTAAACACTGTTTTGTATACAGACAAAGGTGTACAGTTTATATAAACCAGCTCGCTGATTTCACATTCTTATTCATATTGTCCAGAAACCTCGTAAGTCTTATCATTCTTTATTATCCGAAGTTGGCCACCCAAATAATACTCAAATGTGCATCTTCTTGTGTATCTTCATATATCAAATTGAAATACAACTACATTGTACCACATACATATGGTAATGTTGATGTACACCCCCTCTTTATTTCTTTTTTCTTTTTTTTCTCTCTCTCTCTCTTTCCCCTTGTACCAATATTTGTTCCTCTATATTCGTATGCGTATGTATCCATGGAGGGTATTCATGCTATCAAGCTTTGCCTACTTTGTAAACCCTCCTGTTTGATGGTTTTGATTAGTTACAGCCAGGCTTACTTTATTCGACATTATATTCTTTTGAAATGTGCAAAATTTGCAATGTTTTGTTTGTAATATATTTGTAAAAATGCAAAAGAAAAAAAATTCAAACAGAGATAAACAAATCAAATCAAATCAAATCAAACTAAACGAGATCAGTAACACTGGCTTGAAATTGTGTATACATAACATAAAAGTCTAGAGCATTTCGCCAGTTCTTTGCCGATGTTATTTCGTGCTCGTTTCACGTTTCAAATGTATTATATTGCTTTGTCAGACTGATTAATTTACACATATATGTATTTTTCTTACCATGTATGATACATGTACAATGATGGTTTAGTGTCATGGATTTAACTACATGACGACATTAACACCAGATAACTGGTACATGAATTTTATGAAACGTTTTCAAAATGATGTCATGATATTTTTGTTATACTACTACGTCTGTGTGAGTTTATCATGCATTGATCTTGAACAACGTCCAAGGTCTGTTACGGTTGTCATGGTTATAGAAGAGATTCAATTTTTAATTGAGTTTGTATTAATATTTATTTTAATTTACCCCCAAACGTGCATCAGAAGCAAATTTTGTAGAGCAGTTACATGTCATATTTAGAATATGAAGTCACACGCTCTTCAGGAACCCTATTTTCTCTGATATTCTTCCACACTTGCATAAAAACAATGGAAACGCTCACAAATCACTGTCCACGTCTCCCCAGAACTCAACCTTTTCTGTAACTACACTGTTGTGATATAAATATTTTGACCCCAATTTATGGAATGATTTTGACAATGACTTATTCCTAATAGATATAGATAATAGTATACATTCTCTGATTTTATTGAATAATAATTTGTGAGTGTTTGTTTTGGATGACTGATGAAGAATGTGTGTGCTACTATGCTAATTAACTAGGGGACCTACGTCCTTAGTCATAACTGACAGTAATGAGCATTAATGCCACATAAAAGGGTGCTAATATAGCACATCGACACGGTTTTGATCCTGGGGGCTCACAGTAACGAGGCCAATTGCTTAGCCACTGAATCATGAATGAAGGCAGCGGGGACTAGGGTACAGTAGCGGATTCAGGGGGAGGGGGCCGGGGGCCGGCCCCCTCCCCCCCGGAAAAAAGGGTATTTTTACATTGTTTAACGTTGATTTTACCTTTTTTTGGAGATGGCCCACCCCCTCCCCCCTGGCGCTCAAGGGGGGGGGGGTGCAAATTTTAAAATTTTCGAGGACCAAAAAAAAAAAAAAGATGTGCTTACTACCCAATTGCTTCGGTGACAAATGCTACTCGGACGACAGTTGCTCCGCCGACATTTGCTCCGGTGACATTTGCTCCGCCGACAATTGATCCGCCGACATTTGCTCCGCCGACATTTGCTCCGCCGACATTTGCTCCGCCGACACTTGCTCCGCCGAAATTTGCTCCGCCTGAAGCGACAATTGCTCCGCGAAATTTGCTCCTCCGCAAAAGTACCCCGTAAAAGACAATGCTCCGCCGTCAAAAAAATCCTGTGGACGTCCATGCATTATGGCTCAGGGCAATGACAGACAGAGGATTTTTGTTTATGTTGGGGACCGGGGTAAAATGCAATAAATTATTGAAAATTTATTGCATTTTCTGTGTTTTTTATTTTATTTATGGAAACTACCCCCTACCCTAGCCCCCGCTGCGTACAGTCATGGTTTAGTGACAAAGCAATGGCCTCGTAACTGTGAGGCCCCAGGATCAAAACCGTGTCGATGTGCTAAATTGGTGCCCTTTTGTGGGGCATTAATCCTCATTACTGTCATTTATGACTTAAGGGCGTAGGTCCCCTAGTTTATAAGCATAGTAGCATACACATGCTTTTAATTAGCAGTCACGCAAAACACACATTGTCAAATTATTATTCAATAAAATCTGAGAATGTATACTATTGTCTAGATCTATTATTTTTAAATTATTTTAAAAATAATTCCATAAATTGGGGTAAAACAAAAAATATTCCAACTATATGAGCGACAGTGTATATATATATATTAGTGTGTAAAACACCCCGTCTCATTCGAGTACTTTGTTTTCACCGACTTTAACAGAACCACCGGAAGAAGAGGAATTGGCTTATCATGAAGAACTAACATCAAACTGCAACAAAATGATTTGTATAAATGGGAATAAGCAGAAAGGCTGACATCTAAGTTTCCCGTTTGAATGGGTTCTCTTATTTACGTATAAGTGCCCTTTAAAGCTTATTTTGATCCCTCCCCTGTTGTTTTCTAGAACACCTTTTTTTTGTTAACTTCCCACGACATGTAATGAGTGTTTAGTGTACATTATATGGGACGTACAGTGAAAGATGGAAAGTTATTTCAGTATATTCGAAATAACCTTTAGGTAACTCCTTTTTCCTCCCACATCATCAACATTCATTCTTTTCATTTCATCTACATTATTTCATAAAATTCATTCAAAAAATGAAGAAAAAAGAAACGAAAATAACCCGTGAAAAAAAAATATTGTCGGCGAAGCATTTGTCGTAGTACTAGTAGCATTTGTGTTTTATGGGACACTTTTTGGGCGGAGCAAATGTCACCGGAGCAAGTGTAGCTTCATGCGGAGCAAATGTCGTCGGAGCAAATGTCACCGGAGCAAGTGTCGCTTCATGCAGAGCAAATATCGGAGGAGCAATTGTCGGCGGAGCAAATGTCGGCGGGGCATTTATCGCTTCATGCGGAGCAATTGGCGGCGGAGCAATTGTCGGCGGAGCATTTGACATCAGAGCAAATGTCGCAGAACAAATGTCGCGGAGCAATTGTCGCGTTTTGCGGAGTAAATGTCGGCGGAGCAATCGTCGACGGAGCATGTATCATGGAACCAAATTTATAACTTATGCGTCTAGCTGTTTGGGCTGCTTCCAACAATCATGGCAATGGTGGGTGCTCAAACAATGATTTACTCATCTTTAAACCCCAAAATACTTGATTCAATGTAATCTGTAAGGGGATTTCTGTTCAACATATCCAAACTCTAATGTATTTGAAGATCAGAAAAAAAGGTTATTCCAAATAATTATCCTATTTTTGACAAAACTCATCAGTATAAAATAACTATTTATCGCAGCTGGGCTACAGCCAGGGTAATAATACAAAATGTACTAAATTGTAGGATTGCTTTGAGCATCCCCTGGGATAGATACGTGCATTATATAAAGTCTAGATATCATTATCAACACTTGCTGTTGGTATGCAACTTTTTCTTTTCTCGACTATTTTCCTCGACTTCGTCTCGGATCAAAGTTCAGTTCCAAGATGACCTTTGGTCTTAGTTTGAACTGTGCCCCTCAAAGCAGGCAGTAGAATTACACAAATCAACAAATTACAAAAATGTTCAGGGTGTTGGTAGAAATTACGCTTATTTATGATTAAAGTCGAGGTGTCGTGGTCTTGTGGTTAGGTCATTAGGCTCTGAATAACAACGATTTGCGGTTCAATTCGCGGCACTGAAGACCTTTAGCAAGATTTGTTATCTACACTAGACACTCTCTGTTCATGTGTAGTAAATGGTTTCCTGGTAGGACTTTTTTTCTTTGAATGCTTTTAGCGCTTTAGTGAGCTGGGTTAAAGCCAGGGTAATAATACTAATTTGTAGGATCGCCTTGAGCATCCACTCGGGTGGATACGTGCGCAACAAAATAACGCAGCTATTATTATTAAAACTTGCTGTTGGTACACGATTTTTTTCTATACTTTCACAGAGCAGAACATTCGTAATCATCTTCTTCATAGTCGCCCAAAACAGTAAGGGTAAGTACTTCAGATTTCTATTTTTTGTTACCTGTTTTTTATTTCCGTTTTTATGACAAAGTGAAAGAGGATAGATTATGTGTTTTTTGTAATTACTATTTTGTTGTTGTTTATTCTTGAGTTGAGTTGAGCTGAGTTTATTGGTTTCACAATTTGTATGCAGATACAATACAGATATCAAAATATACATTAAAGACATTGTTTCATAATTAAAAAAAAATGATTATAGTAATTAACAAATTAATCAGACTACACAGTAACATATCATCAAATTTGTTTGATACCTATTATCATTTTAAGGAAAGCCAGACAAGAAAAGCACAAAACTGTGAAGTGTGCAGGAAACTATAGAAAAGCAAAGCATGTTAGTATAGCTTACATAATTAAATGTAAGAGGGCAGTAATTTGACAAATAATCTGTTACGAGATCAAAAAAGAAAAATACAAAAGAAAACAAAGGGAGGGAGAAATACATTAAGAGGAAGAGGAGTAACGAGCCAATAAATAGCAGAGTTTTCACCTATTTTCACCATTTCCACCACATGTTTGTATAATTCTTTGACAAGCCCCCCCCCCCCCCCCCCCATCCTTGAAAAAAAAATTATCGAACCGAAGCATTTTCTTTACTTCGCCTCCCCTCCCACTACCTCATCCATGGGTGTCGATCCCGGGGGGGGGGGGGGATGGGGGGATATATTCCCCCCAATATTTCAGGTGGGGGGATGGCCTGTACAATCATCCCCCCCCCCAATAATTCACCATAAAAAAAAATGAAGAGAAAAATTAATGATGAGAGCCCGATGAGAGTAGTTAATGGTTATTACTCGCAAGATGACCATCAATATAACATTTTATTATCTCATTTTCATAATACATATGTAAATGAGACAACCGTATATGAGACAAGAATAAATGGAATTCTCGCTCATACGGCTTCATCAGACATTGATGAATTTATTCAATTTATTCAATCAACAGCATTATAGAAATGCAGTGCGCCAACTGAATTCAGACAAGGATTAAGAGTCGAGAACGGTACAACGAATCGTCTTCTTTCTCTAATAATTTAATAAAACATTAAAGCTTCCGCGCTTCGCGTGGGACGGGGAAACCCCCCCCCCCCTCTCTACACCCATCCCCCTAGGTCGCGCGCTTCGCGCGCTCTGTAAGTGATTCGCACGCTTCGCGTGCTCACTACCCAAGTTGCAAGCCATGTGGGACCCACATTGGTCCTATATTCTCTGAAATTTTATCTTTATTGAGGGTGACTTGAAAAAAGTTAATAACTTGTAAGGGACGGGGTGCAACCTGCCACACGCTTCTACCTCTTGGTTGCTTTGATCCATTGCCGACCCATTGCCATTGCCCCCCAACCACGGATACAAATCGACACCGTTGACCTCATCCCATGTTGGCCAGTGGCGGGGGAGGGACGTGTCCCCGATCCCCCACTCCTGGATCCGCCGTCTTGTACCAATGTTGTTGTTTTTCTAATTCGTTGTCATTTGATTGGAGTATTGTTGGTCACATGATAACAAATAAATAATTCTATTGCACGTTGCTTGCAGATTTTGTTATATTCGCCTTTCATTTTGTTGCTATTTTGTATTCAGCGTAATTTTTTTTCTTTTCTTTTTTGTTTAATAACCATTTCCGGTCTTCTTTATTTTCTCATAATAATACAAACATTTTCACATTTTTAGCATTTGCCTCCATATCCCGAGGGATATACATGGTTTTCTAATATTTTCGTTTATCTGTAAACGATCATTCAATTGGTAAATCCAAAGATGAAGAAATCTCTTTTGTTCTTTTTTTTTAATTCTTTTCCAACAAAGCTTTTGTAAATAGTGAAAAGTGCATATTTAAAATGATATTAACATCTTTTTCCTTCTTTGAATTAAAAAGTCAATAACAATACGTGGTTTGAAATTAAAATTAGACATACAATATTTCTAAATATTCCCTTCAACTTCATTCTACAACGTAATGACTTCGTTAAAAAAGGGCATATGCATACAATCACCTGTTTGAATACAATTATAACATTGCTCAGTTGCATTTACTCTAAACAAATTATTTGGTATTGCCAAAATATTGTACATAAATTTGAAATGAAAATTAATTAGTAAACTGTGTTTTATACCTTTAAACTTAAATATCCAAACATCTAACCATGCAGGTATACATTCAAATTTCCAAAGTATTAGCCAAAATGCCTCCGCTCTAGATTCTTCGATTTTTGTTTTAAATAACTCATGATATATTATTTTTATTGTCAACTGTCTTACTGGAATCATATCCTTAACCGGTTTTATATCATTATATAAAACACTGTGGATCTAAATTTCATATACTCTCTATGTTCTACATTCATATCTGCAAGTACTAACATATTCCCGAGTGATTGAATCGCTCTTCTAATACGTGCATATTGACTATACCACCTTCCATCCTTAAATAATATGTTCGCACTTAACTCATTAACTGGTAGAAAACCTTTACCATCCATTAAATCCTCAACAAACAAAATGTCAGAATTTATCCAATTCCTATATGGTGTTCTTTATAGTTAGACTGCGATAAAAAAAAAGCATATTAAAATTGGGATTTATTTGTCAGATATTTGTTAGACACGAATTAATCCTAGAATTAATTGTGTTTACATCAAATAAAAATGATCTGGGTGTTTAGTTGTATGATATCGTCTATAACTTTGTTTACTGTAGCAATAATTCTTTGTTCGTGTGTGGTAAAACAGGCACTCGAGGTCTTGAAACATGCGGTGAAATACCAGAGGACATATGCCCCAATACCATGTCTGAGCATACAGGCGAATGGGTCAAGCAACTCATTAAGTATCTGCCTCTTGATCACCCTGCGTATGACGTCAGAACGCCAGCCGAAGGGAGGGACATTATCAAGTTATACTGCGCACCTCCAGGTGTGTTGTTTTTTGGATTTCGTTTTTTTACGTTTACTTATTAAAGTGTAATGCGCTTCACATTTCTATCGTGTATTACAAACAGCAGTGAATTCGTTTTTTTGCGCGCAGTTGCCATTCAAAGAAACGCAAACATTCATGGAGCTATAAATAGTTCCCTCCATAGGAGGGAACTATTTATAGCTCCACGAACTGACCTGTTATTATTTTGTTAGTTCTAGTCTTATTAGTAGGAGTGGTATACCAACGAGAATGACACCAGACTGATATCAGTCCATACTTTACTTTTGACTAAACTTTAAAATGTACGTGAAGTTTGAATACCCAGTCGTACTATATATGTTCTATACTGCACAGCATGTGACTCGCAGCCGTGTCTTAATGGAGGAACCTGCTCGGAGGAACTTGAAGGGTTCAGCTGCACGTGCCCAGAGGGATACAATGGAACACATTGCGAAACTGGTATGATGCAGATAATATTGAATGATAACAATAGTGATAGTGGTGGTTATTTTGCCTGACAGCTAAGAAAGCAATAAATGCTTGTAAGTAAGCAACCAGAAGACCGACGGCTTAAGGTCCTCTCCCAGGGACTTGGTAATGAGGATTAATGCCTTACCAAAGGGCACTAGCGCATCGACTTGGTTTCGATCCCGGGTCACCGGATAACGAGACCACTGCTCTACCGACTGAGCTATCGCGCCTCATTAATAACAACAGACCGGTTTACTAACATATTTTAACTGTATCCATACGTTTTTAAACAAAGGTTATTCTCGGCAACAGGTAATGTATGCTGACTGGATTCCAAGTACTGTAGTTCATTCATTGATAACAGGTTAATGGAATAGCTTGTTGCTAGGTCCCCAGTAAATAAACATCCATAAATATGAATATGTTTAGTAAACCGGTCTTTTGGGTCTTATATTTAATGTCAATCACAGAAAGAGGAATCGTATTCGAAAAAAAGAAAACAAATGCAGTTAGCGTCTTCTTCATTATAATAATTATAACATATTAATTTGTTGAACAAATTTGCACTTCCTGTTCAAACTCGCATTACCTGTAAAGAATTGCATTACATGAATTGCATGAGAATTCTTTCTTTCTCTGGAATAATCTTATCAAATTTGTTTCTTTTTGGACCTCTGAAAGGATTCTGCCCTGATGACTGGGTGTATGGAAAAACTAAATGTTTCCTCTTTAAATTCACCACGTGGCGCAAATGGCAAGGGGCGTATGACTTCTGCGGTGGTCTGGGTGCGGTTACCCTTGGCAACGGGGATGTGATTGGTCCATCCCTGGCGTTCCTGGAGAGCCCAGAGGAATTTGCTATTTTCAAGTCTCATGTCGTCCCCCGGACTCAGGTGTGGATGAATTGTAACAGATCTGCTGGTAACGCGACGTGGGTGTGTGTGACTGATAGAGAAGGAACTACCAGCTCGTATAGAGGTAAGTTTAGAGGGATGAATCAACGAGATTGAGAGCCCACAACACCAACAGCCCACAAGACTGACAGTCAACGAGACTTAGAGCCACGAGACCAACAGCCTACAAGAACAACATCCCAAGAGACTGACAGTGCATGAGACCAATGACCCAAAGGACTGAAAGCCCACAAGACCATCAATTTACAAGACCAACAGTCCTTTATACCGACAACACAAGAGACCGACTGCCTAGAGACTAACAGTTAAAAAGACTGACAACACATGAGGCCATAACACATAAAAACGACAGCGTACGAGATTGACGACCCATGAGGCATATGGTCCACAAGCGTAACTTACAGCGCAAGACCCTTAAAGGGCCCATGACATCTAAATAAAAGTGTATTTATGTTGGTGCGCAGTCCTGCATACATCTCATATTTTGATATGTAAACTTCTGAATTTGTTTCATAGATTTTTAAATATTTTTTGAAATATTTGTTTTTTCAAACTTGCTAAATCTCCACCTCAAGAAACCTCTAGATCTCATTCCCCTTGTTATATCATCTGTCAGTCACCAATGAGCTAACTTGAGAAAGTGGTATGTTTCTTTGCCGAAGTCGACCACCTGTTACAATACGTAATACATAAGCAGCATACAAGTTCCTATGTCAGACATGCTGTAGCATCACCAGGAAGACAAAGGCAATGACGATCTATTGTGTATGGAAGCATGCAATTCTATTATGAACGTGTGCTAAGCTGGGGGAAATTACATACCATTGTCTATTCTAGAATATTAGTTTAGCCTGACATGTCTTGCCAATATAAATTTTATATAATT
This sequence comes from Strongylocentrotus droebachiensis, assembly GCA_035222895.1. Taxonomy (NCBI): domain Eukaryota; kingdom Metazoa; phylum Echinodermata; class Echinoidea; order Camarodonta; family Strongylocentrotidae; genus Strongylocentrotus; species Strongylocentrotus droebachiensis. Next base: position 433,002 of record JAVYIG010000736.1, read on the forward strand.
TACCCGGCCATTTGGCTGTGAAGTGCAATCATAATCAAACCTTTTCAACCAATCAATCAATCAATGTATGTATTCACGTTTTCCTCTACAATATATTGATGTAAAAAGTCATCAATACGACCCCCGAAATCGGGATGTCCTGCAGGGATGTCTCCTTGGTCCTTTATTATTCATCATATACTTAAATGTATATATTAATGTTTTCCTCTACAGATTGGGGTCATGGACAACCAGAGGACGATCGTTGTATGGTTGCCTACAAAGATCAAATGCACGATAGAGACTGTAACTACATCCTCTTTGGCGTAGTCTGCCAAGTCGACATCTCCGCATAAGATCACAACATTGCTCTTTAAACAGAATTGAAATCCAATCTTTTCGGAGTCCTTTACAATTCATTTTGGAGCGAAATCCACTCTATGAGAAGTCATTTGTGCTGTACATCTTGTACATCCACTCTTCTAGTAGAGACTATTTCCATGATTTAGGAGCCTTGTTTTAGTTTGGGATTTAAATCCACTCTTTTAGGGGTTGTTTCATTCCGTTTTGGAGTGTTAAATCAATATGCACAATCTTGATCACCTCGTTTGGATAATAGCTGGATTTATTATACGCAAAAATCGATCATAGAGGATTTCAATACGCCTACAAGACGGATTACTCCAATAGCCTGGTTGTTGTTCAGCTTCATTAAGGCTCTCAAAGCAATCAAGGAATAAATTCCTAACATGTTCCCATTTACTACACCTGGGTGGCGAGTGGCAACAGTAGATTAATGTATTGCCAGGGTGGGACTGAAAGTGAAAATCCCGGCTGAAAAATAATTCTCTCAATTAAAGACAAGATGAGTAGTTAAAAGCACTACATTCGAATATATTTCACATTATTAACTGTATCAGACATATGAGCAGGTCAATTTTTAAATGTTATTGCCCTCAAGGTTTGATGGATAAGCCAACAAAACTACAATATTTCAGCCCGCTCAGAAAAGTCAATGGGATTTTGTGTGTAATTTGCCGGTCAATATGGTTTATACAGTAAACCAATGAACAAATATTTTAGCCCGCTCAGAAAAGTCAATGAGATTTTGTGTGTAATTTGCCGGTCAATATGGTTATACAGTAAACCAATGAACAAATATTTTAGCCCCATCTGGAAATTTAATGGCAAAATGCGTGTTAAACTAGTGAGCAATAATATAGAGTCAGATGTAATTTACATCGCGCATCAGCTACTGTAATTTACATCGATCGCGCATCGCGTATAAGAAAATGCCCACTTTGCGCCAGAAGGCAGTCAATATAGTTTATTGACTGCATTCTGGGCTAAAATATTTGTTCATTGGTTTACTGTATAACCATACTGACCGGCAAATTACACACAAATCCCATTGACTTTTCTGAGCGGGCTAAAATATTTGTTCATTGGTTTACTGTATAACCATACTGACCGGCAAATTACACACAAAATCCTATAGACTTTTCTGAGCGGGCTAATATATTGTAAATTTGTTGGCTTATCCATCAAACCTTGAGGGCAATGACATTTAAAAATTGCCCTGCTCAGAAATCTGATACGCTTAATAATACCTAATTATTGTTGCAGAGAATTCATAACAAAGTGATATACCTAGTGGGTCTACTGGGACCCGTTTCACAAAGCCTTTTGTCAAAGCAAGGATTTCAGTATCATGTAACAAAAACAGTAATTTGTCACTGATGCCAGTTTTGTGAAACGGGGCCCTGAATTTTTTTTTTCCACTCCCAAGCATCTAGGGAGTGAAGTTCCATTTGGTCTAATCCTAAAATGTGTGCGACCCATATGGTCTATTGTTCATTTAGTCAAATAACCAGGTAGTCTTATTACCAGTTTGTCTAATGCCCATTTCTTGTACTATCCATATCGCCTAATAATCATGCAGTCATGACAAAAATAATATTCATCAAATAATACTAGACCTTCTTGATAGAAGAATAAATTTGCATTAGAAAAACAGGAAATAAGGCCGACTGGAAATTAAACTAAATGAGCAATATACCAAATGGGTTGTACTTATTGGAGATCAGACCAAATTACTGTTAGCCTAAACGGTCATTAGACCAGGGAGGTGAGACTTTAAACTCACAAACCCTGATTAGACCAAATGATGAGTAGACGAAATGACTATCAGACCCTGTGCGTGGTAGACAGGCTGGGTGTAGATCATATGGGAATAGACCAATTGGGTAGTGGATGAACTGTTTGTAGACCAAACGGCAATCAACCGTCGAGAGGGCATTCCTCCCCAAAGGCAATGGCGGATTTAAGGGATCAGCGGGTACAAACGGAATGTCAACATTAATGTTTATTAATATTTAGTTTAATTCTCAAGCCGTTTCCTGGTTCAAATAGTGCACATTAATTGCCTTTCTACCCCTCCAATTGAACGTTATTTCACACGTGTTGTTTGTAATTGTTTGTCTTTATGTTGTGTTTATCGCTGTATTTTGTGATATATTTAACTAATGTATACTCAGTAATATAAATTATGATATTCGATTTTTGTAATGCTTTTGAACAAATCAAACAATCATACACAATCATTTAAAATAACATCGTAGCATCTTAACACTGTTTGAAATAGTAGTATTCGTTTTCTTTGTAAATGATTCGATACCTGTCAGCCAGGAAATGAAAAAGAGTTTTTATTTTGTATGTTGTTGTTTTTTCAACTATTTGTGCTGTAAATATGTATATTCGTTTCATATACCATAGTTATATTAGAACACATTTAAATCTCTTTTACACACGGAACAAACGGATTCAAGTCTTATTACGGTTCATTCAGATATGGCACGGTTAACCTTCGGGAAAAAGGGGGTAGAAGCAGCCGCGCGGCCGTCAGATGGTAAAACGGTCTAACTCGAAAATTTGACTTTTTGAGGTAAATTCACTTTCCGGGTAATGTGAGGGCGCTCTTTCTAACGTTGCTATCGAGAAAACCCCATCATGCCTTCTTTTAGAGATAATTTCCGCTATCTTGGTACTTTTTTTTATTTTTCCTTCAGATTTGATGGTAAAACGGTCTATCTTTGAGTTAGCCCATTGCCGGTAATATCGTTTGGGGGTAAAACGAGCTATCTTTTACATAAACCTTTTTACCTTCTTAACTGGGATTTTTTAATCATCGCTGTCAGATGGTAAAATGGTCGATCTTCGAATTAGTAGTATGGCAATAGTGTTTATAGTCTATCTAGAAGATAGACCATTTTACCATTTTATGATGTGTAGTGGGAGTGTATTCATGTGCTGTGGTTAAACAGTCCATCTGCACAAAAATCTCATTTATTTTATAATTAAAACCCCAAATAAGCACAAAATTCTTCAGTTATCAGTGTTTAGTATGCTTCTTCTTGTCCCATTGCTAAAAATGGATTATATCCATCTCCTAAAAAAGCTCAAACCTCTAAACTTCAGAGTCATTTTTCTCAGAACAGCGATTTTCGAGATAGACCGTTTTACCATCTGACGGCCGCGCGGTCGTTATTTCTATTTGTCACGTGTAAACAAATGGTAATTGTACGCAATAAAGGACTTGCGCGTATTCACTGAGCTCTGTATTTTAAGATACTAAAATGGGGAGGGGAATACACATATTACGTCATCACAAACAGCCACTGCAGTTTAGCCGGGTTATATCTGAACGAGCCTTCAACCTTATGTTAAAATCTTATTATATTACTAGAAGAAACATAGAGCATATAATTAGAAAATGTTCAAGTACAGGAGTACTGTCTTAAAAACGAATTGTTAAGAAGATTCGTATTTCTTTGATTCTGTTTACAGTGGGCGCTATACACACGTGAATCTAAATTATATTATGTTAAATTCAAGGTAGCATGTATTTGTAAAATACTTTAGAAATGCATTTGTACATACATGATAACATAATCAATATTAAAAGCGTAAACAGTTTTGATAAAAGGAAAAGGGCGCAAATCCTAAAAGCATAACTAGAATTTTGTCGGATACGTCATAACAGTAAATAATAAATTATAAGAAAAAAGAAAAAACTTTAACAACTGAATTATTCATACTCCTTGTAAATTTGTTGATTTTCATAACCAAAGAATGAAAGGTTGCTTCGTTGATCAAGGGCCTTTGTTGAATACATTTCGATGCAATCTTTGATATGTCACATTCTCAAGAAACATAAATTGGGACAAATCAGTTTCTTCACATACTTTACATGTTACAAAAATTGGTAAGGGTATGAATAATTGAGTTGTGAAGAAAGATAGTTCTTCTTTTAAAGAGAATGTTTCCTGAAGAAATTGTTGCTTATTTGTGTTTTTATTTTAATTGCTATATATCACTTTCTGGAGGTCCTATACCGTACATTTAAATGTCTAGTGGTGGGATATTTAAGTAAGACCGCGGGAACTGTATAGCGCCCTCTAAACTATTGGTCAGCTATAAAGGTAAATTTGACTTCTGGGCCGCGTTTCACGAAACCGTCATAAGTACAAGTTTGCCACCAACCCATTGAAATACGTGTATTACGTTTAGCATGTGTTTCAATGGGATGTCGGTGAACTTGTACATATAACGGTTTCATGAAAAGAAACTGTTTGGAAGTGAATTGAAAGGTTGATCATCTATCGCATGATAATTATTTGTTTTAGAGGTCTTAGAATCATTCAAATGATAATTATTTGTTTTAGAGGTCTTAGAATCATTCAAATGATATAGAATTGGCTCAATATCGATAAGAGTCACATGCACTATACACATACATGTGCTTATGGGGATACACAAACATGTTGCATGGAAATTGTCGCCACAACATTTAGCTGTTACTTGTCATATTTATTCGGATAAGTGGGCATTTAAAGAGCCTTCCTTTTTAGGGGACATTCTCTCTAGATTAAAAGAATGAAAAAAGCTCAAAAATAATTTTTCACCTTTCCCAAAAATAAACCTTTTCTAAAATATCGATTTTCGTGTATTTACTTGTAGTTTATTGTGTTGTATCGAAATAATTATCAATAAAATATATGCATATTTGTGTGGATTAATAATAGGCCTGTCATGTGAAACAAGTTCTTCGTCATTATCGGTCATTAAGTAACTACTAAAATGAGGCTTACTTCTTTTTATGTATTTATTTTTATCTTTTCTGATTCTCGAATGCATCTGAGGTCTAGCTCCTAACTCTCTATCATATATGCATTGATATATGATATATGAATATTTATACATGTATTTATATATATTTATATATTTACATATTGCTGTCAATTCCTGTTCTACCTTTCAAGAAATACCATCGTGCCTTTATCGTCAATACTACTTATGATGTTATGGATTGAGTTTCAATATATTGGTGTATATAAGTTACTATAATATGATTTTATTTCAAGCTTTTTTTTTCAAATATAAGTGATTTAATTTTCTTCTTTCATCTTTTAAATCAGAAAACTCTACGACCCGCAAGAAAATGTAATTACTTTATACTTACGATCTCATGATTTGTCTTTTGGATCTTCTTGTTATTGACTTATATATATCTGATGTAATTATGTGTATTTATGTATACATGTATTATTTTGTGTATTATACCATCAACTAATGTTAAGACCCTTAACCATAGCTCAGTTTACCAGGCTTTATGTGATGGTTTATTTGTTTAGTGTATTTATTGCTGTACTTTGTTTAATTGTATTCTGTTGTATTTTGATATGCATTTATGTCTTTTACTTATCCTGGAAATTAAATAAAATTAGATAAATAAATAAAATGACCATCCCCGGCTACTCCCTCCACTCTTCTCATGACATCGTACAGAGCCATCCATCTCACAAGATGCTTCCCACAGTTAGTGACATAGTCCAGAATCTGCACGGTCCTTTATAATTTCCCTACACACTTGATTCAGGCCGTCGAAGATGGCGTTATCAGCAAACTCATAATTATTTAATGATCACGCCATCATCGGCTGGGAGCAAGTAAGTAGGGAGAGGTAGCGTTACGTTGGTGTGGTGGAGATCAAAATTAAATAGGCCAGATTCTGGACTATTGGTGACAGAGCATGACTGATCCAAATCTGTGGAATAACCTACCCAGCAATCTTCACCAACTGAAAAATAAATCTAAAAAATTGCCTTTTTTGTTAAACAAATAATCATATAGCGCTTTTGAACATGTGTGGATAATTGGGTTTTGACAGACGTATCAATCAGATATGATTATTTACGTATGTGGACCGACCATCCGAAAGACGTGACTCAGTTTACAACCAGATTCGGCTGAGCCATGCATGCGACGACAGAGAGCTGACCATATACTATATGCGCTAAATGCGTTATATGAATACATTGTCATTATCGTCATTGTTATTATAATTAAAAAGGGAATATCAGAAGGAAAACAAAATGTAACGGAAATAATACACCATGACAAGAGAGACAAAAATGTTATCAATACAAAGAAATTTAGTTATCACCGCTGGTATATAACTCTTATTATTGCAAATGGAATGTTTTGTTGAATCCACGATGTATCCGCGTTCGACTGCACTAAGCTAATTAATTGTATTTAACCCGTTTACTACTAGATTCATGTATTGCATTCAGCTTAATACAGAGGGCATCCAGTTACAGTATTCAATGACTTTAAATAGGTCGGTTAGTTGTAAATCAGCGGTCTACACAATTAATAAATTCCATCCGCATGATTGGCGCCACCGGGCAAATAGTCTCAGGTTCAGGCTGTAACACAAAGTACCTACAAATTTCGAAAAAAAAATCAACGTCAGTCAATTTCAAGAGCCTCGTGCGTCACCTATTGAAATGTGTGAACATGACATTGACGTATTGAGAACATGATTTATATGGGACATTCAATAGATAGGTATTGAAATTAGCCTAGGGTTGATTTTTCGACAACAGTTGCAATCGTTTTCTTTCGAGATGCATATTGTTTGCATTGCTCAGCGTGATAGGAATCAAAGATTCTTTTCACCACTTAAGGCGAAATCCACCTTGATATCAACTTGTTCTCTTACAAAAGCAGAAAATTAAATATGTTAGAAAAACTTCAGGGAATTGAAAGAAGGGATAAGGATTGTATGTATTTCTAAAAGGTTATCGATCAAACGCGAGTTGGTAACTCTCTCTCTCTCCCTCTCTCATCCTCTCTCTCTCTCTCTTTCGTTCTCTTTCTCTCCTTCTCTCTCTCTCTTTTGTCTATGTCTCTTTCTTATTCTCTGTCTCTTCTCTTCCTCTCTTTCTCTTTCCCCCCTCTCCCGTGCTTCCCTAAATGTTTGCATAGAGATTAACCACACTTGCGTATACAAATCGAAATGTCATACGTATACAAATGAGACGAATAAAGACATAATTGTATCCCAATTGCACATCATTTTTGGCTCGCGGTCCCTCTTTTGAAACAAAAGTAAACGCCACCCTACAGTTGGGATCATGAAGCTCGCTATGTTTTCAAACATTGCCTTGCCGCCCCCCCCCCCCCCCAAATTTCTGGTTATTTCTTAGGGGCGGGTAAAGGACGAAACAAGAAGGTAATATAACACAATTCTCGCGTACCCCTCCACTAATCTTTATTTTTTTCTGACTCACATTTCACACCCACCACGAGGGGGGGGTCTATTGCCCATTGATGAGACTACCACCCACCCCTATTCTAGTTCTGGACCCTATATAGATTGTTGTTATTTGCCGACTATAAACGTTAAGCCGATTGATGGCGCGATCCTTATTGGCTGCGATATCCCCGAGAACTGCGATATCCCCGGGAACCGCGCGAGAATTCTCGGGGATATCGCAGTTCTCGGGGATATCGCAGCCAAGAAGGATCGCGCCATCAATCGGCTTAACGTTTATAGTCGGCGAATAACAAAAATCTATATAGGGTCCAGAACTAGACTAACCCACCCCCTGCGGCCGTCGCCTAACTAGTTAAGGCATTAAGCAAAGATGGTAGACGTGCGACGCTCTGTCATCTTTTTATGGCTGGTCCAGTTAATCAGTCTTTTGTCACTTTACCTGCTTTCATGTATAAATATATGAGTAGGGGACTGAATTGCACCGGTCACAACTGACTGGGCCCCGAATGTTGTTTTAAACGATCTGTAGATCTTCAGTAGCTCAAGATGGATGCCCACGATACCGACAGAGACCTATCAAGTCTCACGCATAAAGCTGGTCACTTATACTTTGTTTTGCATAGTAGAATAGTTATACTGTTCATTGTACTTTGTGTACTTTTGGTATAAAACAGTACATGTATTTTATATAAGATAGATCGGAATTTTTTTTTTCTTCAAAGAAAGGACTTATAATTACTGTGAATTAAACCCATTTGGAAGTGTACATGTTAATGTTATTGCTTCTCTATTGAAATAAATGATTACATTGTTAATTTTACATCAGAAGCGAAACTTGATTTATTTTACATTGTCAACATCTATCTTAAATGGTAATCCCTATCGCACTTCAATAGGCTAAAGGGTTAGAATTTTACAATTTAAAGAGTAGGAATACACTTTTTGAAAATACCCGTCTAGGGTGTGAATTCGGAGGGGGGGGGGGATACGTGAAATCCTCATTTAGGGTGTATTTTGCCTTTAAAAGATATCCTTGTGTAAGGGGCGTCTGCAAAACCTGTGGTCACGCATGCTTACAGTATTTCTACATGACTGAGACCCCCGGGCTGCGGTTCCACTTTTGAAACAAAAACATACGCCACCCTACACTTGGGCACATGGACTTTGGTATGTTTTCAAACATTGCGTCGCCGCCCCTCCTCCCCCCCCCCCCTCGATTTCTGGTTATTTCCTCGGGGAGGGTGAATGTCGAAAGAAGAAGGTTATAAAACTCAATTCTTGTGTATCCTTCCACTTATTGGTGAACTTTTTCATTCACACCCCCCCCCCCCCCACCCCGACCCCAATTCATAATAATGCCAGTACCCCGATTTCAGGTTATTATCCTTCTATCACAATCATGAGAGAAAAGAAATGTCTAGTATTTTTAGGAAAAAGCAGAGACCGCACCGGTTATTTTATTACACGAAACCCGGATCCTCTGGGTGAGCTTTGTCCCACAGAGTTCGATCAAAGTATCATTTTTTTCTTAGGCTCATATCGTCATAGAAACGTGAAGCCAAAAGCTAATGGCGTCATCATGTTTGTACAGACTTCTGAATGCGTCCCGCGCACGACGTTGTAAGAACGGGTGCAGGCCCGATTATCCATGTAGCGATAAACTTCAATCAATTTATTGATTTGAGGTTATCGAGTTCCTGTATCTTGATTTGGGCCTCTGTCTATTTTGAATTGATCTCACATCCATTTCATTCGTAAGATTTAACTTAATTACTCGTTCGATAATTTGAATTTGACAATTTGCGGGGGGAATCGAGAGAGATATTAGAGAGAAACGTTGAACCAAGAGGTAAGCATTTTCAAAGTACATCTATCTTGTAATTCAAGTTGTAGTGTGATAATGTTTGCAAAGTTCTCCTATTTTCCCGCTGCCAGAAATACGGCACTACTGGGTGCAGAGACAGGAATCGCTTGCATGCAGCAAGATATAATTTTGATGAACTATTTATATAAAAATCAAAAATTATGAATATACAATATTCATTTAGTTTCTTCTACTGTGTTGCTTAGTAACATATTATGCTACCAAGCAAAACAGTAGAAGACACTTAGCTAAGGGAACATATCAGAAGCACATATTTTGTCCCTTTCTCTTAAGATTATACTGTTCAGAATTGAGGAGATTTGTGTACATTGTAGCATTTTGAAATCATATTTTAAATTAATTTGTTGATATTCATTTTGTGTGTCTATCTCATTTTGTATAGTAATTGTGTGTTGTTGTCCCCTTTATCGTGTGCAATGTTATATGTATAGAATTTTTAATTATGTACTGGGAGTAGCATGTGTAGGGGCACATGCCTCTGGGCAACAGTGACGAACTTCACTTTTGTGCACCCTGACCCACGTGCTACTCCCTTATCTCTTTGCATGTGTTTGTTTATTCTTATTATGTACTTGTCTCTTGCCATGCTGTATTGTATTTGTGCTTTTTTTATGAATGGTCGAATAAATAATAATAATAATAATAATAATAATAATGATTAAAATCGCAATGCTACTTCTTAGATGTTAATTTTCTGTCTTCTGGGTAGAACTAAAAATCTATATATGTGATAAAGTCACTCACTTACAATATTATAGTAGTACTTTAAATAATGAGTGTTCAATTGTTGCATAGCTCTAGTCTGGGCTCCTTGAAGAAAAAAATAATAAATGTTGAACAAAGTATTTTCATTAATCTCTTTTATTGAAAGAGTTCTCTTCACTCATCTGCCATTTTTAATAATATGCCTTTTTACAGAGTGCATGAAGGCAGCTGGATCTTCCCTTAATAACTTATGTTCAATAGAAGCAGAATAATCAGACAAACCAATCAAAAAAGTTTGAGCAAAATCGGAAACCTAATAAGAAAGTTATGAATTTGTAATGACATGAACAACTTTGAAAATCACAAGACAAATTGGCAAATCACTCATGAGTCTGTGACGTCATTGTCTCACTATCCACTAATTGTTTTCTTTATATTGCTAAATACATAGAACTTAACATTGCAAAACAGAAGAAGATTGAAGGAATGCATTATAAGAAATGGTCCCCTGTGGAAGAAGTATTTTGATTTTAATCCTATGATATACACTGTAGAAAAGAAAGTGTTACCCACTATTTCTGTATTGGTTGACGTTTTTCATCTGTTCTTACCTTTTGTAATTATTGTGCAGTGATTTTTATGATTATTGTAATCATGATGTATGTACGAATTACTTGATAAATAAAAGTTTTAAAAAATATATATATAAATTTACCATTTTCCCCCTAAGAATCTCATTTCCTCACACCAGCATCCAAGTTATATTGATATTAATATGTTTTTGTGTTGATGCACTAAAATAGAGCAATTTGGTTCAGTTAAATCATGACAAAATTGAATTTTGATGAACTATTTATATAAAAATTTAACATAATGAAAATACAATATTAAAAAAAAGCATCAATTGTTCAAAGTTCATCAAATGTTTTGTGGGTTGTCATGCACGCAATATGATACAAATCATATAACCTGGGCAAAGGCATGGGGAAAGTTTTTTTGGAGGAAGGAGGAAATTAATAGGATAAAAATATATAAAGCAATGAATAATTAGTGAGGCAATCACGTCACAAACTGATAATCAAATTGACAGTTTGTGTAGTGATTTTCATTGTTCCATAGTCGTTTACACTTTTTCAAAAACTCATAACTTCCTTATTAGTTATCCCATTTTACTCATTTTTTCGTTGCTTTGTTTCTCTTGTTTTTCTGTATATATTAAAAGTTATTTCTGGAGTGGAGTTAGCCTCTAAAGGTATGTACCACTTGCAGGACAACAACATTAAAAGGTTAAATCCCAACGGCATTTAAAAGACAATACTTATTTAGAACTTCCCTCACAACAAAAGGGTTTGAAAATGACTTTTTGTGGGAAAATAACGACCATTAGTTGTCAAATCAACATAAGTGATTGCAATAACCTGAGTAATAGTCAGACCATCCCTTAAATGGAAATCCAACCTTGCAGCAACCTACTTCAGATGAATGCAGAAAATTCAAAGAAGGCAGACTGGTGAAAAGTTTGAACAGAATTGAACAAAAAACCAAGAAAGTTATGAATATTTAAATTTGATGCAAATGTCCAAATCTACTTCGATAGGAACCTACAGGTACTAGTCAATCTGACAAGTGGCGTCCTATTATGAATATAGTTACAACTTACTGTGCATGTGAGAATTGCATTTTGTTCAAATATTGTATTACCTTTTTTATTGAAAGCAAAGGTTACTATTGTGAATTACTCTTATATGTACTGTCTGTGTCAGTCTTCAACGGATTTTAATGGGGACTTTTAGATTTGCACGTCGACAAAGTGGACAGCTACATGTGAAGTCCTTTTAAGGCACTGTGATGTCCTTCTGAGGCACTGCCAGTGCCTTAAAAAGACGTCACACGCAGTCCATTGTGTCGAAGTGCAAATATAAAAGTCCCTATCACTACACGAATTGAACTTCATACATCTGTAGTGCAACAGGTTGCTCAACTTAAATTGAATCGGTTTTTGTTAAATGTCATTGCCATGGTAACAGCCACCAGTGAGTGAATGCACCAGGTTTTTAAAAAGAATCCCTTGTGTATTTTACTATCATAAGCTGTTATATTGCATAGGTATGCTCCAATGACCTTGACTGATTGGAATAAGTGAGTTTTGAAAGGACGCATCAGAAATAGTAATAGTCTGGGTATTAAAGAAGTATAGATATCAGCTCTTGCTGACAATGAAGAACCAACAATGTATGAGAGAAAAAAGAGGGAGGGAGTGAGGGAGAGAGATAGAGAGAGAGAGAGAAAGAGAGAGAGAGAGAGAGGTGTATATTTGAGATAGAAGATAAAAGGGAAAAACATTTAATTTATTCAACATGGGACAGCAAGATGAAGGAAAAGAGAGAGAAAGAAGAAAAAAAAGGAAAATGAAAGAAGGGACTGAGATATTAGAGATAGCGATAGAGAGATAGAGATATTGATAGAGAGAAAGAGAGGAGAGAAAGATAGAGACAGGGAAAGGGGGAGAGAAAGATAGAGACACAGAGAGAGAAAGAGAGGAGAGATAGAGAGAGAGATAGAGAAGAGAGAAAGACAGAGACACGGAGAGAGAAAGAGAGGAGAGATAGAGAGAGAGAGAGATATAGAGGAAAGAGAAAGAGAGGGAGATAGGGAGAAGAGGAATAGAGAGAGAGAGAGAGAGAGAAGAGAAAGAGAGGGGGATAGGGAGGAGAGGAAGAGAGAGAGAGATAGAGAGGAGAGAAAGAGAGGGAGATAGGGAGGAGAGAAAGAGAGAGAGATAGAGAGGAGAGAAAGAGAGGGAGATAGGGAGGAGAGAAAGAGAGAGAGGGAAAGAGGGGGTAAAGAGAATGGGGGTGAGTTAAGTGCTAAAACTGATTTGATTGAACAACTCCCTGTGCTACTATTGTGCAATTATATATAATCCTCCTGTGTCCTACATTTCAAAGAGTATTCATAACATGCATTGTATGCATTCATGAATTATAATTCACAACCCCCTACCACGCTTTAAATATCGTGCATAACACAATACACAATGTGTCCTACAATTCAAAGAATATTCATAACATGCATTGTATACATTTATGAATCATAGTTCACAACTCCCCTACCACGCTTCCAGTATTTTGCAGAATACAATACACAATACGCAGGTCTCCAAGCGACATCATTTGTTTAAAAAAATTAAAAAATCGGCTATTGATGAGGTGCTGGTGAACTGTATTCAATCAGGACCCTGTCCTTTATCAATAGAGACTTTTTGATTTACGTATGACGTCCATTCAAGGCAGTGCATTGAAAGGACGTCGATCGTAGCAATCCACGTTTTTGTTCGGCAAATCTAAAAAACCCTATTGACTGCAAATAAGAGAGAACCAGGCCAGCAAAGATGGGTGTGGGAGGGGACTCATATTTTGTTTGGACGGGGGTGTGCCGCTCAAGCCTCGAAACCCCTTCCCATTTTTAGGGGTGAACAGGCGGTGTTAGACAGAGCCAGTTATCTAGATAATTCATAGCCTGTCTGTCACATGTATGTCACCTACGTAAGTGAATTATCTAGATAATTCAAGTTGGATCGGGAAAATTGTGTGTGACACCGCCTTTTTTTTTTTTTTTTTTTTTGGGGGGGGGGGGGGTCTCGAAATAAAGGTCAATTTTTCACAATTGTCCGAAAATCTTTTTGTCTTCAAGTTTGTTTGTATAGTTGCTTTAATAGCAACTTCCGAAGAAACATTCGAATGTGAGCAGCAAAATCAAGGATTTTTGCTTGCCATGTAAATGCAGCTTGTGTAAGGAGTAGGGGCGGGCGGATTTTTTTTTTTTTTTTTTTTTTTTTTTTTTTCCCATTTTTTTTTGTTTTATATTTTTTTCCCATAACAAAAAAAAATATTTGGGATTGTCAAGCATTTAAACAAACAAAGTCTATAAAACACTTTAATATGGTAAAAGACTAGTTTAATGTACAATGAATATCAAGACCAACACAGAAAGTATTTTGGGCTCTGAAATACAGCACCTTTTAAATCTTCATTGTACTACTTATAGCTACATGCGCCCTTTATGTAGCAAACAATGCCTAATATGTGACCATTGGTCCCCCATGATCCTCTTTATCTTATATTAACTGAGAGCTGAATTGATGAGATAACCACCTGTCCAGTGACCTTGCAGGGTGGTCTAATCTCTCCTGTAAACTAGTACAGATGGGCTTTAAAATGAGTTTAAGAATGCTCAGAACCTGATTTTAATAAACGGCATTTTGACATAGAAAAATAAAAATGGCAAGTTTAATAAATACCTAATTGCGTACTGAAAAGACAAAACTGGCAACGGGACGCATTTTGATCCTTGCAAATGCATAAAATGGTATGTTTGGCATTTAAGATTGCTCCCAAAAAACAAAAAAATAAAAAACAAAAACAGAAAAAATGATTTAAAAAAAAAATGCAAGCGGCTCGAAAATGAGGAGCGGGCGGTCGAGGACAACCAAATGATTTTTTTTTTTGTTGGCCTTATAGATGAAGAGAAATGGTTGCTATTAGAGTTTAGAGTAAAGAAATATATTATTGCTTCATGTTAACGTATGTAAGTAGTCTGCAGGTTCAGACTTTATGTAAAACTTATACAAAGTTCCATAAACCCCCTGGCCGTGATAGCCCATGGGGTGTAGTAGATCATCATTAGCATGCATGCTAAAGCCAGGGTAATAAAGTCCAAAGCTCTTTGGAAGCGCATAGAGATGTTATTTCATAACGTATTATGCGCTATACAAGAACTGGATTATTTATTATTATTTATTTATGCATGCATGTTCTTTTTTGTGTGTGCACAAAAAATAAGAGAAATCATGACAATGGTCCTCACAATAAAGAGTCAAGTGGGGTAAATAGTAAGCAAATAATAACCGTTGGTGAAGGTGATGGGACAAACTATCACTTCCGAGGCGATCTGGATGTAGCTATACTTTCGGATCGCCAAGGAAGTGGTAGTTTGCCATCGCCTGAAACCAAAAGGGGATTATTTGCTTTAAGCCCCACTGTCCCATTTGTAGCTACTTGCTCCCTATATATAGAAAACTTCCCCAATCGGTGCCTGTTGATCCCGCATGATCCTCTTTTTCTTATGTTATTTGAGAACTGAGTTGATGAGATAGCCACCTGTCAGTGACCTCGCTGTGTGGTCTAATCCCTACTTGTCACACTAGTGTTGATAAGCTTTAGATACAGTAGGCTTGCTTTATACCCCCACATCTGAAACGCGATGTTACTCTATGGATCAAAACTACTAATTTGGGAGATCAGCGAAACACAAAATACCGCAGGGTGATTGATGGTCGAAACTATCTTACATCACGTGATTTACTTTTGACCAATCGTAGAGCAAGATCCTTAGTATGTGAGATATAATAGAGTATACTTTGTAAATGTTTGTGTACCATTGCTGGATAGAAAATTAGAAAACAAATTATAGTAAAAAGGAAAAAAAAGGGGGTATCGCACTGGAGTAGTTTAAGCACTTGGTTTGAATTGCAGTGGTCGTGGGTTCGATCCGTGACATGTTACTAATGACCTTTGAAAAGGCATTAATCTCCATTTGCCACTCCATACCCAGGGAATAAAAGATAAGCTGGTAGGATGACAAAAGCCTTTGTGTTAGTAATTGCAATATGCCCTCACCATGACCATATGGTAAGAATACTCCCCAGGGAGTGGAGATGGTGCACATTGTGCATGAATGATTCCGATGACCGGGGTAATAATATTTGGAAAGCACTTAGAGGTGGTATTTCTTATCAATTATAGGCTCTAGTGGTATATAAATCCAGATTATTATTATTAAAACTAACATGATTTTATTATTATCAAAACAAATTATGGAGTCGAAATTAAGAAGCCTAAAACTCAGAAAGGTGATATCATGGTTATTTGCAGACGGAAGAGAGCATTTCATCTACATGTATCTTCTCTCTCTCTCTCTCTCTCTCTCTCTTTCTTCAGAATTGTTGACGATCCTAACAATGACATCACAATGAAGATGGGTTCATCATCACCTTATGCAGTGTTTCTATTGGTCCTGTCCGGCCTGTCTGTGAGTAAAGCATTTGGACCGGAATATTGGAATCAGCGGTACGGTGGCTATGGGATCGAATACAAGAGTGAGTTTAATGGATGAAATACTGTGAATAATAATAATAGTACTAGTAGTAGTAATTATAATAATAATAAAAATAATAATAATAATAATAATGATAATACCACTACTACTACTACTAATAATAATATAAATAATAATAATAATTCAAATGATGATAAGAATATTAATAACTATAACAACAATGATAATAATAATAATAATGATGATAATAATAATAATAATAATAATGATAAAAATAATAATAATAATGATAATAATAATAATTATAATTATAATAACAATAATAATAACAATAATACTTAGAATGATAATACTTATAATGACAATAACAGCAACAAAGACAACAACAACATCACTACTATACTTCTACTTACTAGTAATCATAGTAATAATAACAGATACGACTTATTACTACTTGTAATGTGTTTGCGTCTCGATATCTTCCCTTGTCTCTTTGTGTTCCATCATCTTACTGTATCTTTCCATTTCACCCTCTCTCTCTCACCATATCTCCCTCCATCTCTCTGCATATCTTCTGTTTGTCTATTGCTCCTTTTCTCTTTCTCCCTCTCCACTAATCGCTGTTTCTTTCTGGTCTCTAACCATAAGTCCCTCTATATCCCATTTTCTCCCGTCGGTCTGTCTCTCTCTCTCTCTCTCTCTCTCTCTATCTGTCTCACTCTCTCTCACTGTTTCTTTCTGGTCTCTCACTATGTTTCCCTCTATCTCCTTTTATCTCCTGTATGTCTGCCTGTCGGTCTCTGTATCTGTATGTCTGTCTCTCTCTCTCTCTCCCTGCTTCTTCTGTATCTCTGTCTCCCCCTCTCTCACTTTTTCTTTCTTGTCTCTCACCATATATCCCTCTATCTCTCTGTATTGATTGTGTGTGTGTGTGTGCCTCTCTCTCTCTATCTCTTTCTCTCTTTGTGCCCCCCCCCCCCCCCCCTCTCTCGTTGTTTCTTTCGCTAGAGATGGTATTTCGTATCAAATGCTAATATAAATCCAGATTATTATTATTAAAACTCTTACTGAACCCCTCTTCCCCAGCTGGAAGCGACAGCTTCAACGGCTTTTGGTCAGGAGGTTACGGTGAAAGTTACAACAGTGGTAGATCAAATACAGGATGCATCATAGACGAGGGGAAGTTGACTATCGATTGCTCGTCGGCAACATATGTGTAAGTTTTTTAATACCCTAAAAATATTGTTCCCTTCACAAAAAAGCAGAATGTCGTAATATCTTGAAGGAAATATAGTACTCGATCTCAGTTAGAAATAGTGAATACACTATGAATATGACTGACAAAGAAAGTGGACAAAATATACAGTTCCCCAGGTAGACAAAGGAACATCCCTTCACTGCTATTATGTAAAAATGTGTAGAACAGGTGTCACATGCATATTCACCTTTCTACATGATAGCAGTGAAGGGATGTTCCTTTGTCTCCCTGAGGAACTGTATATTTTGTCCGCTTTCTTTGTCTGTCATGTTCATAGTGATAGTACTTGTGTAAACACAGTGCATTCACCTTTTCCTTTGTCATGGTTTAGGACATGTCAACTTCTAAAGTTATTTTCATGCTTATATCCATCATGAGTTGATCTGTTTTATGATTATCGGAGTACAGTATGAAACCTTTTTTCAAAAACTGGAATTTAGTCAGTGACGATAATGTTTGAAATTTAGATTGACTGACTTGATAACAGGTTGAGTGGCTCGTATTGTCCAATGTCAGGCTCTATATCCGCTTGGTCTAAAACCATTTCGTCTACTATTGGCCTTTTCCCATATGGTCTAAACACAGTAAGTATTTTATCAACGTGGTCTCATAATCATGTTGTCGACTTATCATTTGGTCTAATGACCATTAGGGTAATACTGTATTAATAGCAATTCGGTCAAATGTCCATATGGTCTAATAATCATTTAATCATTTGTTATAATAGTCAACAAATGATCATTAAACTTGATGGATTGTAGACAAACAGGGAATATTTAAGACTATCTGGTTATTAGACTAAATGACCAAATGGGTAGTAGATAGACTGGATATTAGACCATCAATTAAAATGGGTGGCTGGTCAGTTTTCATGTGCAGAAGGCCATAGTTCGCTGACGCCATACTTGGTGGAAATACCATGGATGGGTGTACAAGTCTGCCCACAGCGAACCCACAGTCCTATCGAGAAATACCCCCTAGTCTCTCGGAGAGTTTTTGAGTGAGGGAAAAGCGAAGCATTACATAAGGTCTGCTGGTCATAAAACTGATTGATAATCCTGATGATTGACAACACCTGTTATTGGGTAAACGCCCGAACGAGAAAAGAGAGCCAACTGTTTTTAACTGACGGGTGTTGAAGAAAAGATTGTCCTAATATAACAGTTGTCTTTGAGAAGTACTAAAATTCATGTATTCTTTCATTTTGTTTTATAACAGATATGTTCATGGTTACAGATTTGAGAATTTGACTTCTTCCACATTTTCTAAGGATGTTACACAAATGTAAGTAAGGCTTGCGTACCTGGAAAGAAATTGAATCAGGGCCCTATTTAAAAAAAATTGTTTTCAATAACAAATTATAAACTTCTATAAGAAAAAACTTTGCTCTTAGCTAATCAAATGATTTCAGTAGCTTATAACCGTTATTGTAACTTGTTATTGATAACAAGCTTTGTAACACAGAACCCTTCTTCTTTAATATCTACTTTCTACTTGCTCTTTGCTCTCTCTAAACTTTACTTTGAATATTTTTTGAAATATTTTAGACACCTCTGTTTATCCTTTTTGCAATACGTTTACATTTAAATCCAATTCAGGGTCTGGTTTCAATTAAACTTGAAATAAAAAGAAAGTTACAATAGCTTGTACAAAACTACTGAAATGACGACATTTGAATGACTATAAGCAGATTTGGCATTATTGAAAACAAGTTTTATGAAACCTGTTGCAACGTGGGCATGCCTCATGCAAGTTTAAAATAGATGCAGAACTTATATAAAGATTGTACATGTATGTACAAACCTTAAGAGAATGCACGAATCGTTCTTTGTTCTTGCCTATGTACTGGCTGTATTTTAGTATTACCTTTAGTGATAAATGCTAATTAGAAATTGATGATGCACGTATGTTTAATGTAAATTGAACCACTCGTCTCCAATCGGATGTTTGACAGTAGAGGGCGCCCTTCCTTGTCAGCACATGCAAAAAATTAAATACCGGGGAAGACGATAAGACAAGGTACCTTCCTGCTTCATTAGAGAATGTACAGCAGTGCCAATAATTCTTGATTTTAGTTTAAAATTATTGTTCAGGTTTCATGAACTGCCCGATGATTTCACAAGTTCTATGTAGGCATCATCAAAATAAGTTGCTTATATTCTATTGGCTCTGAAACTATAATTTCTCTATTGACTTCCCAGTTCACAATCCATTATATTTGTTACGGGACACATAAGTGCCTTTGTCAAATATAACTGCTGCCCTATACGAGCAACTAACAATGTAGTGGCCATAGACACTATGAACATGACGGACAAAGAAAGAGGACAAAATATATAAATATGTCACATGCATATTCACCTGTTCTACATATTTTTACATAATAGCAGTGAAGGGGTGTTCCTTTGTCTACCACAGCAATTGTTGAGGGTAGATTGAGGAACTGTATTATTGTGTCGTCTTTCTTTGTCCATCATGTTTAGAGTGAGAGAGAATTACCAGTGCTTACTATCAAAGTAATGATTTCACATTGATTTATATTTGTCATCCAGTACTATCATTGGCGGAATTTTACAGAGAGTTGCTGCTGATACCTTCCGCAATCTCACCAAGTTAACATCACTGTAAGTAAAACTAAACAATGAATACAATCAACAATAAGACAAATAAGTTATGCACAAAATTTGAAAATGATATGGGAAACTACACTGTTGGTCATAATGGTGGAATAAGTATTTTTACCCCAATTTATGGAATGATTTTGACAATGATTTATTTCTAATAGAACTATATAATAGTATACATTCTCAGATTGTATTGAATAATCATTCGTGAGTGTTTGTTTTACGTGACTGCTAAAGCAAGTGTATGGTACTATGCTAATCAACTAGGGGACATACGTCCTTAAGTCATAACTGACAGTAATGAGGATTAATGCCTCACAAAAGGGCACTAATATAGCACATCGACACGGTTTAGATCCTGGAGGCTCACATAAACGAGGGCATTGCTTAGCCAATGAATCATGACTGTACGCAGCGGGGGCTAGGGTACGTCGTTGCCCCCACAAATACAAAAAACAAAGAAAATGCGATAAATTATCAATAATTAATTGCATTTTGTCCCGACCCCCAACATAAAAATATCCTCTATGTGGACATGCCTTGAACCATAATGCATGGCCCTACAGAGGAATATGAGAAAAATCACATGTTTCATTATTGTTTTGTTTGCGTTTCTTGATATTCAAGCTTTCGTGCTTTTTTTCTGTCTTGTTCCAGCACAATACAATATAATCCTATCACGACGTTCCCTGATGTGTCAATGTGTACCAGCCTAGAGAAACTGTAAGTAAAAGCCTTACTTTAATTCATAGGGTCATCGCGTCTGGTCGGGTGGTCGCACTACCCAACCTTTTGGGAAAACATGCCCCTTTACCCATGAAACGTTTAGGGTTATGTGCATAAAATAAACCCCTGTCATTCAGAAATGGTCTGGTCAAATGTATCCAACACTTTGTGAAAACCCAACAGCAAATCTAGGAAAGGTAGCGTCATCTTCCACTTCAGTTTCAAGAAAGGTCGTGTTTTGCGACCACACGACTGGACGCGATGACCCGATGATTCAATGAAGGCCAAGTAAAGAGGGGTCGGAGGGATTTGTGAGCTTTACGAATCATAGAAGGAATGTCTCCTGAAAAGAATGGCTCTTCACATGCCCTCGTATTTGAAAGATGCCAAGTAAGACCATTTTAAAATATAAACATGTTTAGCGTCCCCGCCCGCTTCCTTTTGGGGGCGCCCTCCTATTTTTGTTGTATTAGTTTATTTTTATTTTTAATATCTTTATTTTCTTCAATGAATTAAAGCATGAAAAACATGCTAAAATTTTTAAAAAATGATCCATTTCTGATTTTTTTTTTTTTTTTTAATAAAAAAATAGCGGCGGCCATCTTGAAAAATAGCCTGACTGTCAGGAAAAATGTACCGCGCGGCCATTCCTTTTTGCCGAAAGCAAGGCTCCTACTTAGCCGAGTTGGACCCTCGAGTTGTAGCGAGCTTATGGCAAGCCGTTTTATCATTAAAACATATCAAGAATTCAATTTTTGATATCAAGAATTACCATTGCTTTACAACGTAAAATTATTTCTTGATATCAAGAAATATGTTTTAATGATAAAACGGCTTGCCATAAGCTCGCGCCAGCTTGCCACAACTCGAGGCTCCAACTCGGCTAAGTGGGAGCCCTGCCAGCAAGAGGTTGTGGAAAGAATGAAAGGGAAGTGAAAGAAAAGACTGAAAAGGGGAAACAGGGAGAGCTAGTGGTGAATACCAAAAAGTTATGCAACAATGATATGATTATGTATGGTGTAGTTTATCTCCACCGCAACGAGTTCGATATTCATTAAAAATTACGTGAATTTGCTGACCTAATGACACTGACTTGATTATGTGTATTGTTACATTACAGAGATGTGATGAGGAATAACATTTACTTTGATGTCTACACTTATTCAAAAATCACGTTTCCAGCTTCCCTCAAGCAAGTGTAAGTATACTTTAAACCAGCGTAATTTCGAA
Source organism: Strongylocentrotus droebachiensis (assembly GCA_035222895.1). Taxonomy (NCBI): domain Eukaryota; kingdom Metazoa; phylum Echinodermata; class Echinoidea; order Camarodonta; family Strongylocentrotidae; genus Strongylocentrotus; species Strongylocentrotus droebachiensis. The sequence goes on from JAVYIG010000736.1 coordinate 455,150, forward strand.
ACGTAAACATTTTGCAACTAGTCCGGCAGCCAAATCCAGATTATTGGCCTAACCTTGTTTTAGGGTCTATAGTTTTGTTTTCAATGGATTTTGATTGCCTAAAGCTTCTATTTCAAGAATCCAATTGCTGACACTCTGTCAGCCTTGAGCAATTTAAGATATATGACGTCATACAAAATGGCCGCCAAAGTACATGATTTTCCCTTAAAAATGAATAATAAATATATAATAAGGATTTTGTCTACAATTTTGGGCAGCCAAATGTCTGTATCTCTCTAGGACCATCACTAAAAAAATGTTTTGTGATTTTGCATGGTCATAGATGACCAGCTTATTTGCATATTTTGAAATAGCGCCCTCTATAAACATATTAATTTGAATAAAATATGTGTGCCAGCCAAATGCCAATTTCTTAAATCTATGTCACGTTGAAATCATATTAAATGCTTTTCTTGGCAACAATTGCAGTTGTGCTGCATTAATCTTTCATCTTGTTTGGTCCAAATTTAGATAGGGTAGGTGTGGGGAATTGGATACCCTTAAGCACATTTGCATAATTTACATAAACATGAACAATGTTACACATACAGAAAGTTTTGTATTCTCCTTAGTATTTTTTCTCTCTTTATTTGGTAACAAAATTGTGGTCATGATGTAACTGATTAATAAGATAACAATCATTAATGACGTCATCACCAAAGGTCTCTCATTACCTACATGTGTAGGTAATAAGGGACAGTTACAAATCAAGACATTTTAAATACAATATGAATGAAAATGGGATTGTTATAGTTAATAGTTTAAACACTTTTTGAAAGAGATACATGCAGTCAAGGAACTTACTGTAATTTTGAAACGATTTTGAAACAATGTGGCCCAAAATATTTCTGTAGTTTTTTGTTTACAGTAATAAAGGTGCTCTCAATTATGTTTACATACTTTCAGAATAATGTTCTGGCAATATGACTTTTACATTGATCAAACTCACAGCATAGAAACAACTTCTTAAAATGAAATGCATTCAAATTAGAATGGTGACACGTACAGCCAAATATGTTTCATGATAGTGCCTTTCAACATGAAATGGACAACTGGGGAGAAGAAGGCCCCCATCTTGGACCTGGTGTCCCCCATTACCTACACACATTTCTGATCAGACACCATTCATAATGTGAATTGCAACACCCATTCACAACACACAATGGCCATAAGTTTTCTGTGATCACCGATGGTTGGCACACTTCATAAACTTCCTTTTAAAACTAATTTTTAAGAGTCACCCCTTAATATCTGCATACATCACAACATTCAGTGAAAATTGTGTTTTTATATCAGAGCAACATTTTACGATCAAAATTGCTTATCTTGGTCAATTTTGCCAATTTTCTCGGAGAGAGAACGCATTGTAGTCTTCGAAATGAATAGGATATATGCAGTAGTGTTGTTAAAGGCCACATAATGTCGCTATATCAATATTGGAGCCAACACGGACAGACAGTGATGGGTTCAAGCTTGGTGGTATCCAATTCCCTACACACCTACCCTACATATGTCAAGAAAAAAATGGCTATGAAAGAATTCATTTTTCATCGAATCGGTGAGAAGTGGTTTTACGGCACATATTATTATTCAATTGATAGGCTTTATTTAGACCAGCATTGCTCCAACGTCAGTGAATGTGGATAAAGCAGTTGACATCTATACTAGACAGATGCATGAGTTTCAAAAGAAATTACCTGGTGGATTCTATGACACAATTTCCAAGAAAGTTCAAACCATGGCAGCCATGAAGAAGTCAATTAATGTTGGGGTACGAAAGTCTATGAAAAGTTGATCTACTCCAGAGTAATAGGACTGCAGGCAAGTTCAAGAGAGGTCAATGTCAAGGACATCTTGTCATAACAGCTTTCACCAATCCCAACAGCACTCTTTGGTGATTCTGGAAACGAACACTCCCATGTCAAAGGCGGACTTATAGAATTTGACAAAAGTTGAGATGTCAGCCAGGCATGAGACACTGGAACAACCTTGTACAGTCATTGATGGTTGTGCTCTACTGTGGGTGAAAATCTGATGATGTTTGCTTGGTGTTTGACAGATCCAAGAGTATCTAGAGGCCATAACGGGTCGAGAGTCTTCCGACTGAGTCCCGCGTCACTGCTGCCCTCCAATAAACTATCTCTCGTTCGTCGTCGTCGTTGTCATATAGATCATGGCTCACCCTTGTGACCCGTTTGATGAGACCTTTTGATCGGCATCTGTCTCCTGCAATCCGGTAGAGTGTCTTTAGTATTTAGAGGGTGGCTAGTGATTTCCCTAAGGTCGTCACTCCATCTGAGCTTGAGTCTTCCTTCGTTACGTATTCCTCCAAAGGTACCTTGAATGATAATTTGTCAAGGTTGTCTCCTGATCTTCTGCTAACGTCACCAAACTATTGTAGCTTGTACTTGTCAATCCTTGTAGCAAGTGTCGGTTGATCTCCGATGATGTACATTGATGTAATCTCTTCATGATATCCCAAGTAGCTTCCTCCAACACCACATTTCAAAGGCAGATATTGCCGAGCTTCCAACCTCCTTGACAATCATTGACCCAAGAACATTATATAAAGTTTTCACTTGATCAACTTCTTCTCCATCAACCACCATGATCTGTTGAATGTAGTTAATTTCCATCAATCATGATCGTGGTCTTTTTCACATTGAGGTAGGGTCAGGCGCGTACGCAGGATTTTTTCAAGGGGGGGGTTTTAACATTTATAAATCGGGCCGAAAATTTCGTAACGACTCAGCCGACCGCTGAATAAGCGGGGGGGGGGGGGGGGGGAGGGGGGGGGGGGGGGGGGGTAAGAGGACACCTTTTTTTTTTTTTTTTTGACCTCGAAATTTGAAAATTTGACATTTTGCTCCGTTGGGGGGGGGGGGGTAGGGTCACCTGTTTTTGGTCAGTCATGGGACTAATTTTTTTTTTTTTTTTTATTATTATTTTTTTATAATTAAAAAACAAAAAAAAAATCCAAAAGGGGGGGGGTTTTAGGGGTGTTTTGGGGGGGTTTATACACATAAAAATACCAAGGGGGGGGGGTTAACCACCCAAACCCCCCCCCCCCTGCGTACGCGCCTGGGTAGGGTCCAAATTGTTCACTTGCATCCTTCACTCTTTTTTAAGGAGTCCTAGTAGTTCTTCTGGTGTTCTTGTTATAAGTGTTGTCAGTGGCATAATGAGCAAAAACACTTAGAGGGACAGAAAAATAATCTGCATCACCACCACTCATACATGTTACATGCAGGCCCCGCGGAACGTTTTTGAAAGCGGGGGGGGGGGGTAAAGTATTTACGATCAGGAAGAGAGGGGCGCAAATTGGCGTGGGGTTCAAGGAGCACAGCCCCCGGAAGCTCAAGGGTTTAAGGCATTTAATAACTGCAAAATCAGCATATTTTGATACCTCATTTATACCTCGGGTCACTTTCTTTCTTTTTTTCTAGTTCTCTTTAACATACTTTATACAAAAAGTGAGGGGGGCTCGAGTCCCGAGCCCCGCCGTTCCGCCGTTCCGCGGACCCTGACATGTAGGCTTTTAAATAAGCATATTTTTTGCTTGACTGTGAATTTAGGGATTTGTCATTTTCCAACATACGGTTAACAAATAATAATTTACTAAAAAGTGAGGAAAATCATGTTATTTCAGCAACATTTGTAAATCACTGGTATCGAATATATAGAAAAAAAAACAGTTTGAATTTTGTTTGGGGGGTCAACTGTCCCCCCCCCCCCCCAACCCTTCCCCATCAATACGCCAGGGAGTGTTGTATTGTCGGCGTATCTTATAGTCCGGCAGCCATCACGATATACCTTGTTTTAGGGTCTATAGTTTTTAAATCTATAAATTAATGATAAAAAAATTGTTTACAGTATTTTGCTACATTAAATGTCAGTCAAATATCTTGATTTTTTTCTAGGATCATCACTAAATAAAAATTGACGATGTTGTATGATAAAAAATGGCATATAAATTTGCATAATTCAGATTGGCGCCCTCTATAGACACGTTAACTTGCAAATTTTAAATGATGGCCAAATGCCAATTTCTAACATGAAATTAACATTTTTTATAAGTCAGACGCACTGAATACAATAAGTAAAAATTGTGCACCACATTTTGGTGTGATTTTTTTGTTATTTTGTACTTTAAAGGTAAAGATCAGTTTTGGAAACGCCCCCCTCTCAAAAAATGAAATGGAAGCTCTTATCACCAATCATGTGAAAGAATATGTTTCGACTAATACGTGATGATACAAATTTTGCCGAGAAACCGCCTACTAATTGATATATTTGGTAAATTAATATATCTATTTAGACCTGATAGATATCGCGCACGTGTCGCGTAGTCCCATATACATCCTTCTGTGTACAGTGCTTGTAACTTTACCAAGACTGGGCCAAATTTCTAATCGTTTTGATGATTCCAGAACCTTGCAGTACACACCAATACCTTTAAGCTAGATGATCAACCTTTTCTGATCGATTCCACAACGTTTCTTTCACAATGCAATCGCATGACCATAACTGGTCTTTATCTTTAATACTTGAAGAAAACAAGCTAGAATTTCATGCTCTCTGTCCCATAGATATGAGGTACCATATGGTTATAAATGCCCGTTTTCAGTGACAGCATTCCGAAATTTGATTTGTATTTTGAGGTAATACATTCTTTTATATGAACCTATCATGAAAAGGTTCCTCTCTTACAAAGGAATTTATGAGTTTAATAAAGCAAAATATCCACCCAAAATGACCAAACATGGTTACCTTCCAATGGCTATCATTTGCTGCTTTAGTTTGATCGTTATAACACTCGACAGAGGCGCGAAAACCACAGAAAATTGTGCATGCTAGTTTTGCTTTGTTGCATTGGCACCGTGATGATTTACATAGGCTTCCACTCGCACAAGTGCACCGTATTAACCTTAATATGTTGTCCGGTGCGAGTTGTACATTAATTTTGTAAGTACTGTGACAGGGATCAGGGATTTGGTTTCCTCTTCTTTTGCATAGCCATACTTTGTAGGATCCAATGATGTGGGTCGTGTGTCGTGACTGCAAGGCGTGCTTCCACACACATGTTTGCAGATGAGCTCTCTTGCCAACTGAGTCCAAAGGGAGTCAAATCTTCTGCTTCATCACTTTCAGCAATGCATGTACCCTTTTCAATCCCAAAGTATGCCCAAATAGTGTCGCATCCCCTCAACGCATGTCCTGCCAACATCGATGGAATGATATTTTCTAACTTGTGTACAGTGGCAGGAATGTCAATAACAGTTCGCTCTTTGATGACGCCATGATCATTGGCGTTCTAAGTTATTCATGTAGATAATGATGGACCCTAACCCTAACAGCCAGGACCCTAACATACCTTTTCTCATTAGCAGCAATTTGAATCGCTTGCTGTACTATGATGTTGTCTGCTTCTTCATGTGTTATGGAAAGACCTTCCCTTGGCATGACATCGCTGCCTGGTATCACTTCAACAGATACCTCATCTTGACCGGTAATGACCAGCTTGTGCTTTTGCCTATTTCTGAACACCTCATCATTCTGCAGAATCACGCATACCGGTATTATGATGTCGATCAACTGTAGTTTGTTGTCAGTAGTTTCTGGGAGGGAAGCAGTGAGGTGGGAAGACTCTTTTGGATGACTCTCGATTCGTCATGACTTCTAGAAACCCTGGTGGCACATCAACCAAAGATCATCAGATTTTAATCCAGAGTAGAGCACAACCATCAAACGGGCTGTACAAGGTTGCTCAAGTGACACGTCAACCTTTGTCAAATTCTTCAAGTTCGCCTTTGACCTGGTGAAAGCTTTCATGACAAAATATTCTTGATATTGACATATCTTCAACTTGCCTGCAGTCCTATTACTCTAGAGTAGATCAACTTGGTGTCATAGACTTTTGAATCCTCCAATGTTAATTAAACTACACCCTCCAAGTGGTTGAAAACTTCACCTACCTCGGCTCCATGTATTAAGCAACCTCTCCCTTGATCTCGAGCTCAACGTTCACATTGGCAAGGCAGCAACCAATATTGCTAGACACTCAAAGCAGGCCTGGAAGAACACTTTACTATAAACCACCAACACGAAAATGAAGATCTACCAGGCCTATGTGCTCAGCACTCTCCTGTATGGCAGTGAGTCGTGAACCCTGTATGCAAGTCAGGAGCGCCGTTTGAATGTTTTCCATTTCCGCTACTTGAGGCGAATCCTAGGCATCAAATGGCAGGACCACATTCCAAACAAGGATGTCCTCAAAAAGGAGGGATGATGACCATCTACGCTCTTCTATCACAACGACGGCTGAGATGGCTTGGTCATGTCAGTCGTATATGGAAGACGGCCGCATTTCAAAAGACATCTTGTAGGGAAAGTTAGCGACCAGAACCAGGACTGTTAGAAGACCTGGCCTTCGCTTCATGGATGTGTGCAAGAGGGATATGGAGGCCAGTGAAATCAACCCTACAAAATGGGAAGCCTATGCTTCAGACTGCCCCAAATGGAGATGCGCTGTGAAGACATGTATACAGAGGAGTGATCAGAAGAGAGTAGAACAGTGGGAGGAGAAAAGGCAACAAAGATGGCAGCTAGTCACGGCTTCAACAGCACATCCACACATGAAATTTGTCTGCAGCAACTGCAACAGGACCTGCCTCTCTAGGATTTGACTGTTTAGTCATAGCAGGAGCTGCACAGCAAGAAACTCTTGCTTGAAGCTGTTAACAAAGAGGTACAATTGACGGTGTTCAAAGGGAGGGAGTTCCAGAGTCTTATTATATCCGGGAAGAAGCTCCTCTTTTAGACAAGCATTCAGGCAAAAGGAACAATTATCTTCTTGGAATGCCCTCTGTGCAGGGATGTTGATGGAGTGAGGAAAGTATGTGGAAAGTCTTTCAGCGGGTTGTTGATGCGAAAGATCATCACCACCTGAGCCTGTACCCTGCGTTCCTGTAATGTTGGCCACTTGAGCTGGTTTAGGATGGCTTCTACTTTGCTTGTCGTGCAGTTGTCATTACAGAAGGAGCGGACATAGCGCCGTTGACCCATTTCAAGCTTCTTGATGATTGCTAATTGTTTGAGTGTTAGGGTCCCATATAATTATGATGATGGCATACTCCATGATTGGTTGAAGGCGAGTATCGTAGCACAATTATTTAACTTTTCTAGGACATGGTTGGATATTTCTTTGAAGAAAGGCACGGGTGGAGTTGGAGTATTTGCTGATAATGTTGATAATTATGTGGGTTCCAGCTGAGGTTTTTCTGTGACTCAACACCTCGATACTTTGCTATATTTTTGTCATCTAGGGTCAGTCCGTGAATTTGATGATGGATTTGCGTTTATTGGTGACATGTAGAACCTGACATTTATGCGGGATGAATTCCATCAGCCAATCACGCTCCCAGCGTTGCAGTGAGTCAAGATCCTCTTGGAAACGTTAGGCGTCTTCCTATGTCTTGATGTTGCTGTATAGCATGCCATCGTCAGCAAAGAGCCTGACTGTTGGGTTTGGGGAGAGGTACGGTGGCAGATCATTAAGGAAGAGGAGAAACAGCATCTGGCCGATAACGCTGCCTTGCGGGATGCCAGATGTTACTTGGCTGGTGTTGGAGATGTGTCCTTCCAGTAACACCTGCTGGGTCCTGTAACTCAGGAAGCCAGAAAACCAAGCATGTGTGGGTTCCCAGATTCCATAGAATTGGAGCTTGTGTAACAGCTAGCCTTCCATGGGGAACCTTGTCAAATGATTTGGAGAAACCAAGGAGTGTCATGTCCAATTGGTCTCTGACATTGATGCCTTTTGCAAGGTCCAGGACAGCAAGGACAAGCTGTGAGACGCAGGATCGCTTCTTTCGAAAGCCATGTTGTGCATCAGACAAGATGTTGTGGCTTTCAAGGTGGTTCATGTTGCTGCAAAGAACGATGTGCTCCAGTACTTCACAGGTTACTGACGTCCGAGAGACAGCTTTGTAGTTCTCTGGCTTGCTACGGTCACCTTTCTTGAAGATGGGATCAATATATATAGCCATCTTCCATTTATCAGGTATGCACGCTCTGGTTAAGGGAGGCTTGGAAGAATAGAGGGAACACAGGTGTCAGTTTGGTGGTCAGAAGTCTGGCTGGGATTTGGTCAGGACCAGTGGCTTTATGAACATCAAGCTCAGACAGGATCTTCAGAACACCTGGTGGCGAGATAGTAATGTGATCCATGGTTGGGTAGGGGCTTCGTCCTTTGTCTCTCAGACTAGTCATATCTTCATTGCAGTTGAAGATGGATGAAAACTGATTACTTAGAATGTTCGCCTTTGAGAGGCTATCTGAGTAAGTCATTCCATTAGATTATTTCAATGGAGCCAACCCCGAAGCATCGCATCGCTTGCCGTTTATGAAACTCCAGAAACACTTTGGTTTACAGTTGGTGTCTGGGCTGACAATTTCTGTCAGGTACCCGTTGTAGACTTTCTTGGAAATTGTGTCATAGAATCCACCAGGTAATTTCTGTTAAAACGCATGCATCTGTCTGGTACCGATGCCAAATGCTTTATCATCATTCACTGACGCTGGATCAATGCTGGTCTAAATAAAGCCTATGAATGAAACAATAATGTACCGTAAAATCACTTCTAAGATAAATGCAGCACAATCGTAATTATTTCATGCATACGAAGCATATAATATGTGTTTAACGTCACGTAGATCTAAGAAATTGGCATTTGGCTGGCACACCTATTTTTATGCAAAATTAATATATTTATAGAGGGCGCTATTTCAAAATATGCAAATTAGCTTGTCATCTATGGCCGTGCAACATCACGAAACAATTTTTAGTGATGGTCCTAGAGAGATACAGACATTTGGCAGCCCAAAACTGTAGAAAAATCCTTGTTTTATATTTATTATACATTTTTAGAGAAAAATCATGTACTTTGGCGGCCATTTTGTATGACGTCACATATCTTAAATTGCTCAAGGCTGACAGAGTGTCAGCAATCGGATTCTTCAAATAGAAGGTTTAGGCAGTCATAATCCATTGAGAAATAAGAAATTGGCATTTGGCTGGCACACCTATTTTTATGCAAAATTAATATATTTATAGAGGGCGCTATTTCAAAATTTGCAAATTAGCTTGTCATCTATGGCCGTGCAACATCACGAAACAATTTTTCGTGATGGTCCTAGAGAGATACAGACATTTGGCTGCCCAAAATTGTAGAAAAAGCCCTATTATATATTTATTATACATTTTTAGAGAAAAATCATGTACTTTGGCGGCCATTTTGTATGACGTCACATATCTTAAATTGCTCAAGGCTGACAGAGTGTCAGCAATCGGATTCTTCAAATAGAAGGTTTAGGCAATCATAATCCATTGAAAAAAAAACTATAGACCCTAAAACAAGGTTAGGCCAATAATCTGGATTTGGCTGCCGGACTATTAGGTTGGTGATCGTTCGTCCAACAACAGAAACTTGACCATAACAAGCCTTTCTCATGATGAATTCAGCATAGATGTTAAAAAGTTATGGTGATAGGATGCAGCATTGATGGACAACTTGACCAATAGTGAACCTTTCGGTGTAGCCATTCTCTGTTCTTACTGTTGCTTCTTGGTATTGGTAGAGCGACTGGATGAGTTGAATGATATGTGCTGGAAAGCCGATCTAGCTCATAATCTTCAATATGCGTTTATGTTGTACGCAGTCAAAAGCTTTGGAATGATCAATAAAGCTAGGGAGAGAAGTTGTTGAAACGTGTCTCTAGTGTTGCTAACTTCACTATCTTTTCATGACAACAAACTACAGTTGATCGACATCATATATGCGCGAGTCTGCAGGATGATTGGGTGCTCAGAAATAGGCAAAATCACAAGCAGGTCTTTACCGTCAAGATGAGGTTCCTGTTGAAGTGACTCCAGGCAGTGATGTCATGCCAAGGAAAGGTCTGTCCACAACATAATTATGAAGAAGCAGGCAACATCATAGTACAGCAAGCGATTCGAATTGCTGCTAATGAGAAGATGTATGTTAGGGTCCTAGTGGATGACACAGACGTCTACGTACTACTTTTGCATCATTATCTACATGACAGACTTATAAAACGCCAATGACCATGGAGACGCCCCTTCACAAATCGAACTGTTATTGATGTTCCTGCCAATGTAGACAAGTTAGGAGATATCATTCCATCGATGTTGAAGAATCTAGTACCTTAGAATACAAATCTATAAACGCTGTAACTGAAAATGGGCATTTATCACCATATGCCACCTCATATCTATGGGACAGAGAGCATAAAATTCAATCGTGTTTCTTTGAGTA